>CM076575.1:892072605-892533480 GCA_034641835.2 Pinus albicaulis
CCGATGGGCTTCCTTCTAGCTAGCAACTCCACCAGATCCCATGCCTCATTTTTATGCAAGGATGCCATTTCATCAACCATGGCCTCCTTCCATAGTTTTCCATCCTCTGAATCTACTGCCTCCCTGAAAGTTCTGGGATAATCATCAGTTATAGTTAAGGCAAAACTTGAACAGAAAGAAGATGGACTATACCTTTCTGGTTGCCTTCTTTCCCAAACTGATCTTCTCACAGCTGGAGTTTTGTGGCTCTTCCTCTTCTGAGTCTTCTTCTGTTGTAGAGTCTGATTCATCCTCCTTTAGCTCAAACGCTATCTTCTCAGGTTCCTTTGGTAGGACTTCATGTTTAACAACATATTTCACCTCTCTAAACACCACATCTCGGCTGTACACAACCTTCCTTGTTTCTGGGTTCCAAAGCTTGTAACCCTTTAAACCATCCTTATATCCAATAAAGATGCACCTTTCAAATTTATTATCCAACTTGGTCCTTTTCTCCTTCGGAACATGTACATATGCATCACATCCAAATACCCTCATATGTGAAAGAGAGGGTTTCTTACCAGTCCATACCTCATGTGGAGTCTTATCCTCCAATGCTAATGAAGGTGATCTGTTAACCAGGTAACATGCAATCTCCACTACCTCTGCCCAAAATTCTTGTCCTAACCTGGTACCACTGAGCATGCTTCTTGCCTTTTCCATCAGCGTTCTGTTCATTCTTTCTGCAACTCCGTTTTGATGAGGTGTGTATGGAGTATTCTTCTGCCATGCTATACCACACTTCTTATAGAACTCTTCAAATTTATTCTTACAGAACTCCCCACCATTATATGTCCTCAACACCTTTATCTTCTTCTCTATCTGGTTTTCCACCAGAGCCTTAAATTCTTTAAATCTGTCAAAGACTTCAGATTTCTTCCTCAAGAAATATAACCATGTATTCCTTGAGAATTCATCTATGAATGAAACATAGTACACATACTTACCCAGTGATGGAATCGACACAGGTCCAAACACATCACTGTGCACAAGCTCTAATATCTTGTTCGCCCTCTTAGCACCAGAAGGAAAACTCACCCGATTCTGCTTCCCATATACACAATGTTCACAGAAATCGAAATCCAGAGAGAAATTAGACATACCTTCTACCATACCATTTCCATGCAGTATCTAAAGGCCCTTCTATCCAATATGTCCAAGCCTTTGATGCCATAGCATGGTCTTTTCTCCAGAGACCACTAGGATTTACGCTCCACTTTCATGAACCACATAATTGTTGTACCCATCAATAACATTGCTACCCTGAAACTTGTACAGAGTTCCAATCCGAACTCCCCGCATTAATACCAGTTCTCACCGAACCATCTTACAGGCATCTTTCTCAAACACTATGTTTACACCTGCATCATCCATCTTGCTTACATAAATCAGATTTCTGGCCAATGCAGGAATGTGCAGAACACCATGAAGTGTTCTAATCCTTCCACCTTGCAGTTTCAGCTTTACTTTTCCACGTCCGACGATTCTGGCCTTCCTATAATCCCCTAGGAAGACGTCACCGCCATTATATTTCGATACTCGCAGAACCACTCCCTATGGGGAGTGAAATGAAAGGATGCACCTGAGTCAATCAACCATGACTCATGATCTACATGTGTATTTGAAGAAGAATCAAAATAGACATCCCCACCTTCATCTGAGGTGTTTTTTGCCTCTGCAAAAGGAGCATCATCAGATCCCTTTCATTTCTCAGGAGCTTTAGATCTGTAGTCCTTTTTGTAGTGCCCTTCCTTTCTGCATTTCCAGCACACCTTTAAAAAATTTCCAGGAGATTTAGATCTCCCTCTAGATTTAGATCTCCCACTCGAAACCTTATTCTTGTTTTTGTATTGGGACCTTCCTCGTACAGATAAGGCATCTCCATTCTGACCCTCCATATTTCTCCATCTCATTTCCTTCGAAAGCAAGGCTGAGACAATGTCATCAAAATTCAAGGTAGTTGTATTTCTACCTATTGCAATAACTAGATTGTCCCACGAGTCTGGTAGAGAACACAAAAAACTAATGAATTTATCTTAATCTGAGATTTTAATATCAACAGATGACAACTGACTTACCACAGTATTGAAGGCGTTCAGATGCTCTGTCACCGAGTCTCCATTCTTCATCCTCAGGTTATACAACTTTTTCCGCAAGAGCAATTTATTCACTAGAGACTTAGATTGGTACAAATTCCCTAGCTTGTCCCACAAGGTCTTCGTCGTAGCTTCCCCAGATACATTCAACAATACTGAATTTGAGACACACAACCGTATTGTGCTATTTTCCTTTTGATCCAGCTTCTTCCAATCTTCATTTGACATTGATGTTGGTTTACTACCTGGATCTATTGCGATCCACTAATCTTTATCCACCAGTAGATCCTCCATCTTGAGCTTCCACAACTCAAGACTTTGACCATTAAATTTCTTGATCTCTATTTTTCCGCCACTCGCCATCTTCTTTCACTGCAAGAATCGATCCCGTAGATCTCCCACTGAACAGGGTCTACCACAGGCCCGAGAAAAAAACCCTCAACAGAAAATGCGTCCCCTTGAAGCCAAAACAACTCTAATACCAAATGTAGGCTTTAACCCTATACAAAAATGATCTACACAAGAATCTTAAAAACAAAAAATAAACAATAGCGAGAGCATAAAACATAAAACAGATAAACATAGAGATTTTCCCCTGGATCCCAAATCAGGACGACTAGCTTGATTTTTCATTATATTCCTTTTAGTGTTACAACACACATATATACATGTCGAAGCATACATAAACCCCAATCCATTAACCCTGGATTAGAACATAATCGTAGTTCCCTTGATCAGATCTACAAAATACCAGGGGTCGAAAATCGTCGTCCCCCAAAACCATGTGCAAACTCATGCACAAAACCATGGGTGGGTCCACACACCAATTTTTTTTTTTGCCGGGGCGTTGCCTCGAACCCCGACAGGCGTGTGTGACTAGTCGTGGAAAGAATATAACACATACCCAACAAGAGGGACAACCTTGATCCTTGGTTATTATACATGGCAAGATCCTAGCCTTGGTGACTTCTTCTTAGGAAGGTAATCACTGGCCTAAGCTCTTGTTCTATCTCATTCATTGTGGAATTCTTCTTTGGTATTGTTGGATTGTAAATTGGGACTATATTGGCAATGAGTTTAAGTTTTTTTGTTTGATCTTTGTTATCATTTTGGAATCTATATTCTTTGTTAGTTGGAATTGTCCTTTTTTAATCTCTTAGAGAGTTTAAATCCTTGTTTCATCTCCCTAAGACTTGAGCGGGTCTACGTTTCAAGGTGGGTGATCTCTGAGTTTTGGGTTGATATTTGCCTCTAGGTGGTTTGGCTTAGTCTTATTTCTTTGAGAATTGAGTTACTCTTTGTTCTTATTTGGGTAGTCTCCATCATTCTCTCTTCAAACCTTGGTACTGCTCTCATTGTTGTTGCAAAATTATGACTTTAAGAGGAGGTTCATGTGGTAGGAGGGGTCATCATAATGCTAGCTTACCTACCACCTCTCATGCCCAGATGGTAGAAGAGCATTCTACTAAAATTTTCTATAGAAACAACCCTCAAGCAATCTAAAGTGAAATTAAGTTAAGGGGAGATAGAATAAAACAAAGGTTCATAACATATCCAGAAGTAAAGGAATAGATTAGCAATTTGGTTTTAGAAACTAGCATTATGAGAACATGACACACTGGGCATATAAAAACAATTGACATGTATTGGCAACTTAAAAAAATAATGGGTAAAGTACTGGTGGAGAGCTCAAAACAATGATAATAAATCTTGTTAAGCATGGATGAAGTGCGGAGAAAAATCAAAAGGTTGGACAACAGAGTTGTAGCGATGGAAAATAAGATTTTCAACATAAAAGTCACGGACTTGGATGAGGAGACAAGACCATTCATTATTATCCAGGAGGACTCTCCTATTGAATAGAAGTTGTATTGAACATTCATTGTTTTGTTAGTTAGCCATATTTTTGTTAAACATGTTGATCAAGAAGGTTATCAAGCCTTTAAACTAAGATGTAGCTCACTTGGAAGATAATATTAAATGAGATTTATTATCATTTTTATGCCTTTTACTTGGACAACAACAGTAATTCTATAATATTGGTCTAGTTTCCCCTGTGGCAAACCAATAGGCATGCAAGACAATGTTACGTTATTTTTTTTTATATGATCTAATAAAAATCACCTACCCAAATTACACACACACAAATCATTTTCTAATTGAACATATTTATGAAGGGAAATTAAAATTAAGAAAATTAAGCACTTTTCTTCACACACATAAGAGCTCTATATCCATTGGAATTCGAATTAGAGTTGTTTGCATTATTATACGACCCCAACCCAACTAATAAATGACAATCCAAAATATAAAAATGATAACATCTTCTCTCATGTGGCATCCCCAAATTCCTTCCTTGTCCATCCAACACCATCCACATGGTTACTTAGCCTCATTAAGCCTTTGTAAGGCCAAATTTAACCTTTAAAAACAATAGATTACATAATTCATATGAAAATATAAACTAGTAAAAAAAATGACAATGTGTATTCTTAATTCTTTCATTTCCCATTAAACTCAATGCATTGTTAAAATAGAAAAACATATAAATATTAATAACTATTACAAATAAAGTCATGTCCACCAAACTTGTTGCTAAGGAGTGATTTTCCACCCAACCATAAGAGTCGGAAAATGATTCCACCTCTAAGCAAAACCATGATACCACTAGGGAAAAGGAAGCTCCTCTAGGGATCTAGTCTTTCTCATCCCAACCCATTACTCTCATGAAAAACCAGCTACTCACTTTATAGCTCTATGGGACCTATTTTAGTAATCATATAGGTCATGTCACTCTCTTCCAATTCCCCTACACAACATAAGGAAGACTAAATATTTCTCTAATACATGGTCCCAAATAATACTCTTTCCTTCTCGTGCTATTCACTATGTGAAAAAAGAGTCCAACATGTCATTGACCCTTTAGTAATTACCTAGGACCAAAAAATAGTTGACCTTAAGGTAGTCAACAAGAAGCAATAATAGGGTTGTAGGTCTAAAGGTATTTTCTTAGCTGTTATGGACATTCCAACGATGGTATCTCTCTCTAGCTATCCCATTTCTTCAATTTTTTTAATAACAATCTTCCACAACTTCTATGGGATCTTGCTAACCACAAGCATGTCGGAAAATATTTTCATAAGAGTCATACTAACGATAACAAAAATGACAACTAGGGATTATTATCCCCATAATATGGGGACTTGTCCCATATTATTGTCCATGAATGGAAGGGTATAATAATCATTATGATCATAGCTTGCATATAAATACAATGAAATGCTTTTTATTTCATAAGAGCCATCTCTCTCCCCAAGGATATGATAGGCATCACAATTGCACTTTGCATAGACCCACAAGTCAAAGTATGATGCAAAGACTATGAAGAATAAGAAGGGGAAATATTCCAAAGGACAATGACAAGGAATCATGGGAAAGAAGGAGAAATAATCCATAGGAAAATGACAAGGTAAAATCTGAAGACAACCCTCTTTCCTCTTCCCCTCTTGTGGTATCGTAGTTCCCTTGATGTTCCCTTATGCAAAATTTTTAGTGCATATTATATTATTATGTATTTTTTTTCCATATATTCCTTTAAATATAAATAAGCATATCACAAAAACTATACCCATCACAATATAAACTTAGTTCACCACTAGGACACTTATGCATTCACAACTTCGGCCTTAGCCTTGAGCTCCAATCATAGTATTTACATTATATTTCACATTTTTACATGGGATCCTTCTAGAAATAGGGCCATGTCCCCATGTATTTGTTCTTCATCTAAATCTACACTGTTATCCTCTTCATTATAACTACTGCTTGATGGCTATCTAGATAACAATCTCATACAATTCCTTTCATTTCCTTTAAATACCTCCAAGGCCTCAACATTTTAGCATATAAATACAAAAATAATCAAGGTAATCATGCATATCATAGCTATTTCTATGCAACAATTATTCCATTCATGGGAATCTCAAAATCAAAATGGAAGCATACATACTCATAACACAAAATAAATTATGCTAATCGACCCAATACTTATCTATATAAATATATATCTACTCCACATGGTTAGCATGGGAAATATTCATCCCATTTCTTTTTTGACACATCCAAACATGTATTTCCTTCTTGATCCTACCTAACACATGAAAACACAAATATTTTACAACACTCACCCTTCCAAGTTCATGCATCCCCTTCTATACTCACCAGTCCTTGAGAAATCCATTTTGTCAAGGATTTTATGTGCAAGAAGAATGCAACTTATAGAGCCTTAGTTATAGGGAGTCCCACTAACAACCTATAATAATCAATAGCTTGTGGAAATCAAAGCATATCATATGGTTTTTAGGGAATCATGGTAGCATCCTTCCTATGCTCTCCAACTTACAAAAACCATATTCTATCCTTAATAGAAAAATCCATCATCTCACTTGCATTATACACATAAAATTACCATGATATTTTATCATCACATTTCAATCATAAATTTTAAATATGTTTCATACAAAAAATAGTTTTCACAATTGTGATATCCTTCTCATAATTGTTGGCCATTGCATGAAATGGAAACCAATCTTCATTATGGAATTCCACTCATTTCCATATTTAAGATCATTTTACTTATAATATATCCTCTTTGAAAAAAAATTCAGTTAGCCAAACAAACCATGATCATTCTAAAATTCACAAACGTCCATGAAATGATATCAAAATTATAATAGACCAGTAATTCAACCACTTTTAGTGATCAACATATTAAATGCAATTTACTATATATGCATTAAAAAAATTCACACAACACAATCAATAAATGTACCAATATTCATGGATGCATAGTTACAACCTGCACATTATGTAATCTAATTATGCACATTAACTTAATGCATTGTTACATTGTTTCAAGAATAGCCAACTCATATTGCCTAACATGACAAGTTGGAGGGCTAGATAAACACCTCAACACATCCCCCAATCACCTCCCAAAAACTTGTTCAATAATTTGGACACCTTCTTCTTTATAAAAAATACAACATCATGAATACATCCTTTATTTTCTAAATAGTCTCTCAAGCATGCTAGAAGACCTTTTATTTTTTAGTCAATATTTCCTACGAAGCTCTTCTTCCTCTTATGGTGTTATAAATTGTTTCCTAAGAAAGTTACGATCCAAAATTCTAGAGACAAGCAGAGACCCTCTGGATACTTATGCAACAATATAACCTTTCCCTTACAAGAACCTTTCCCAGTCCAACAATGAACATTCTCACATGATTATTTCACATGGAATCCATTTTTCATAATCATGAGTATAAATACTCATTCAATATGGTTATTAACTAATAGCCAACTCAATCATGACATATTAACTTGCAATGAATCCGATAATAGACTCTAATGATCATTACATATCAAGACTTCATGCATTTACCTGGCATGTGTATAATAACATACATACATTCAAATGTTTCATAAATTTATCAATGAAGATATTAAGCATGGCCAAAGGTTTTTTTACCCAATTCACTTCCAACGTTCAAGGAACATTTGCATGATCATTTGTATGCATGTGTGGTTTCCATCAAAATCTTTGATGTTGCCTAATCGACTAGTGCCTCATGGGAACTCACATGATCGCTTTACCAACCTCTTGACAATAATTCTCTTGTACCTATGCTTTATCATGAGGTTGAATTTCCTAGGAAATAATAACATCGTCAACATCTTCAACCATGTCCTCATCCATTCTTGTTTATACAATTACATCAACCACATTTAGTTCACATGCCATAGTTATTGCATATGTAAAAACATATCACTTTTATTTAATATGCAACATCACATATATGCATAAAAAAACTTGTATGTACTCTACCACATGTTTTCTCTTAATATGTTTAACAATGCATACTAATATTCTAGCTACTTTACTCTCTTGCATTTATCAAATTATCAACATTCCCATGCCTTAACTATTTACAAATAGTAGCTTTCTTAATCTAGAGAAATATAAATAATGTAACAAGAGAAGAGTTAAGAAATTCTCCCTTCAAGTTACTTTACATAGATGGAATTCCACATGATATCTCATCCATTTCATGTCCTTTCTACCAATTACACAGATATAATTAGTTGTGATATTCTTACCCAAGTAACAATACTTGGTTCAACATGTAAGTTATACTTACTACGTTAAAAACTATAACTCTATTATAGGAAAAAACAAAGTTTTAGGGTGCAAAAGGCTCCATCATTTCCCTTTCTACCTTGTTGGCCACATGCATCATTTACTATTGCAACCAATTCCTAGTACCCTTACAACTTCCTTTGATGCCTTGGTTTGTCTCTACATTTTACACATTTTTTAGGATTGTTGCTCCATTTGTTGTGTTCTTTGAATTTTTTTTGCTAGGTTCCACTCTATCTCACAAGGTAGTTTCTTATATTGGAGTGCCTTATTTTCTCTCTATATAAATTATTGGTTCGTATCTTGCAACCAGTCCAAGCAAACACAAATCTTATCCAATAAGATAGTTCACCCATCTCATGCATGGGCTATGTGCCTTCTTCATCCTGCTAGATTGCCTCTACTATCTAAGCCTTTCAATTTCCCTTTCCTTATGCAAATATTATGCCTTCTATGCTTTATTATTTTTATTGCTTAGTTGTTCTTCCTTCTCTCAAAGGAGAAAGGGATTGCATAAACTAGTATGGCATTCACTTTCAATAAATATATCTCATACATATTTTAGCCATTCTCTTGTTGTACACAATAACCACTATAGAAACCAAGAACACTTAATCCCTTATATTTTCCATTTATTCCCTACAAATTAAATTGTACATGTTGGTTATCATCAATGAATTATATGCATTATTTCTAAGGAACTAGCATCCTTAAATCACATTTACAATTCATCCCTTTCATTGATGTAAATTAACTTACTTGCTCAAAGAAGATAACATCCTACATTGGATTTTCCACTTCTATTAGGATATGAAAACCTTTCTATGCTTATTTATGCCCCATTATACACCTTGTTCCATCACACAACCTTTACTCCAATTTCAAATTGCTTTGAAGATTATGCACAAATATTGTAGACCTTGAATGTCAGTTTCCAAAACCATGTTTTGGGGATTTGTAATATTTCTTGCCACCCTTCCAATATGATGTTTCTACATATAATCCTACCATTATGGAGCTTGAATGTTGTTTTTTAAAACCACTCCTCAAGATTTGCATTACCAATTATTGCCTTTCAAGGAACACATTGTGGGAATTTGATATGTAGTTTTCAAGACAATATTTTGTGCTCCATAGTGGTATAATCTTACAAAACCACCCACCAATATTTCTTTACCAAATATAATCTTCACACTTCCATCATGAATTTTTTCCTTTGCTACATGGCATCCACATGTACCCTCCATCTAACTTGGCATGTGTTCTTTCATGTCAACATGTGGGGTCTAATCATTAAACACGTGGTTACTATTCTTTGACTTTGACCTTCATATGACCAATTCCTTTGACTGGGCCTTTGAGAGTAAATGGCTATGAATTATCAAATTGATGATTGGCCTATAGACATATCAATATCATCTTGGTTTCTATGATTTCCACATAAAGGTCTCCACATCATCGAACTATCAAATTATTTGTTTACCCTTCAAATAACTCAAACAAGTTCTATTATCTAACATAATTGGGCATTTTTATTAATTCCATAGTTCACCCATTTTTTTACAATTCCAAACTTTATTTTCATGAATTACATAAGATACACCTCCATAACTTACCCATATCCTTTAAAAATAATATCACCTAAGAATTGGAGTGACTAACCCATTCATTGCAAGCTTCAAACACTTTTTCCCAAACTATTCTCATTGAGATATTTTGTCAAATAATTGACATGCAACCTACAAATCCCTCTTGTATATTCAAATCCAACACATACAACCACATTATTGTAATTAGATGCATTGCAACATTCCCATCAACATTAATCCACCTTAAGAAATTAATTACATTAATCTAGCGTACATTTTCCACAATGTTCATTGACAATTTTTTTGTCAAATAGTTGGGATGCGACAATAGTTTCCATCTGAACACCTAGATTTTATTCCCCTGAGCCCCTTTGCTGAAACCAAAGCTCTGATACCTTGGTTGATGATTGGTAGGATATACTATAAATCCCGAAGGGTGGAGTCGCAAATAGGCCTAGGAATCCCGACCAGTGAATGGTGTGATATACGGTAAAGCCTATATACTAGGAGACATGAAAATTCCTCGTGGTGTAGGGGGAGAAATCCGGTGGCATCCATGCTTGTTTAGGGCCTAGTGATCTAGTGGGGATTGCGGTAAAGCCTGATTTTATTGATGAGGGTGAGGTGGTTTAGCCTCAGGAAGCCCTAGTTGATTTCAGTTATGAGTCCCACATTCATTCTTGGAATATGGCACGGGGGTGATTGGCTAAAAGAAAGATTTGGTTCAGTCAATCTATAATCGGGTGGTACATGGAAGTCCCCAAACCTCGTTCGATTTTGTATTCATTAATAAGACTTCCTTTCCTTGGTATTTTATGTTCAAATGTATTGGTACATATGTGGAATTTAGGGTTGTTGTATCGTTGTTATTTCTGTTGTTTATGTGTTGGTTATGAATATGTTTTATGATAATGATGAGGTATGGATCTCGTCATGTTTTGATTTGTAAATGAATGAGAAATGAATGTATGACCTAATAGATGATAATTAAACTAATGTGATAAGGCGTTAATGCTTCCTAACGATTCTTAGATAAGTATGAGACCCCTATGTACATATATGTTGTTATGACCTGTAGAACACATATTTGTGGCATGTTTGACGAAATTCTTGTCATGGCTAGTAGGTGTCCAGTCAAGTAATTGATAAAATGTTTGCATTAATACCTTTGTCTCAGTGTTATTTATCATTCCTAAGGTTTTCATGGAGTTTTGGGTAGTGGCCTTAGTCCCAGCCTGAAAAAGTGGCACATAATGTGGGGACACTAGCACAAAACTAGCTGAAAAAGTCCATAGTCGTTGGCTTGCCTTTGACGTGGGATCAACTGCAGGCCTAAAGTTGCATGCATAGCTTGTCAAGGGAGCAACTTGGGGTTTAATTCATTGAAAATTTAAGTTTCCTCGTGGGCTAGTCACCTGGAAAGGTTGGTTGGTTCCTAAAGGTTCTGTAGCATGTGTGGAAGGTCAATTTAGTTTTGTTTTTTCAGTTCCACTTCCTTAACTGTGTAGAAATTATATCACATATGCATTATATATCCAGATTCCCCTGATCTAACAATATTTAAACCTCTTGCTAAATACAAAATCCTTCCACTGTTAATATTTTGCGGAAATTATAAACTCAATTGCAAACACATGAAGAAATAAAAAAAATCGCACATAAAACAGTTGTTTAACGGGAAAGCCTAAAGCCAAAAACCCCAACTATCATATATTATGTATCATGGAGATCATGTAACAATCTCATACAAAGCTTAGTACATCAAGCTCTCAGTACAATCAATCGTCACACACTAACAAGATGAAATCTGCAAATCAATGCACTGATTTATGCCCTCCTGATAGCCTGCCTCCACTGCGCAATCCCTACTGAAGAATAGCTCTGAATGAATTCGAATTACCCTTGCCTTGAATGCACAATCCTCATTGGAAACTCCAATGTGTGTGTGATGCAATCAATGCATCACTATAATCACAACAGATTTTCCATCTCACCCTTTCACCTATCTCTCCACTAGGTCTCCACTGGAACTGACATGCACTGTAGTTAACTGCTATATTTGTTCAGTTGATTAATGAGTTATTATTTGTCAATTAATTAACTAATTAATTCAATCCACTCTCACTAGTGTATCATTCAGTTAGACTAGATACAACTAGCTCAACTGAGTTTAACTCACTTTAACTGAGTTAAACTGAATAACAACTCCATGAACTACTCTTCCAAATCTATCATAACTTGGCCACTTCAGTTCTAACTGAGTCCTCCATGCATGAACCACCAGTCAACCCTAGGAATTGCGTAATGTTGGCAATATGATGCAGAGTGTTGTCCTTGATGGCAACCCACTGAATGAAGATGAAGACATGCGACTATTGACATGTGCTGTCCTTGATGGCGAACCACCTGATGGACTTGGTAAACGATGTAAATCTGATATGAAATGATGTTTATTAGCAATATGATGCTGAGTGTTGTCCTTGAATGGCAACCCACTTGATGAAGATGATGACAACTTACTTGATGAAGTTGTGCTTGATAAAATATGTTCTTGATGAAGTAAATCTGATGTATCTACAGTATGTACAGAAGGCAATGAAGAAAGGAATTCAGCATGTGCTAAATCTTGATGAAAAGAGTATGTCTCTAGGCATACGCGGATTTGCCTAGGGGAAGTCGCGTATGCACGCGGAAATCAACGTGCCAAGTCGCGTATGGGCAAAAGCGCTCTTAAAGTGCAAAACCAGGGGTAACCACCATGGTATTGACCCATTGTATTGGGTAATGATTCATCTAAATGACCCCATCCAGGAATACCATCGGAAGTAATGTGGTTTTGGCTCATAGATTGAAAAATGGTTAACCTATATAAGGAGAAGAATCTTCATTGTGCAAACGATGGATGTGGGTGCAATGTCTGAGCTTGAATGAATATTTCTCTGTGAAGTATATCTGTATGGAAAGGGTAAAGGTTTTATAATAGATCTGAATCTATGATGCACCTATGAAGGTCGATGTTTAATTATCTAGATCCGGAATGTATGTGTAGCCGCTTAGATTCAAGTCGAAGGTTTAGGATTCCATGAGGCTTAACATCCGCCTGGTTGAAGGTAACTAACTCACATTCATTCAAGAAGTATGATGTCGGCACGATTGAAGATCCATACGCTAGTTCGCCGCAGAGGAGCGCCAGATATAATACAAGCCACAAGAGAGCGCCAGATAACAATGAAATGGGCTCAGAATAAAAAATGTGTGGCATATCAGCAGGTTTATGTGAACGTAAAGCTGAGTATACGCATGTATATCGGTAGCAAAGCGATGCAAAACGCTATGGTTTTCCGGGTCTCGTCAGTTGCTATGGGCGATTCGTTTCACAGTTTAAATACATCCAGAAGGTGTGGCCCGTTCATGGTTGATCAGGCGAAAAAAATGGAAAGTGGCCTTGTCAACCGATGATGAAATGTGGACGTTAGCGGTGGTGTCCTAGCGAAGCTTCGATCCAGTGTGAAAATTGATGAAACGTGGTCCAAGGTGGTGCTGAGGGCTGTAGCCTTCAGTCAGGGGGTTGTAGCTCCCTTCCAGGTGAGGCTGGTAAACGTGATCAGGGGGTCGTAGCTCCCTTCCAGGAGAGGCTGGTAAACGAGTCAGGGGGTTGGAGCTCCCTTCCAGGAGAGGCTGGTAAACGAGCGCAGGTGGGTGCCTGCGTGCTGGTCAAGTCTGCGCCAGCACATATGTTGTAAGATGTTTTCTCCATAATAAAATATTGAAGGCTGAGCAACTGCAGCGGTGGTTTTCTCCCGACTTGGGTTTCCACCTAAAAATCCTGGTGTTCATGTGTGATGCTTTGTGTGATGGTTTATTCTGTTCTTACTGCACATGTTTACTGTTTATATAACATCTAATAAATGAATGATGGAATGATATGCGAAGAACCAGTTATAACAGACTGTATTAATGTGAGTTTTGGTGAAGGATATGTCCGCTGCGGCATAATGTATGGTTGCCTTAGGTAGCGATGGGTTTTGTATACAAAGTAAAAGTTTGTGTGTCGCAATACTCATCTAATTTCCTTCCGCATTTTTCCTGCAACACGTGAATTAGAGCCCACCGATTCCAAATTGACCAATTTGTCAACAAATAAAGTGCTCCAAGAGAATGTTGTTGTTTTGTTGATTATTATTATGGGTTTGAGGGTTGCTTTCGTGTGGCGTAGGATTGGAGCATGTGTTTTGCTAGATCTAGCTTGATTAATGTGTAGCAATTGGAGGTTGTGCTGAGAGCTTGTGAGGAGCTTTGTACAATGATTGTTACATGATCTCTATGACATATAATATACATATAGTTTGGGTTTTCAGCTTTAAGCTTTCCCATGAAATACTGTGTTCATATGTGTGATTGTTTATGGTTTTAATGTGTGCATGCAATTGATTTTATTTCCGCATGTGATGATCAATGGTAGAAGAGATTCTGTATTGTGCATGAAGATAAAATAGTGTGTGATCAGGAGAATCTCGGTGAATAATATATCATTTATTCAAATTTCTACAAAATAATAGGGAGATCGCTCTTGTACGCAAGAGGGATTAATCCGCATAACAAATTGGCGACTCCACTGGGGAATAGAACTTAGTTTTCCTTTTTAGTTTTTATTTTTTCAGTTTGAATTTTAGATTTTTTTTTTATTTTGACTTATCTAAGACTGGATTGGGTAGATAAATTTTAAGAATCCCTGAAAAGAAAAGTTGAATATTTATTTTCTTTGTACTTTTCCTTGCCTCCGCAGTTCTCATTTGAAAACAGTGAGGCAGCCTCCGTTGCTTTTAGTTCAAAACAGTGCGATACCGCTCTGTTCTCCATTAGAAACTACGGACTTGTGAAAAAATTTTGAAAAAATAAAAATTCTCTTTTTAGGAGCCAGATCACATGATTTTTTGTGTTTGCCCGAGTCTATCATAGCTGTCAAATCTTATGTGTGAATTTCTTTTCAACAACTTTTGCGTCAGTCTCTGTTAAGTTAATTAGGTGCTTTGAGTTTCTTTTTTGAGAAATTATTAATTTGATTTCCTTTGGTCCTTACTTGGAGGTTTGTCTCGGTCTCTTAACAATTTTGCATCTTTTTGCTTTTGTTTTTGCAAAAAAAATTCCCCCTATTGTGTCTGAGTTTTAATTGCCTTTGAGTGTTTTGTTTTTTGACCTTTGGAATTCTCACCCAATTTTCTTTACTTACACTTGATTGGTTCCTTAGATTACATTAGTGAAGGAAAATAGTCTTGTTGTTCTTTCTCTGATTTGGAATCATCTTGTGTTTGAGAATTCTTGGATAGATTACATTTTCATAATTAGAATTCCCAATTTCAGAATATGAACGAAAAATTTGCATAGATTACATTTGCATAGTTTTCAAGTGAATTGTGCATAGATTACAACTGCATAGTTTACATTCTGGAAAAATCAATCGTAGATTTAGATCAATTTATTTGATTTGAATTTACATGTTTTTATGCTTGTTTTAAAAACATAAAAATAAAAATTGGAATTGATTAGCATTAGTTTTTCTTGTTGAAATTAGTGCATTAGAGAATTTGTTATATTTTCTCTTATTTATCAATTTTTACGTTGTTGTAAGTGAATGGAAACTCTCTCCTTACTTTAGTTGGGATTCATCGAATTGAAAAGATTACATTATCATATTCGATTGCATTCAGTTTTGGGTCAGGTCATAACACCATTGGTTTCATATCCATTTACCCTTTGAGTAAAAACAACCAAATAACACAGCGCTTAATAAAATTCATCTAGTAATTTTTACATTTTCTAGGGCTTTTTCCACCAATCTAGTTCATGACTAGTGCTTTGGAATAGGTTGTAGTTAATGTTACAAAGTAGTTAAAACAAATACTAGTAATCATGCGGTATGGAAAATTTCCAATTGTTGCAATTGTGCTCTGGGAAGCTCTTCTTAAAAGAGTCAAGCACGTGATCATGTCGAAACCAATGAGGTAATCGTACTTATCTCATTGGGAAAGATAACAGATGTGCACATACTAAAAACGACAAACCTGGGATAGACCATTGTCGAGGAGCCTGGGGTCACTTGTTGGTAAACCTTGGATTATATCAAGGACCTTTCAAGGGGATTGAGCTTGATACTCCGCCCTTGCATGTATATCGAATCATAGACTATTCCCCCGGGTGCATTTGTCTCAGTTGGTGACCTTAGTAGCCATAACATTTAGGATTTTTCCCAAGGTGACGGTGGAGGGAAGGTCCCACTATACCTGGAGCAGATGTTGACTAGACTCACTTGGACTTTCTGGAGAGTGCACTTCACTTCGAGATGGCATAGTGGAGGTACTTGCACTAGACTGTTTCATTAAGCAGGTTGTCAGGGTAACTGTTTTGACCACTAGTTTTTCACATTGATCTCTGCGATGTTGGATTTCATCACCAACTAGTGATTTCACTGTGAAAACAAATTGTTTGTGTGTGGTTTGACTCCTAGATTTGATAATGTGTGTTCATTTGTTTGTTTTTACTTTTTAGAGACCTTAGGTGTGGATTGTGAATTTGAATTGTTAATATTTTTTTTAAATTTGTTAATAAAATTCATTGAAGTTGAATGTAGTGGAAACTGTTCCAGAATTTACCAACCAAGGAACCCATCTTAACAAGAATCCTAGTACTTTTCCTTGCTTTGGAAATGTTGGTCCTCCTCATATGGCTACATTGTCATTACCTGGATTTACCATAGGTTTACTAGTATGGTTACTTTCAACTTCGTTGGCCTCGAATACTTCAATTGTTCCACCTCAACCGGATGCTTCACCTCAACAAAGTTCACCATATCAACATCACCAAACTCATGATTGACCCTTTACCCTCTTCGCCCAACATGTCTTCCTCCCTTTCTTCTTCTTTGCTTGGTAAAAGCCTTGGTGCTAGTAATCAGGTGACTGAGAAGAAGAAGAAAGGGAAGAAGAAGAAGAATAAGGAAACTAACCAACCATGGTTGTAAGTGTTAGTAATGTAGAAGTAACTTCCAACATGCATCATAAACCCAAATACCCTTGCAAGCTTTGTAAGGGTGACAAATTATTTACCAATTGTCCTGGTATTTCTAAGGTCTTGGAAGTATGGTCAAAAAATTCTCATCAACTTACTGTTGATCCATCAACCAGTGATTGTGAGGTTCATAGGAAAAAGCATAAACTTAGGTTTCCTTGTAGGTTATGCAAAGGGAGTCATCAAACTCATATTTGGACTCACATGGATGAAGCCTCAAAAATTTTGGAAAACCTTATTGTTCCATAGAAAACACTTCCAACTGGTTACCGTAAACTTTCTCCCAACCTACCATCAACTAACGAAGTGATTGATCTAATTCCAAGTACAGTCAATCCCACTCTTCCATTGGAGAGTGAAACTCATATCAATCAAGCTGATGATCCATTAGTTGATCAAGTGGTCGACTTGATTTCACATTCATTCTATCCCACTCTCCCTGTAGAGAGTGAAATTAATACCGCTCAGTTTCTTCTCATTACATCATATTCTTCTATGCCAGGGGGCATTTCACCTGTTCCTATAGAACCACCTCCAAGCACTGAGGTCTTTTCCTTTTATTGGAGTAGACTGACATAACCTCGTCTTCCTTCTTTCATCCCTTTCCAAATCATTGTGAAGGCTTATGGTAAGAATGTGCGTCGCACAAATGCGGATGAGGGCGCTTCTGTTAGTATTTTATCCTCAACTTCTTGGCAAGCTTTGGGTTCCCCTCAATTTGTGCCAATTACACAGAATCTGTCATCTTCTAACAGAACCGTTAGTGAACCTTTAGGGATCCTTCCGAAGTTTCCTATTACCTTGGAAGGTAAAACTATATGTATTGATCTTATGGTAGTCCGAGGCCCTTTGGATTTCAATTTTCTCCTTGGGTGAGATTATGTCTATGTAATGAAATTTGTCGTATCGACACTCTTTTGTGTGATGTCTTTCCCTCGCAATGGAAACATTGTGACTATTGACCAGCTTTCATTCGTTAGTCTTGATTCGACTACCAATAATTCGACATCCCTGAATTTTCCTTATACGGAAGTGGTATCTACCCCACAACGAGTTAATTATGTGGCAACCAATTCCATGTTTTCAGTTACCGATGCAAGCGAGCCTCTCATTGTTTGATCAAATACCTTTGACTTAGATCTGGTAATTGACATGGCAAACCCTATGGGATTATTTAAATGCGATGTTCTTATCCCTATTGAGTCCCTTGACATGTGTTCCTTCCAGAGAACTATTCTTCCATCTAATGAAGACCTCTTGGAAGCCATGATCGAGGAATGTCCCTTGACATGTGTTTCTTCAAGTTGGAAGCCACGATAGGTTCTATGAGGATAGTTCCTTTTACTGTGTCAACCTCATTAAAAAATGAAACATGTCCATGAGGATGGTTCTTTTACTGTGTCAACTTCGTTAAAAAATGAAACAGACACTTATGAGGATTGTTCTTTTCCTGTGTCAACCTTGTTAAAAAATGAAACAGGTTCCCAAGAGGAGAGTTCCTTTTACTGTGTCAACCTCGTTAAAAAATGAAACAAGTCACCTTGAGGATAGTTCCTTTTACTGTGTCAACCTCGTTAAAAAATGAATCAGGCAATGAGCATAGTTATTTTCCTATGTGAAGCTCATTAAAAAAAGAAACAAATCCTCTCCTCATTAAGTCGCGTCTTTGATTAGATCTCGTAAGTGTCAAGTCGAGTCTTTCATTTGATCTCGTAAATGAACTTTCATTCCATCCACCTATTAGTAACCAGTAGTCCACTCAGGTGAATGAAATGAAGCTTGGGGGGCATATGCTCTTACACGTTACACTTGGGGGGCATTGAAACTTATCTCAAGCATGATTTTTTCATTTGTTTCAAGCTTGTGTAAAAATGAAACAAACCACTCTCAAGCACAGTTTTTCTACGTTTGAAGCTTGTGTAAAAATGAAACCACTCTCAAGCATAATTTTTCATATGTTTCAAGTTTGTATAAAAATGAAACCTATCTTGAGCCCATTTCGGTTATTATTTTCAAGACTCATTAAACTCATGAAAATCCTGAGATTATTTTTCTATCTTTAATTCTCGTAAAACACATGAAAATGTTGAGTTATTTCCATCTTTTCCTGCTCATAAATTAAATTGAATGTCGGCCAACTGAGTACACTTTTTATCACTTTTGCAAACTCGTTTAAACTTACAAAAAATCGAAACCATGGAGTTCTCTTTTAAGCCCTTTTTAGACTCTTTAAACATGAAAATATTGCCGAGTACTTGACTATTCGAACTCGTTAAAATAAATGAGCAGTCGTCCCTTCAGTATAAGTTTACCCCTTTTTCGGACTGAAATGGACTAATTACGAAAAAGGTATACGTTGACTAATCATGGTCAATAGAGTTCTCTCATGTATTGTTTTATCCTTTTTCGGGCTTGAGAGACTAAATTTATGAAAAACAACAACCACGAAGTTTACTTATGTTTTTCTTTTGACTCCCTAAAACTGAAAAAAGCCGAGTTTCTCCTATACTGGACTCGTTAAAAATTAACAATAAAGGACCTGTCGATTACAAACAAGACCGAACCACTCATTCTTAGGGTTCAATTTTAATACTAAGATGGACTCATATGAAGGATGAGCTTACACAAACAAGCAAATATTATCCTCCTCAAGCTTGTCAAAAATAAAGAGGTACTTGCCAGTAATGGTGGGGGGAAAAGATACAAAAAATAATCCAATTGTCACTCTTGTTTAGAAAGCAGCATGCCACCCTTGAACACGACACTTTGTCACACTTGTACCTAGGTTGGGAAATCCTTTGTCTAACAATTAATCAAACCACATTGAAAGTCTTCAGCCGGTTTCTAAGTATTAGCTTTAGGTCAATTGCTACCAAACCATCTGCAGTGTAGTTATGTGTTCAAGAGAGAGTTCAATTAAACCATTCATTGCAAACATTTTTCTCCATTCACGTTGACCATCCATGATTCAGTCCTTGCAAATATTTCTTCTAAACTTGATCTAATGGTTTCATGTCGTAGGCTTTCCTGCGACAGATCACTTTCTATCAACGACAGCTCATCATCTAGAAAGTTGATCTAGAATCCTATCAATACCTTGAGATCTACATGCCCTAATGGCATGTTTCTTGCCTTCAACGATAGGTTGCATCATTTACCTCTGATCGAATGATTCTATGAAGTGTTCGACTGCAAATCATTCATTCACAATTTATGGATTGTACTGGAGTACTTTGAGATCCATTGTCATTATTCGTGGTTTCTCTCACACTTATTAATAGTTCACATCATTGACTGGTAATCAAGTGGTTTCTACCATGTTCGACTTTGACACAATCAATCGCATGGATAGATTCGTACTAGTTTTGGAAGTAGAAATCAAGACCCTAGATCTAGTTTCCACCATCTAGGTTGCGAGGAGTTTTATTATTCATGATACAGTAGACTACTTATGACAGATGGTTGCACCCATACTGTGTCTATTTTTTATTTAATATTGAAACCATATATGTACCAGAACATTTAGTTAGTTTTGATCTAAGTATGGGAATGTCTACCTCAGCGATGATATATATATATATATATATATATATATGCTTGCATTGAATGTTTTTACAGGTGTTCGACCGGTGTGTTCGCAATCCAATCCTCAGAATGATAAAGCACTTCACTCTTCAGAACAACCTCAGACTTCGCACTTTAGGGGGTAATCTGTTACACGTTATTTTGTCACCGTAGCATTTGACTGTCCATATAGGTCTATCACTACCTATATTGTGCTCCCTTAGAAGTAAAAAACCCTAACGTTCCCAAACCAAGTCTTGGAATTGGAGAAAGGATCATTAAAACCCTTAAAATTCTACCTCCACACTTTTTCTAGCCTTTTCCTGCGGGTCCGCGGATACTTGGTTTATAAACCGCGGTAACCCTTGCACGTTCTGCTACTAAAACCTGCAAACCCCCGTAAAAAGTCAAATAAAAGAAAAAGTAAATTCTAGAAGCCTATTTGGTGGAATATTCTCTCAACTGGAAGCTTCTAGAGGCGCGATCACTTCGAGCTTTATCCCTCCACTCATGGAGATTATCCCTTGGTCCATGGATCTCAAATCCCTTCATGAGAGGAATCCATCCCCCTCTTCATGGAACTGAAATTACCTCCATTTCCCTATAAATTGAGCTCAGGTTTCAGTCTCAAGGGTAGACTGAGTAGCTGGTAGCTTATATAAAATAATTGTTGAAGGAATTGTCAAGAGAGCATACTGTCTATACTAGCTATTGTTGGCATGAGAATGATCATACCCTTATGTCAACAACTCCATACTAGTTTAAAGAGAGGAAATATTGTCAAACTGAAGGAGGAACGATTGTTCGGGACCCCGAGAGAAACTTGTACGACATCAAGGCATCATGTTGTAAAGTTACTCTTTTCATTCAAGATAATACATATGGATCTCCTTTTCTCATTGAGTTGTTCTTGTGCTTATTTGAATAATTCAATACTTAGACTCCTTGATCACTAAGTTAGATTAGTTGTTCTAAATTATTATATTTTGCAGGTGCTTTTAATTCTTTTGTCTGTCTTTGATTGTAGGTTCTACTTACTAAAGAAACCTCTTTGGAGCGACTGGATAAAAAAATGCAGCGAACGTTGGATTTCAAGGTAGGGGCATGTCCTCTTTATTTTTTTATAATAATTATGAATTGAAAATAATCTAGAGAAAATGATTTACAAATGGATGTTTGTTTCTGGCTATTCATAGAATACTAGGGATATTGCTCTTGTTCGCAAGAGGGATTAATCCGCACAACACTATCATGCTTGGAAGATGTCTTTGGACTTGGTCTTGGAAGATCAAGATGTCATGGACTATGTGCAAGGAAAACTCCAAGAGCCTTCATCATCTGCACCTGCTACCACAAAGACGAAGTATAGAAAAGGGGAAATCAAAGCTAAGCTGATTATTCGAGATTCCATCCATAAAAGTTTGGTTGCTTGCATCTATGATCTGGGCACATCTAAAGAGATGTATGATAAGTTGGTCAACATGTTCAGGGCTAACAATGCAAATAAAGTTCTTTTGTTTAAGAACCAATTGAAACATCTCAAGAAATGCAAGGATGAATCCGTTCAATCATACTTTCTGAAGTTGACCGAAATTAGGAATAACCTTCTCGATATTGGGGAACAATAGCTGATTAAGAAATGGTTATCATTGCACTTGGAGATATCCCCTTTGAATGGCATGTTTTCAATACTACCATTCTCAATAATAATGTGATTCCTGATTTTGATGAAGGATTGTCGAGATGCACTCAAGAAGCGACAAGAATGATGGAATATGAAAATGAAGTTAAAGCTGCCTTCACTGCTTGTGCTAAGAAGAAGAACGATGGTGGTCCGAGGAACCATTGAAGAGCAGGGGCCAAAGGAAAGAAAGGAAGATGTTACACATGTAACAAGTTTGGCCACTATGCTAGATAATGCCCTAATAGAAGGGATTCTCCAAGGGATGATGACAACAATAGGGGGAATGGCAATCAAAGGAATAATAGGTTCAAAGGAAAGAGGAGGGCTCCCTATGGTCATAATGAAAATGGGAAACCTTTAAAAAGGTCAATAAATTCCAGGTATGATGAATCTAATGTTGTTGACAATAAAAGAAATGAATTCATTCTTGTATCTTCCCTCTCTACTGCATCTCCACCCGACACCCTGGATGTCTGGTTGATTGATAGTGGTGCTTCAAGGCACCTCACTAGTCTTAAATAAGCTCTCTTTTATTTGATTGAGAAGGATACTAATCTGCAAAGTATCCTTGGAGATAATGCTACCTATCCCGTGAAAGGGACAGGGACTGTGAACCTCCATTTATCTCAAGGTCAAGTCCTTCGTTTACAAGATGTATTGTATGTACCTGATTTAAAGAAGAACCTAGTGTCTATTTCGGCCATGGAAGACAAAGGTTTCAAGGTGACATTCATTGATGGAAAGGTATGCATATGGAAGAATAGATTTAAGGAATATCTCAATATTGGTTTTAGATTTGATACATTCTACCAGGTTGGAGGAATTTCATTGGGGGCTATGACATGTGATACAATTCGTCAAACTGAATTATGGCACCGGAGGTTTGGACACCTTCATTACAAAGCCCTTCCCAAAGCAAGGAAGGTGGTGATAGGGATTCTCGAATTCAAAAATGATCATGAAGGTGTATTTCAGGGCTGTGCCGAAGGAAAGCATATAAGGGGACCTTTCCCCTCAAGTGTCACAAAGACATCTGATGTCTTGCAATTGATATATTCTGAATTATTTGATATGCTGCCCGTGACATCCTTGGGAGGATGTTCTTATTACATGACGTTTATAGATGTGATCTCTCGCAAGACCTGGATATATTTCTTGAAGAAGAAGGATGAAGCATTCAAATGGTTTTGTACCTTCAAGGCCTTGGTGGAAAATCAAACAAGAAAGAAGATCAAGATTTTGAGGACCGATAATGGCACCGAATATTAGTTAATCGAGTTCAATGACTTTGCAGAGAAGATGGAATTAAAAGGGAGACCACAACCGTGTATACTCCTGAGCAAAATGGAGTTGTTGAAAGAAAGAATAGGACCATTGTGGAAGCTACCCGTGCCATGATATGTGACCAAGGTCTTCCGAAGTTTCTATGGGGAGAAGCTGTGAACGCTGTTGTGTACATACAAAATCGATGCCCGCATTCCGCTCCGGACTCCAAAATTTCTGAAGAATTCTTCTCTGGTAAGAAGCCTGATGTTTCTCATTTTAGAGTTTTTGGTTGTCCTGTTTACTTTCATGTGCCGAAAGAGAAGAGAAGCAAGTTGGATGCTTCTGGAAAGAAGGGAATGTTTGTGGGCTATAATGAAACTTCGAACACATATAGAATATATGTGCCTGGTAAAAAAGAATTGGATATATGCCACGATGTCACCTTCGATGAATATGCTTCCCTTAGGAAAGTGATAAATCTTCCTAGCTCCAAGGAAGACAATGATGAAAGAACAAGTAAGAAATAAGAGCCAAAGGATGAGATGATGCCCTGCATTGAAGGACCGATGGACCCTATTGATCCACCTCCTTCAATGAAGAGAAGACCCTCATGGCTCAGGGATACTCTCGAGGATGCCAAGAGACATATGGCCCCGAGGGAGACATTCCGTGAAAGCAAGAAGTCGAATAGATACCAAGGGTATCTAGCAACCATGAGTACAATCATGAAATTTGAGCCCAGATTATTTGAAGAAGCCGTAAAGTATCAAGTTTGGAAGGATTCTATGCACGAAGATTACAAGTCCATTATGAAGAGTGATGTCTGGGATGTGGTCCCGAGACCGGAGGACAAAGCTGTTGTCACCTCAAAATGGCTCTATAAGATCAAGCATGGATCTGATGGTAGTGCTAAAAAGTACAAGGCAAGATTTGTTGCTTGAGGCTTCTCTCAAAAGGAAGGCATAGATTATGATGATAAATTTGCACCTGTGGCCCGCTATACCACCATCCGATCTATTATTTCCCTTGCTACCATGCAAGGATGGAGTCTCCATCAGATGGATGTGAAGACCGCTTTTCTGCATGGTTCAAAAATGAAAGAGGTGTATGTGGAGCAACCTCTGGGGTTCGAAGTCTAGGATAGAGACTCTCATGTATGCAGGTTGAAGAAAGCCCTCTATGGGTAGAAGCAAGCCCACAGGGCTTGGTACAAGAGGATAGATAACTACTTGATGAAGCTGGGCTTCACTCAAAGTAATGTTGATCTGAACCTTTACTTCAAGGTTGATAGAGAAAAGCTTCTCATTATGGTTCTCTATGTAGACGATCTCTTCCTGACAGGTGCTGACACTCTCATTCATCAGTGTAAGAGGGAGCTCGCTTCTGAGTTCGAGACGAAAGACCTAGGACTGATGCATTACTTCCTAGGCTTGGAGGTCTGGCAGAGACCTGGCGATATTTTCCTCTCTCAAGGAAAATATATTGTGAAGTTGCTAGAGATATTTGGTATGGTGGACTGTAAGTTCGTGTCGACACTGATGGAACTCGACTTCAAGAAGTTGTGTGGAAATGTTGTTGGGCCCACATTGGGAAATCCTACCAAGTATCGTCAACTCGTAGGAGCATTGATGTTCTTAGTGAACTCCTATCCAGACATGTGTTTTGCAGTGAACACTTTGAGTCAACACATGGTTAATCCTCCTCACATTCACTGGGTTGGTGCCAAGAATCTCTTGAGATATATTCGGGGCACGATAAACCATGGGCTGAGATACACTGTTAGGAGTTTGAGACTCCATGTATATACTGATGCCGATTGGGCTGGCAATGTAGTGCATTAGGGGAATTTTGAGGTCTAAAATGGGCCTTCTAAGGAAATCATAAAATAATAGTGGAAATAAAATAATAAGATTTGATTACATCATCAAATTTTGGAGGGAAAAAAGAAAAAAACTACTTTTTCAACTCGTATTTTCAACTTATCTCCCAAATTTTTTACTCAAATTTTGAGTCCGAGTACTCATTGGATGCAAAATTTAATTTCTCAACCAAGGAGTACCCATGTTGCATAATTTCGATGGATCCTACTACATGAAAAATGAGAAATACATGAAAAACGTGATTGCAATCACATTTTTTCATTTATTTCTCATTTTTCGTGTAGCAAGGTCCATCAACAATATGCAACATGGGTACTCCTTGGATGAAGAATTAAATTTTGCATCCAACAAGTACTCCAGCTCAAAATTTGAGTAAAAAAATTGGAAGATAAGTTTAAAATACGAGTTAAACAAGTAGTTTTATTATTTTTTAATCCTTTTACCCTTTTACTTAAAAAATGGTGAATCATCCCCCATGGTTGACATCATCATCTTAAATCCTCTTGGTTCTTATAAAATTTATTTTGGTTGTACATTTTTATTAAGAGGCCCATTTTAGACCTCAAAATTCCCCTAATGGGATTGCAAGAGCACATCTGGATGTTGCTTCACACTTGGTTCTGCTTCGATATCTTGGATGAGCAGGAAGCAGAAGTCTGTGGCTTTGAGCACTGCGTAGGCTGAATACATTGCAGAAAGTATGGCCTGTTGTGAAGCTATTTGTTTACGAAAGCTCTTCAATGAGTTGTTCGGGCATGTGCTAGATACCACCGTTATCCTTTGTGATAACCATAGCAAGATTTGCTTGTCAGAGAATCATGTGTTCCACGATCGATCCAAGCATATTGATGTCAGGTACCATTTTATCCGGGATATGGTACAACGAGGCGTCGTGAGGCTCGATCATATAGGAACTGATGAAAAAGTCACGGATATTCTCACTAATCCCTTGGGGATGGTCAAGTTCCTAACCTTCCGTGAGAATCTTGGAATCGTGGAACGACCCTATTCTGAGGGTCCCATTGGACGATGAGCTCTAGGAGCTCCAGGGGGCTTTGGGGATAGCTTATTGGAGCTATAAGAAACCACATGGCTAGGCTTGTCGAACCTTGTTGGTGTGCTTCTACCCCACAATGATGATATTGAGTTGGTTCGCTTCTCTTTGATCTGTGCCCCGTATGCATCCTACCCATGGAGTTTCAGACTTATGGGAAGTACCTCTCATCTTCGCCAATGAGGCGAGAAATGTGGATAGAGACCGATATCAAGACCGATGGATGCATCGGAGATTGTCGTGCTCTCTATGTCTAGGATGGCACGTGTCCAACCACTTGATATGGGATGAAGTCTAGTGAGGTTTTAGACCTCCAACTAACTTCAGGTCAGTTAAACTAACTTCAGGTTAGTATGAGACTCCTTTGAGTCCTATATGGGTTTCAAACCTCTAAGATGACTTTGGGTCAGTCGAGAGTGATGTCTTTGTGACTCACCATTTGAAATAAAGAAGCCAACAAAGCAAGTTACGGCGGGATGACGCACGATGTTTGGATTTCACTGGTGGCTGGAGTTCTCCCTAGTTGAGCGGGAGTGTTAATTTTTGGCAACTAGGTCCAAAATCTATGTTGGACTACTCAGATGATGATGCCAATATTTTTATTAGATTCCTCTTTCGGAGAGGTGCAAGATTGATCTAAAGATCATCTTGATCGAATGAGAAGAACATTTATCTTGAATTTATTCCACTTATGTGCAAGGTCGACCAGATTTGTAATGTAGGCTTGAGAGCCCAACATATGTGTCACACAAATTGGAGAGACTTGGAGGTCATTTCATCATCAACTCATCACATACTTCTCTCTTGTGTTTGATTGATTCGATCACTTTTGGAGGCACTTTCTTCTCACACGTGTGGAACAGTAACTAGGGCTTTTAGGTGCAGATTTGTCTAGGGTTTCAGCGCAGGTTTGACCAGCGTTGAATTTGGTCAATGCTTGGTCCTTTGACCTCCAAACTTCACCAAAAATTCGATTTCTGAAGGCCACATTGATTGGCACACATATCGAGGCTAAACGTTGAATTTGACCTTGTTGCGTTAACTCTTTGTTGTTGTTGTTTTGTGTTGATTGCGTTGAATGGAAAGCGTTGACTTTCGTTAACTTTGGGTTGACTTTATGGAGTTGTCTATAGGGTTGTGTGACACATTTGGTTGGCTGACCTAAAGAAGACTTTGTTGGTTGAAGCATCCTGTTGACTATCGTAAAGACACCATTCTTCATCTTTGTTTGACAAAAGTTAAGTATATTATTGGTTTGTCTTTCATTGATCTATTGGTATGATCTATCAGCATTTTAATTTCATGTTTATGTGATTTCTATTTGGTATCGGGCCCTAGAAGTTTGAAGTAAATTTGCATCAAGCGTAGAAAACTTTCAAAAATTTACAGTTCCCCATTTGGTTTTCTGATTGGTTCTTCGGTTTCCTATGATCGTGGGTTGGAACAAATGCTCTAGAGCCCTCAAGCAAATTGGGTTCCTTGGAGGTTGTGGGTTGAGTTACTAGTCCCTGGAGCCTGCGGGTTTGGGAAAACGCTCTGGAGCCCTGAAACATCATGGGTTCCCTATAGGTTGTGAGTTGAGTTACTAGCTCCTACAGCCTTGGTCGACTTGGATAGAGACCAATCTCATTGATGTTAGTGATTTTTGGACTGTATATGTGAGATCATTGTGCTTGACGGTTGATGTGGTTTGGCCTCTGGAAGCCATGGTTGGTTCTATGTTGGTTTAACCCTTATGATCCCACATTCATGCTTGGAATATGGCGCAGGGGTGATTGGCTGAAAGAGAGATTTGGTTTAGTCCAATCTATGGTCAGGTGGTATGTGGAAGTCCCTGACTTGGTTGGCATTTTCATATGTTAATATGAGTTGTTTTCCTATTGATATCTATCAACATTTGTATTGGTTATCATGGTGATATTATGGTTGATTTTTCATAGATTCTATGTTATGTGTTGGTTATATGCATGGTTTTATGATGTGCTTTAGCTATGGATCTTGTTCATGATTTGATAAGTTATTGAATGGTTGATGAATGCGTGGGATAACAAGTGTTGTTGCAGCTAGCTTGAGAGAGAAATGAGCCTTCTTGGTGATTTTCGGATGAAGTTCAAAGGTTTATGATTGGATATGCATTCATGGCCTATAGCTTATATGTTTACTATATGTTTGACAAAATGTTTATCATGTATTAGGCATGACTAGGTCAATACCTTGCTTAAGTTTTGATTATTTATCATTATCATTATCATTTTTATGATTCTGGAAAGTTACAAGCAATTTTGGGCAGTAGTCTCGAGGTTTTCTTGAAAAAGTGGCATAGATCTCGCGATCGCATGCTCTGAACTAGGGGTTTTTGGTCATAACCGCTAGCAACTAGGTTTCTGCATGCGGTTACAACCTTCCAACCACACGCATGCAGTTTTATGGGTTGATCACCTAGAGTACTTTGCAGGCTCCTGAGTGATCTGTAGTCTCTAAAGGATGTTAGTTTGTTGTTGGTTTGTAGGCCCCACTTCTATAACTGAAACTTGGAGGTTGGGTCATTTCATAGTAACTCTCATCTCATGTTTACCCTGGAGAGCTTGTAAAAGTGGGTAAATGTGGGACAGGTGGTTACACTAGCAATTGCCCCTAAAAGTGTAAAGGTACACCGAAGGAATACAAGATTTTGGAAATGTCCATTGGAAACATAAGCAAATGTTTGAACTGCAATAGAAGGTTATCATATCACTTAAATGTGTTATGTGGAAGTTATATTCACCTTATCATCATCATGTGGCTCGACTCACCAGACGACTCTGAATATCAGTACAGGCCAAGTCAAAGTCTCTAAAAGTGAACGCCCTTTCTTTCATTTTCTGTCGAATTCAGGAATAACTTAGATTTACCACTTATCAAGTTCCACCGCCCCAAGTTCTTGACTATACCGAATTTGAAGATTGACACACCCAGACAATTTGCAAGTTCCTCCCCCTTCCAGTTGTTAAGACGTCGATTGCAATAAAAAATAATGGAAGAAATGGTTATATGTCACTCTTGAATACTGTGGAATTTTGATTTATGTGTTATGTGTAATGGTGGAAGTTGTATTCGCCTTATCTTTATCATGTGGTTCAACTCACTCGGTGACTCTGAATATCAGGGCACTTCAATTCAAGTCTTTGAAAGCGTGGGGCAAACATTAGATTCTTTTAATATTTAATTTCACCAAAAACTTTAATGACTTTTATTTAGACTTTGTTCCTTATTCAAAGTGGTTCATGGGGTGACGTGACATGAAAAAAAAAGATAGGTGTTTGTTTAACCATTTTGATTTTTTGGGATTTTTTTAAAATTGTCGTGATTTTTTTATTTTTTATTTTTTATTTTAATTAATTTATTTATTATTATTTTTTTAATTTATTTATTTATTATTATTATTTTTATCGTAGTGACATAAAAAAAATATAGGTGTTTGTTTAACCATTTTAAGTGTTTGGATATTTTTTTATAATTTCAGTGAAATAACTGTTGGCACTACAAGGAGAAGACCTTCCAGCAGAGGTTTTTGCAGAAGCCCCTATAAAAATAGGCCAAAAATTTGTTTGTAGAGAAGGTCACTAGCGAAGGTGGGCGGGCTAACATTTTAGCGGGTGTTTTTTGGATAGTGCGTCTACAATAGACAAACACATTAGTGCTTTACTATCCTTGCAAGCACCAGCGTTTCATATAACATGGTGCACCATGGAAAATTATTTTATTAAAATTAAAAATAAAATAAAAAATGATGTGCTAAATAACACAACGCATCAGTGCTTGAATAATCGATAGCATCAGTGCCCTTCATGTAGTAAAGTGTCTCGGTGCATACCACTAATTAGCACCACTATCGTTTATATATATATATATAGTGTTATTTTCCAACGATGCATCGATGTGGTAATGTACTAAAACGCCCCGAGGCATCTTTGAAGGAGCACTGTTAGACGTTTTTTTTTTTAATTTTAAAAATAGACCAGTGTCATAGTCAAATAAAGCATCGGTGTGGTATATGTATTAGAATTCCCTAGGGCATCTTAAAAAAACACTGTGATATATATATATGTGTGTGTGTGTGTGTGTGTGTTTGTTTAACCATTTTAAGTGTTTGGATTGTTTTTATAATTTCAGTGAAATAATTTTTGGCACTACAAGGAGAAGACCTTCTAGTAGAGGTTTTTGCAGAAGCCCCTATAAAAATAGGCCAAAAATTTGTTTATAGCGAAGGTGGGCGGGCTGACATTTTAGCGGGTGTTTTTTGGATAGTGCGTCTACAATAGACAAACACATCGGTGCTTTACTATCAAATAAAGCATCGGTAAAATATGTAGGGAAATATATAAGTTTTAAAACACGTATATATATATATATATATATATATATATATATATATATATATATATATATATATATATATATAAACAGTGATTTTGGATCTAACCCGCACTAGTGCGGTTAGAGTAACGCACCGGAGGAGGGTTAAATAAATAAATAAACCTCTCAGCTGCAAATTTCATTTTTACCATTTACAGTGTTGGAGAGCTCTAAAGCACCAGTATCTGTCTTCCCTCATGCAAACTCCTTGACGTGAATGATTCTCCTTCTCACCATCCTTCTGTATCGTGCTCACTTCCTAACTTTCCAATTTTTTCAAATCGTGCTAAAATTTGTTTTTCTCCATTACGTGTCCATATTACCTCCCTGACAACCAAATTTATAGGTAATTTATTTCTAATTTAATCTTTTAGTGGATTAGAATTGTAAGCTAGGTTAATTTTCCATTGTTTTTGAAAAAAAAAAACTCCTTGCACGGTGCACTCGATATATCCATCTCGCACCGATAGCGGTGCACCCTATAAATTTATAGGGTGCACCGCCTTTCGGTGCATGAATATAACACACCGTGATTGTTGTGATGTGTTTCATAAATGAAAACACATCAGGGAAGCGACGAATTGTGTGTTGGTGCATTACTCTCGGTGCGTTTAGATTTACCAAACGCACAACAAAAATAATATTTAAAAATATAGCTATAGCTCGGTGCGCTCAATAACCTAAATGTTTCGTATTGGTGCGAAAAGGTTATACGTGTGCACAGGTGCACGAGTGTGACGCACCACTATGAGAAAATAAATTTGTGAACCAACAACGATGCATCATACTTATGTGCGCACCAAGATCAATGCGGTTATGTATGGAAGCGCACCAGAGCTGGTGCATGACTGTGTTTTGAGCACACCGATGATTTTTTGTTTTTAATTGCAAGTAATGTTTCCATATTTATAAATACATGTTTCATATATATATATATTATGAATTTGATGTATTTTATATGTCAATCGTGTAGGAGAGACGTCAGTAGAGGGAGCAGGAGCAGCAAGCAGACCCGTACAATATGGTCCGATGATGGTAGGCCAGAGAGAGGGAGGGGGATTTATACCCTCACCCTATTATTGTAGTGACCCGAGCACTCTTAAGGAATGTAGGCATCATCAAGTACTATCAGGAGGCTACATCCCTAAAGGCGCACTATGTCTTATTGGCGCATTTGATCCGCCGATGGAGTGCCCAAGAGTAGGGTTTCTATGTCGGTCTTGAGGCATAGTATAGGCCCACTAAAGAGGACATATACTTTATCACTGGCCTATTCAGGAGAGGGGAGGATTTTCCCCAGTTCCCTGATGTTCCCCATGGGTTGCAGTTAAGACTCAAATTTCCTACACTCAAAGATATGTTGTGCCTCATGCGGTCCGTCCAGCAGTTTTTTAGGTTTGTGGTTGATAACAATGAATTCCTTCTTTTGTTGCACATGAGGTTAGGTGCCTCTCGTTATTAGTCACCACCATTTCACACTCTATTAGTGATGGGATGTGCATTAGTTTTCATATTTTGTATTATGTTGATCCTTTGATTCAGGTGTCACATTGTATTAATTAGTCTGCCATTTTTTTTAGGCAGTTTTGCATGGCTTTAGATAGATTTCATGTGTTGAGACATGGGAGGGAGACCTTCCCTTCTGCTTAAGAGTTTTTTTGTTTATTTTTTGAGAGGTTTCCAAATATGAGTTGTACATTTGACCTTCACCCTCCTAGGCCGATCACTGAGGTCCGAATGTGCATGTGGGGGCAGATGATGCCCAAGCGGGGACTGCAGCAGTATCCGACCATGATTTTTACCGAGGCACTAGCGATACTGCTCAATGAAGATGACCATGTGTTTATTGTGTTGGCGTTTCCGTACGTGGGGATTGATTGGAGACAATGTCCGAACATCCTCTTCACAACGTCTAAGTCTCTAGATGATAGAGATAATATTAGTGATTTCTTTAAATTAATCTAGTTTAATTTTATTGTTTCAATGAGGTAGAATAAAATTTATTCTAACATGTTTATTAACTTGTTTTATTAAATTTTTTAATGAAATTGTCTAATTATTTTTGTGTATTGTATATTTTGTATACATCGGCACATTCGATGGAGACATGCCTCATCCCCCACTGGATGGAGGAGATGAGGAGATGGGCGAGGCCCATGAGGGTGAGGCACATCCTTAGGGGGTTGTGAGTGTCCGGGGCCATAGGGCCAGTTTTAGATTTCAGATAGACTACTATGACAAATTTTCCAGAGTTTTGGTTGATGAGGGAGTTTGCCCTGCGTTGGATCAAGATATCAGCACATATGCTAGGTTCGTGGATCTGTACAAAGACTGTCTGTGCGAGATGATGTCTCTTATGCGGCATATCATCATAGCTAGTAGGGTATTGGCAGTGATGAGGGATGCAAGGCATGCAACGGAAGATACATCAGAGGAGGGTGGTGATCATGATGCTTCTGGTAGTACCACCCCATCGGATCATGGTCGTCAAAATGTTGATGATACTTTTGGTAGTACATCTCATTGTCAATCGCCTGATGATGAGATGCCAAAGCTAGAGGATGTGCCTTATGTTTCTCCTGACAGAGCAGACCAACCACCTCCTCCTCCACCTCATAGTTTGATTGACCGCGTTGAGGCAGTAGTTGACCATCCATCATCTTCTAATACAAACGAGACTGACACTACTATGTCTTTCGTATCAGATATTTGATTGCACTTATTTGACTTGTTTATATATATATATGGTTCATTTTTTTTGTTCATATTTATCTACTTAATTTATATGTTGGTGTTGATGTGTGTATTGTTAGGTCATGTTAGATATGTTTATTTAATATGTTTTCAGATAGATGTGTATGTGATAACAACTATTTGACATGAGATTTATATTAATTTGAGGATGTGTGTGGTGATGATGTTAGATTACAATGTTTGTGCTTTGTTAGATGTGATCACGATGATGATGCCCTGTTAGCTTATTAGATTTTTGTGCTAGCTAATGACATTTATATGTGTTATTGGTGTATATAATTAGATGATGGTAGTGAATTTGAATTTTTATCTTAGATGGTGTTTATGTTTGTTATATGGTTACCATCGCGATGTTTATTTTTATGAAATAATATTTATTATAAATTATGTTTCTATTGCTTAGATAGTTCATTGATATTCAATCTAACTTGATTAATAAAATATTTCAATACTCACAAAAAATAAAAAAATAAAATTAAAGGTAAAATACTTTAGTTAGTTCTTAATAAGATGAAAATGTGTAACTCATTCAATTTTTAATATAAAATGTTATTAATAACAAACTATTTGAAAATACAATTTAATTAATTCAATACAGATATCCATCTTAACTCTGGATATACAAAGTGCCAAAAGGGATCAAATCTCTTGAGATGCAAACATCTTTTAAAGTGAAAAGAGATTTGATCCCTCTAGGCGCTTAGTAGATTCAGAGTTAAGATGGATCTAGGCTAGTATAATATGTATGTATTTGACATTGAAATATTTTATTTATAATTCACCTTCTTCGCATTATAAATGTTAAAATATGTACCCTCAAATTTTTTCCCTGTATGCATACATTTAATTTTTTTTATCATTAATATTTTATAGAATATTACATATCAAATCTATATTAAACATTGTAAAATTACCAATCTCTCTCATACATTGAATTAGAAGGCAACTATTAATGAAATATTAATTCTCTCAACCTTTTTTTTTTTTTTTTCTCTCCTTTTTTTTTTTTTTTTTAATATCTATAAAACTATGTTATTTAATATGGACATTGAAATATTTTACTTATAGTTGACAATAAAATATTTTTTGTTATAAATATCACATGTAAATGGAGGGTAGAATGAATTACGCATAATGTAATATCAATAATACTATTCCTTGTCATGTGAAAAAATTACATTTATTCCTTGTAGTAAAAACTAAATTATATTTTTTTACTCATTACATTTCTTCCTCATAATAAAAGCTAAATTATGTTTTTTTTACGTTTTGTTACTTGATATCTCTATATAAAGTTATATAAAATCAAGGAGTAAATTGAAGAATTGTAATTATGGGTGGCATTAATTTATTTCATTATTACTATTTTTAATTTATTAATTTAAAATATTATTTTGATATTTTTAAATTTATGTGACAACATCTCTCCAATATTGAGTTATAGAGGGTAATTAATTTAGATTTAATATAACTTTAAAAAATCTAATGTTATAAAATTTAATTTATTACTAAAGTTATGAGATTTTGAAGCAATTTAAATTTAATATTCATAGCAACTATTACCAATTTAAATTGGAATTTTATCTCTCTCAAGATGAGAATCAATAAATGTAAAATAAGGCTTGTGAAGTTACTTGTAGTTGGGGATTGGCTCTATTGGAAGTTCTCCCTTAAAGAGGCAAGTGAACTTTTTTTTCTAGTAATAAAGATATAACATTTTGGTGTTATTTTGTTTTTTTTATTTGCTAACTCTTTTTAATAATAAATATGAGTTAAATAATACAAACATGATACTATATTAGATTTAAACTTTTGACAAATGATATATTTGATTATTTCTTAATGAACAACTCAAAAAATATTAATTTTTCCACGTACTTATCACGAGATAGTCACTAACATTCATGTTTTCACATTTCTCCTAGTTAATATTGCATCATGTTCACAATGATAAAGACAAATTTACTTTAAATAATTTAGTTATAAATACATAAAAATAGATATTTACTTTACATAATCTAAATAGGAAACAAAAATGCATCACCAAGTCTACTTGAAATCAAACAAATGCCTCTTAATCACCATCACAAATGTGGTGCACTTGATATGTTATTTACGCACCAGAGTGATCATATTTACCAAATGCACCGCAAAGATAATATTTAAAAATATATCTATAGTTCGGTGCGTTCAATAATGTGGATGTTTCGTACTGGTGAGAAAATTTTATGCGTGCACACTGATGCGTAAGTGTGACACACCACTATAAAAATTTAAATTTTTGAACCAACAACAGTGCGTCATACATATGTGTGCACCGGAGTCGGTCCATGACAGTGGACCCTTACAATATGGTCTAACCATGGGAGGCCGGAGAGAGAAAATACCTAATTTTGTCCTACAATACACACTCCAGGTGTCTTACTTGGATCTCAGAGGTCCCTACTACAAACTGCCATAACGTTATGGATTTCAGAAATGGAGTTGTGAAAAGTTTATACTTTGTTAAACGTTGTCGTTTCAAATGGTAAAATAAGAGGGAAATTAGAAGGCAGTGGTACATAAAAAATATATTAGATTAGGGTTTCATGGGTCTTATCAGTCACACACCAGACACCGTGAAAACTGCAGGTGTACCTTTCACACCACTGCCGTATCATACAGTTGATGTCCTTTAAATCAGGGACGTGATGCATATGGTTTAAGCTCGTGACTTTCAATGACATGTTGTATATGGCTTGGGCTCGTGAACTTTATTGATCATTCTGGGCAGGATAGATTTTAATAATATATCACATGCAACACCTTATTATGTAGCCTTATCACTTATTATTACCGAACTTATAAAGACATGTCTACATTAAATAATTTACTTAGAAATACATAAAAATAGATATTTAATTTACAAAATCTAAATAGGAAGGAAAAATAAGACCAAGGTCATGGGACATGTATTCCACATTGAATGTTGGACAAAACATCCTGGAGGGGTGTTCATTTGGTTTATTATGGCTAAGGAAATTGGCAAAGACATTAAAAAAGGCTTTAAAAAGGCAAAGAGACATTTATTGGTATTTTATTTATGAAAATAAAGGAACTTGGGATAAAAGGAAGGTCAAAGGTCACAAGTTGCATGTGAGGAGGAAATTGAAGGAAAATAATGGAAATTAATGAAAATAAAGGCCTCATTAATGAAAAGGCTTCTGAGGATCAATACACAGCTTTTGTCGGTTAACCTTTTGTCAGTTAAGTTTTGGAGCTCTCTCTCTATTCTCTCTCTCTCTCATACTCTTGCACACTTAGATCGTTCATGGAGCACTTTAACATTGTATAAAGGAAGGCAAAAGAGGACAAGAAAGTAAAGGGAAGCAAAGATCAAGCAAGGGATAGTTGGATCAAGCAGCCACAATGGGATTACTTTGCAGGTATCGAGTTGCATGTATGATTTCCTTGCTAGTTTTGGCATGCATGTTATATGCATGTGTCTATTTGGTTCTCTTGTTGTCATTGGCATGGGTTTTTCCGAGTGTGACAGTGGGTTTCAACCTTGCCTTTCCATTTCCACATAGCCATGGTGTGATGGGTTTCTTTCACTTGTTTGAGATGGATTTCCAGATGGTTTTGGAACCCGACGAGGTGGTCTCAAGAAAATTCCAAAGGGCCTAGGAATCCCTTGATTGGTATTTGTGAGATACACGGTAAATCCTATGGGTGGAGAAGGAAAATTTCCTCAAGGTTGGTGAAGAAATCCGGAGGCATCCATGATTTTTTAGGGCCTAGTGATCCCTTGACCAATTTTGGCGGGATTGCGGTAAAGCCTATTAGTGTATGTTTGTTGTTTGGGCCTAGGAATCCCTTAACCAGAAATGGCAGGATACGCAATAAACCTTGGTTGTATAGATGAGGGTTTTGGGCCTAGGAATCCCTTGACCGGTTATGGAGGGATACACGGTAAAGCTTGAGGAATCCTTGGTTGTTTTGTTGTGAATCCCACATTCACGATTGGAATATGGCACGGGGGTGATTGGCTGAAAGAAAGATTTGGTTCAACCCAATCTATGGTTGAGTGGTATGTGGAAGTCCTTGACTTGGTTGGCCTTTGAATATGTTAATAAGATATCTTTTCCTATTGCATTTCATTAGTATTTATACTTGTTATTATGTGGCTTTGATGGTTGTTCTATCACTATTATTATTCTAGTTATATGTTGGTTATAAGCATGGATTTATGGCAAACTTTAGTTATGGCTCTCATCATGTTTGGATTAGTAAATGAATGGTTAATAAATGTATGAACTAATAGATGATAATGCATCTTTTGTGAGAGGGAATTAGACCTTATTTACATTTCTCAGGTAAGTATGATATCCCTATGTTAAAATATGTAATCATGACCTATAGATTACATGTTCATGATGTGTTTGACGGAATGAATTTCATGTTTAGGCCTGGTTAAGTCAAGTTATTGTCTAAGTTTTGTATGGAAGGCCGCGTCCCTGTGTCATTTATCATTTGTGAGAGTTTCATTAAGTGTTGGGCAATGGTCTAGAGACTAGCCATGAAAAAGTGGCTTAGATCTCGTGGCGTGGGGATAGAACTGGGTGAAAAAGACACTCCCTTGTAGGTTTATGCATGCAACTGGAGGGTTACAATCAAATTTCTGCAATGTTGTGCCAATGTCTAGGAGGCTTAACTCAAGGTTTGGGTACCTAGAAGGGTGGTTTAGCCCTTAGGGGTCCTATAGCACCCAAGGTAAGCCAGTAAGGTTTTGGTTTTGTCGATTCCACTTCCTTGAGGCGATCTAGGAGGTTGAGTCTTGTTATAATAACTCTTCATCACATATTTATCCCGGTGGACAAGTGAAATTGGGTAAGTGTGGGAGGAGGGTGTTACATATTAGTATCAGAGCTAGGTTTCCGTTCTCTTTGGGTGATATCTCATACCACATAGTGGTATTAGAGCATGGTTCAATGCTTGGACTGGATGGGCTGAATGTGGTTGTCATGCATGCATGTTTGTTGTATATGTGCTTGTCATGAATGCATGGTATTGGTCATTGTTGCAGTTGTTTCGCCATGTATAGGTTGATGATACTAGTATGTTTGGTATGTTTATTTCATTACTTATATACATATTTTATACTAATCTAGACTTATTGGAGTAGATGAGATAACCTCCCCTGAACTTCATTGAGGTACGTTTGATTTTGTTTATGTTTGGTTATCTGACATGGTATGCTTGCAGGAAAAATAGGCTCAAAGATGACTAGAAAAACTGTGGATTATAGTTCACGAGACTCTTCCTGTATATCATATGAGCAACATGGTGATGAGTACTCCCCTTGCATAGTAGATACCTTGAGAAGCTTGAAGGCATAAATAAGAAGTTGTAAAGCAGATAATGACAAAGTCATTCAGTCACAAGAGAGACTTGCCATGGCACAAGAGAAACAAGTAGAGGTCAATGCAGTTATTCTTCAAAGTTTTCCAGACTTGCAAAGACATGGGAAGCCACAGGTCAGTTATGGATAGGAGGAAAAAAATAATGGGGCATATGGCAATAGGTCTCATGGTGGGCACAGGTCGAATAGAGATGATAGGTTCTTGGATACACTAGATAAGAAAGGTGATAGACATGGGTTCTACTCTAGTTTTGGTTCAAACAAGTATCATGGTCATCATTGTTATCATCCTTACAGAAGGAATGATAGAGGATATTTTCCGGATGAGTTCAAGAAAGCCAAGCCACCTACACTTTATGGAGATTTGAAGAATTTGGAAGATGCAAAGGCATGGTTACTTGGGATGAAGAAGTTAATTGAGTTGCATGACTATACATAGAACATGAAGGTCAAAATAGTTATTTCAGCCTCAAAAGGAAAGTAGACATCTGGTGGGAAGATGTGAAGCGAGTTAGAGACATCAGGAAAAAGGAGTTTAGTTGGCATGAATTCAAAATAATTTTCAGGAATAAGTACTTGTCAGACAGGTACTACAACATTAAGGCTAAGGAGTTATATGAGTTGAAGATGAGATCAATCATAGATGAGGAGTACACTGCTAAGTTCCTGGAATTATTGAGTTAGGTACCATATTTTAAGGATCATAAGGCCAAATTTTAGAGATTCGTCAGTGGATTACCATTAACATTTAAAGATTATATTGAGTATAATGAGCCTTGGTCACTTGAAGAAGTCATTGGAAAGTTGAAACATTGTTATGAGAAATCAAAGCGTAAGACAGAGTCTCAACAAGGTTGGAAAGGGAAAGACAAAGATAAAGGTAAATGGAAACCGAAGCAAACAAGACATCAGGATGCAAGTGAAAAATAAAAGGTTATTCCTTACAAAAAGTATAATGTAGTTGGAAAGGGACATGGGTCACAACCTAGAGCACAGAAGAATAAAGGTGAGGGTAAGGGACAATTCGAGTGTTGGATATGTGAAAGAAGCATCTCAAGAAGGATTTTCCGTTGTATCAGGGTGGTAGGCATCAGATCTACAGTGCACATGAAGCACATATAGTTGGGGATGTTGGATAGAGCATTCCTTGGATCTTGCAACATTGGATAACATGAAGGTGGATCACCAAGCATCTATTATTGAGATGGACAATAAGATTTGTGATAAATTTGTTTCTATTTTGATTGACCCTGTATCTAATTATAGTTATGTTAACCCTAACCTGGTGGATACGTGTGGTTTGAGAAAAGAAGTGCATGAAAAATATTAGTTAGTGTAGTTGGCTACAGGTACAAAGAAAAGAGTTCATCATTGGGTAGGAGCTTCTGCATTTGAGTTGAATGGTATGCCTACGTCAACGCATTTGAACGTACTTCCATTGGATCATACAATATGATTTTGGGTATGGATTGGTTGTATCTTCACAAGATTAAGGTGGATTGTTATGAGAAGGCTATTGAGTGCTTGGATGAGAATAGAGAACAAAGAATCTCGCAAGGTAAGAAGAAAGCTACATTATTTAGAATGATTACAACCATGCAGGTGAAGCGAAGTTGTAGGAAAGAGTGTGTGTTATTTCCATCTAGTGATAAAGGTAAGGATGTTGAGGATCGTATTGAGTAGATACTCAATTTTACAACAGTTTTAGGATGCATTCCCCACAAGATTTCAAAATTGTCGCTTCACAAGGAAGTGGAATTTTCTATTGAGTTGGTACCAGGGGCATCACCAACATCAAAGGCACCTTACAGGATGAGCACACCAGAGTTATTGGAATTGAAGTTTCAGTTGAAGGAAATGCTTGACAAGGGACACATCAGGCCGAGTGTGTCACCTTGGGGTGCACCAATATTTTTTGTGAAGAAGAAGGATGGTACTACTATGTTGTGCATTGACTAAAGGAAATTGAACAAGGTAACCCTCATGAACATGTATTCGTTGCTAAGGATTGATAAATTGTTTAATTAGTTGAAGGGAGCAACAATGTTCTCGAAGATTGATTTGAGATCAGGATATCACTAGGTACACATCAAAGAAGAGGACATTTACAAGACTGTTTTCCGGACCAGGTATTGGCATTATGAGTTTGTTGTGGTTCCTTTTGGTTTGACTAATGCTACTTTTATGTGCTTGATGAATAATGGGTTGTGTCTTTATCTAGACAAGTTTTTTATTGTATTCATTGATGATATATTGATATATTCTAAGAATGAGGAAGAGCATGCCTAACACTTGGTAGCAGTATTGAGATTGCCAAGAGAGCTTCAATTGTATACCAAGCTTAGAAAATGCAATTTCTTTGAGACATAGGTGCATTACTTGGGCCATGTTGTTTCCAAGGAAGGCATAGCAGTAGATCTGGAAAAGATCATAGCTATCATGGAATGGGAATCTCCTAGGAATGTGGATGAGATCATATCATTCATGGGGTTAGCAGGTTATTATAGGAGGTTCATTAGGAACTTCTCACAGATTTCCTACCTTATTACATCATTACAACGAAAAAGAAAGAAATTTGAATGGATAGAGGAATGTGTAGCGAGTTTTGAGCAGTTGAAGAAATTGCTTACAAATGCTCCAGTTCTAAAGATTGCAGATCCAGATAAAGATTTCATGGTTTGTACAAATGCTTACAAGAGAGGACTTGGTGGAGTCCTGATGCAAGAGGGACATGTGGTATGCTATGAGTCAAGTAAACTGAATGCGCACGAGAAGAACTATGTGACACATGTTTTGGATTTGGAAACGATCACCCATGCTTTGAAAATGTTGAGGCAATATATTCTTCGCAAGAGGTTCATTCTAATGAGTGATCACAGTGGATTGAGATACTTATTTGGCCAACCTAATCTAAATTACAGGCAAGCTAGGTGCTTGGCCATGCTCAGTCAGTTTGAATTCGAGATCAGGTACATTAAGGGTAAAGAGAACAAGGTTGTAGATGCTCTTAGCAAAAGAGTGCAGGTAAATCATATAAAAACTATGAGTTCATATGGGATAGATTTATAGGATCAGACCTTATAGTTAGGACAACAAGATGATAGGTATAGGGAGCTTAGGCACATGTTACAACAACAGGTTTACAATTTTGGTTGTTTGCAGGTTGGTAGGTTTACATGTTTGGTTGTTTACAAGTTTGCAGATTTTTAGGTTTGTAGGTTTGGTTGTTTACAAGTTTGCAAGTTACAAGATTGCACACGTACATTAGTTGTTTACAAGTTTTCATGTTTGGTTATTTACATGTTTGCAATTTTGGTTGTTTATAGGTCTGTAGGTTTGGTTGTTTATAGGTTTGGAGGTTTGGGTACAGAGCTAACTTTTAGTACAACTTATCGTTCGTAGACAAATGGGAATACAGAGAGGGTTAGTAGTATTTTGGAGGACATGTTGAGAATGTATGTTATGCATCAACAACTAAAGTTGGAGGAGTATCTTCCAATGGTAGATTTTTCTTACAACAATGGGTATCAAGAGTCACTTAGGTTGAGTTTGTTTGAGGCACTTTATGGGTGGAGTTGTAATACTCCCATCAGCTGGAGTGATCCAGTGAATAGGGTGTTGATAGGACTAGACATGCTGGCAAAGATGGAGAATGAAATGTAGGTTATCAAACAAAATCTAAAGGCAACACAGGAAAAATAGAAAAGTTATGCAGATCAACATAGTGTGTTTAAAGAGTTTTAGGTTGGGGAACATGTGTACTTGCACATCAATCCAAAGAAGATCTACTTGAGTATTGGGTCATGTGTGAAACTAACACCTCGATATTGCGGGTTTTTCGAGATCCTTGATAGGATTGAACCAGTGGCCTACAGACTTGCACTACCTCCAACAGTGAAAGTCCATGATGTTTTCCATGTTTCATTGCTTAAAATATATGTAAAGGATGTTGATAACGTGATTGATTAGTATGTATTGCAAGTGATCTAGAAGGAGAATTCCAACCAAAACCTCAGTTCATTTTGCTTCAGAAACAAATCATACTCCAAAATTGAGCAATCGAACAAGTTAAAGTGCAGTGGAAGAACTTTGGGCCTGATAAAGCTACACGGGAGATGCCTAATCAGATGCAGACTATGTATCCTTCTCTATTTGCTGGTTGAGCGGATGTCTTTTGGTATATGTTTTGGTGTTTTTTATATATGCATATGTATGATGTAAATACTGCATCGAGTTTTGTTATAAAGCTCTAATAAGTGACATGGTTGTCATGTTTTCATGCTGGTTATGTTGGTTTACTTTTTAGCATGTGGTTCATTATAAATACTACATCGAGTTCATTGTAAATAATGCATCGAGCTAAGTTATAAAGTTCCATGGGAAGTATGTTTTGGTTTCAGCAGTCTTATTGGTTATAGGTGTCATTGAAAACAAAGGACAGTGTTTCCCCAAGGGCGAGGGTTCTATAACAACCCTAATTAAAAATCCATGTAATAAATTTAATAAAGGAAAAATAAGACCAAGTCATGGGACACATATTCCAAGCTGAATTTTGGGAAAAACATCCCAGAGGGGTGTTCATTTGGTTTATTATGGCTAAGGAAATTGACAAAGGCATTGACAAAGGCTTTGAAAAGGAAAAGAGGCATTTATTGATATTTTATTTATGAAAATAAAGGAAATTGGGAGGAAATGAAGGTGAAAGGTAACAAGTTGCTTGTGAGGAGGAAATTGAAAGAAAATAATGGAAATTGAAGATAATAGAGGCCTCATTAATAAGAAGGCTTATGAGGATCAGTACACAACTTTTGCTGGTTAACCTTTTGTCAGTTAAGTTTTGGAGCTCTCTCTCTATTCACTCTCTCTCGTACTCTTCACACTTTGAGCATTCTTGGAGCACTCTAGCATTGGAGAAAGGAAGGCAAATAAAGGACAAGAAAGCAAAGGGAAGCAAATATCAAGCAAGGAAGAGTTGGATCAAGAGGCTAAAATGGGATTAATTTGCAGGTATCGAGTTGCATGTATGATTTCCTTCTTAGTTTTGGCATGCATGGTATATGCATGTATGTATTTGATTCTCTTGATGTGATTGGCATGGGTTTTTCCAAGTGTGACAGTGGTTTTCAACCTTGCCTTGTGATTTTCGGATAACCATGGTGTGATGGGGTTATTTCATTTGGTTGAGATGGATTATCGGATGGTTTTGAAACTGGATGAGGTGGTCTCAAGAAAATTCCCAAGGGCCTAGGATTCCCTTGATCGATAATGGCAGGATACACAGTAAATCCTGAGGGTGGAGATAAGAAAATTCCTCAACGTATTGGTGAAGAAATATGAAGGAATCCATGATTGTTTAGGGCCTAGTGATCCCTTGGCCAATTTTGGTAGGATTGTGGTAAATCCTGGTAATGTATGTTTATTTTTTTGGCCTAAGACTCCCTTGACCGGTAATGGTGGGATACATGCTAAATACTGATTGTATATATGATAGTTTTGGGCCTAGGAATCCCTTGACCAATAACGACAGGATACACGGTAAAGCCCGAGGAAACCCTGGTTTTTTTATTGCGAGTCCCACATTCATGCTTGGATATGGCATGGGGGTGACTGACTGAAAGAAATATTTGGTTCAGCCAAATCTATGGTTGGGTGATACGTGGAAGTCCCTGACTTGGTTGGTATTTGCATATGTTAATAAGATCTATTTTCCTCTTGTATTTCATGAGTATTTGTACTCATTATTATGTGGCTTTGATGGATATTCTACCATTGTTATTATTTTTCTTATATGTTGGTTATAAGCATGGCTTTATGGTATACTTTAGTTATGGCTCTCATCATGTTTGGATTAGTAAATGAATGGTTAATGAATGTATGACCTAATATATTATAATGCAACTTTTGTGAGAGGGCATCATACCTTCTGGACATTTTTCAGATAAGTATGAGATCCCTATGTTCAAATATGTCATTATTACCTATAGATTACATGTTCATGATGTGTTTGATGGAATGACTGTCATGGTTAGGCCTGGTTAGGTCAATTTCTTGTCTAAGTTTTGTATGGAAGACCTTTCCCTTTTGTCATTTATAATTTATGAGAGTTTCATTAAGTTATGGGCAGTGGTCTGGAGAATAGCCCTGAAAAAGTGGCTCAGATCTTGTGGTCACAAACATAGAACTGGGTGAAAAACACTATAATCGCTCCCTTGCAGGATTATGCATGCGACTAGAGGGTTACAATCAAATTTGTAGTGTTCTTCCAACATCTAGGAGTCCAAGACATTGAAAAAGAGGCTTAACATAGGTTTTGGGCACCTAGAAGGGTGGCTTAGCCCTTAGGGGTCCTATAGCACATGAGGGAAGTTAGTAAGGTTTTGGTTCTGTCAATTCCACTTCCGTAAGGTGATGTAGGAGGTCAAGTCATGTCATAGTAATTCTTTGTCACATATTTACCCTGGTTGACCGATAAGCTTGTGTAAGTGTGGGAGGTGGGTGTTACACTCCTCTATATAGAATACAATCATTCAGACAAGCATGATATGATATGTACTCAACACCCAACTTTTTCAACAACTTCTTTGCCTCTTCGCAACTACCCGACAAGACATTATCACTCAGAAGAGCCTTGTACTTGAATAACCTGTAGTTGGTGAGGAATATAATTGTATAATGTCAATATTTAACATCCATAAAATCAACCATTTTTAATTTTGATTGTGTGAAAAAATATAAGGAACTTTATCGATCATACAAGTCAATTACCTTAATATTATCAAGAAACATGCATTCGACATGCCAAACTTTGCTTTCAAGTTGTACAACAACATCATTGTCCCCAACTGAGTAGACTTTAACTTGCCGCCAGGTCTAAAGAGAGGGGTGGTGGAAGCATATTTCAGGCTTTCAAAAAAAGTATTAGTGATATGAGCATCATCCCCCAGCACATCGTTATGGAGTGCATCTAACAACATTGCCTCCATGGCAATCGTATCCCGTAAGTAATCTTCTATTTGATTGCCTCCATTTCCAACTTGTGATCAAGAACTACTATTGCTATATTCATTCCTAATCGGTTAATCTAGACGTAGTGGGAATTGAATAAGTGGTTGATTCAACCATTCTTTGTATGCTTCCTCTCCGAGTCTTGCTATTAATACAACCTTCTCTTGAGTTGACAATGTAGTGGGGTGCACTAGAAGATGGTAGGTGGGATGCTCATCATCACTAGAATCCTAATTTCAAAAAATATTGAATGAAATTAGTATAATATCAATGATATTAATAAGCACTTCAATGAAATTGGTTTGTTGAAATTACATTATTCCAAACAATTATTACCATCGTTGATCTAGTATTGTGGTTGGAAGATGCCATGTTCCAATTGGCAGGGTAAAGAGGTTGCCCATTTTCATCTATGAAATGCTAGGAATATGCTGCTCCTAATAAGAGCTTCCAACTTTTTTGAAATGGAGGAATATTTTTTGTATCTGAACTTGATTCCGAATCATGATCCTGCAAATTTGGATACATTTGTATTCAAATTGTCATGGATTAAAAAAAATAAAATCAATTAGATAATCGAAATATAAATAAAATTTGAACATATTAGAGATGGAAATTAGGGAGAACTTCGTGAAGGACTTTGATCAACAATATGGAACGAGCTAGAATTTGAAGAATAGGCCATTTGATTTTATATGGATTTTGTCCCTGCATTTGTGTCATTGCATTTGAGAAAATTCAGAAATAAAATTTTGTGTGCATATCTAAAATTAATCTCGAGAACCATATATTCACAATCTGAATCTCAATATAGTTTTCAAACAATTTTTCAAGAATAAGACGACTTTAAGAGGAAAATGTATACTATGAACTATTGTAATTCATGTAGATGCACCCTAAAGGATAATTTGAGATTAATATACCATTTTATGTGAAATTAAAATTTCAGATGGTTTTTAAACCCAACCAGTGCATTTATCAAAACAAAGCGCACCAATGCATTTAAAATAATACCATCACCAGGGCATTCAAATAATACACACACTGTTATGAAACCAACTCCAAAAATAGAAGGAAAGAGAGATCAATGCCTTAGAAATCAGCCACTTTGAGGGGGTAACCTCCTTTACATTACATAAATGAAAAATGATTGGATTATACAAATGACAAAACCTCCTTTCTATACATAGGAGTCCATGGGGTCACAATATAATCCTAGTCGACCTAACAATAATAATGTAAGGGCACAACAATAACAATAGTGGATTTTTGTGGGGCACAATAATAACAATATGGGGGCTACAGGGGTACAACAATAATAATAAGGGGGCTACACTAACGATAATAAGGGACTACACTACTAATATAGGGACCTAACATGCCCCTCTCCTTCAAAAAAATGTTGTCCTCAATGCTTGAGTAGCTTTGGATGCTTCTGTATAAAATTATCATCCTCCCATGTGAAATCTTCAGTGGGTAAGTTCTTCCACTTGATGAGATACTCTGAAATTGATCGATTTTCGTAGTTGTCTAGTTCTTGTTTTCGTGACTGCTTCAGGTTCCAATATGATTTTTCCTTCCTCATCAAGTTCTGGCAATATTGTTTGAATTGGAAGTTTGTCACCTATAACCTTCTTTAAGCATGAAACATGGAAAAATGGGTGCACTCGAGACGAAGTAGAAAGCTCCAATTTGTATGCCATAGTACTAATCTTTTTCAACACCTTGTAAGGGCCATAATACTTTAGCGATAATTTAGTATCCTTCTTAGCTTGCTTGAGGGACATTTTTTTGTATGGTTGTAGCCGTAAAAATACCCAGTCTCCTACATCAAAAATTCTCTCGTTGCAATGTTGATCTTCTTGTTGTTTCATTTGATTTTGTGTCAAATTTAGGTTATCCTTTAGGAGTTGGAGAACTTGTTGTTGATGCTCTATGTGATCTTCCACCGCTTGAACCTTAGAATTTTCTCTTCAAGACGATGTGATAGATGGTGGATGATATCCATAAAGTGCCATAAATGGGGTCATTTTTGTTGCAGTATGGAAGGAAGTGTTGTACCACCATTCAGCCAGAGGTAACCACTTGACCCATTGTGTTTGTTTATCAGATACAAAACAACGAAGATATCCTTCCAAACATTTGTTCACTATCTCATTTTTCCCATCGGATTGAGGATGATAAGATGGGCTATGATCTAGTTGAGTACCCCAACAAGAAAATAATTATGTGCAAAAATTTCTAGTAAAAATGGGATCTCTGTTGCTTACAATAATCTTTGGGTTTCCATGTAGCTTTTGAATTGTTTCCATAAATGCAGTAGTAACTGTACTTTCTTTAAATGGATGAGATAATGCACAAAAGTGTGCATACTTATCAACTACCACCATGATGACACTATTTCCTTTGGAATTAGGTAACCCTGTGATAAAATCCATTGAAACGTTCACCCAACATTGACTTGGAATGGATAAAGGTTGTAGAAGACCCGGGGTCTTAATTGTCTCAACTTTATTTTGTTGGCAAACCAAACATTCCACCACAAAATTTTAAATATAAGATTTAAGGCCATCCCCAAAAAATTATTTCTTCACCCTGTGGTAATTTTTTGAAAATCATGAGTGTCCTCCTAAGGGAGAGGTGTGTAATTCCAAAATAATCTTTTGTTGGGAATTATTACAAATATATAGGCGATATTTGTACTATAAGAAATCATTTTTCCAACTAAATGTATCATATGTACTAAGATCTTGCTCCAACTTTTGAATGAGTGTCCACACTTCTTCGTTATTATTCCATTAATCCCTTGTTTAAGTTATACAATCTGGTTGGATAATATAAATGGCACAAAGAAATGATTCCACCTCTTCATCCTTTCTTAAGAGTTCATCTGCAACAACATTTAGCTTCCCTTTTTTGTATATTATTTCAAAGTCTTAGCCCAACATCTTTGTGACCCATTTTTGCTGCTCTTCTGAAGATAATATTTGTTCAAAAAATTATTTAAGACTATCTTGATCAGTTTTTACCATGAAGTGTCTTCTCATTAGGTAAGGTCACTGTTTCTTTAGTGCATGTAGTATTGCCAACTTTTCTTTCTCATAAATATCTTTCTGTAAATACTTTCCTTTGATTGGATGACTTTCAAAATAAATGGGTCTTCCTTCTTGCATTAAAACAACACCAATTCCATTTCCTGAGGCGTCACATTCCACAATAAAGGTTTCTGTGAAGTCTGTCATAGCTAAGACCGGTGCTAGGAAATTAGCTTTAGTTGCAGTTCAGGTTGTCCAACGTTTTCAGCATTACATTTTACTTCGCATGACCAGAGTGATATCCGATTGCAACACAACGACCTACATTTTGACACGTTAGTTACTGGGGGGAAAGTAAATTAAATGATCATCACCTTACAGGAATTTGATTTGGAATTTACTCCTGGCAAATCGGAGAAATCACTGGTATTTTCCAAGTTAATCTGCTTCCTTCCCTCTGCATCTGTTTCTTCCATTTTTGATGAGCATATTCCAGATGATACTCTCTTTCTTATCAGCACTGTCGACCCTTGGTACGGTGATCTCATCGTGTATCTCCAAACCCAAACTTTCTGATCTAAATTGACCAAAGATGATCGTCGACGCATTCGACATCACTCTCAACCTTATCGCATCATCAAAGATACTTTATACCCTGTCGGCGTCGACTCAATTCTTATTCGATGTTTAACTTGCGAAGAGGCCGAGAGTGTACTCAATGATTTCCACTCTGGGGCGTGTGGTGGCCATATGTCTGGATATGCCACTTCTTAGAAGATCCTTCGCGTTGGTTTTTTATGGCCTTCCATCTTCAAGGATTTCATTCTTGTTGTTCGAAAATGCCACGCCTGCCAAATTTATCAATGGAAAATAAGCGCCCCACCCACACCCTTACACCCAGTTGTTACCATCGGCCCTTTCGCTAAATGGGGCATTGATTTCATGACATGTATCCCTCGCTCGGTCGGGGGGCATGCTTATATTATTGTATTTGTCGACTATTATACCAAATGGGCCGAGGAAATGCCTACATATGCCGCTGACGGTAAAACTGCTGCTCAATTTCTACTCAATCACGTTATTGCCCGATTTGGAGTTCCTCAGGCCATCATCACCGACCATGGCTCAAATTTCTGCCATTATATGATGGTTAAGATGACTAATCAGTTGGGTTTGTGACATGACAACTCGACTCTGTATTACCCTCAGGCCAACGACCAAGTTGAACCAATCAACAAAATCTTAGTTACTATGCTTCAATGTACCTTTCGGATGCTCTTTTCATCTCTTTGGTCCTACCGAACCTCAGCTAAGAGTGCTACTGGATTTACTCCTTTTCAGCTAGTATGTGGTATGGAAGCAACTCTATCAATTGAATGTGATATCCATTCACTCAAATTAGATGTCGAATTACTCCCCAATAACTCACCAGAAGAGGAACATCTTCTATATCTGGAAAGGCTTGACGAAAATCGTCACTTCACCACTTTAGTCACTGAAGCTCAGAAGAAATGGGTCAAAGCCCATTTTGATTAGATTATTTCTCCGTGTGCCTTCTCTGAAGGAGACTTGGTTCTTTTGTATGACCAAGCTCACGATAAGCTAGGGGTAGGGAAATTCGAACTGATGTGGCATGGGCCATACATTGTTAAACGTGTTTTGCAGAAAGGTGCCTATGAGTTAATTGATTATGAAGGAAACCCTTTGGATAAGCTCCAGATTGGGCTTTATATAAAAAAGTATTATGCGCGATCTCTTTCGTATAATTAATTTTGTACATTAGTGTGTTTTCATTTTTTTACAGTTTGGTTTTGGTGTGGTTTTTGTGAGCAGTTTTCTTGCTTATCTTGTTTTACTTGATTTGAAGATGTCTTTAACTCCTTATGTCGGTTTTTTCTAATGGTGCTTGCCATAGTACTTTAAACGTATCCTTTGCGGCATGGGTTATCTATGACCCTAATGGCGAGTTAGTAGATCTACAAGGTATTTTTTTAGGTCGTACAACAAACAATATTTCCGAGTACAATGCAATCATTGAACTTTTTTCAGAAGCAATTAATCTTGGCATCAGAGAACTGGTTGTAAACCTTGGTTCACAGGTTGTTTTCCTTCAACTCAATGGGAAATATTCCGTCTGACACCCTCAAATTTTGAGAATGTATCTGCGTGTTCAACTCTTAGAAACAAATTTTGATTACATTACATATCAGCATATTCCAAGACACATGAATACATTAACATATGCATTGGCTAATTATGTTTTAAATAGACCTTTGTGAAATTTGGAAAACTATGATCATCATTACATCATGCATTAAACAAGAAAATACGGTATACATATATATATGTCGGTATTGTTTGCAATTTTTTTTAAGTACATCATAATCCAAAAAATATATGTGTTCTGGTACATGAAGAGACTCGCAGGTCCGAAAAAACTACAACTGGAGAAATAAAAGCTAGACTAAACTAATTAGCATGGTGCTCATGGTAGCAAGCCACTGCTCGAATGATTCGAGTCAGTAACTGATGGATGCGGTCTGACACCCCTATAGTATGCCTTTGATAACGGCGGGGAATATCATGAACATGAGCATATTCTGGAATCCTAGTGGTTAAAGCATCTAGGTTCTGGGCAATCTCCTCTTCAGCATCTGCTCCCTCCTCATACGGAGCAGCCTCGAATTCCCTCGCCACTCTTCTAGTTATAGGGGACATTCCAGCTGGTCTTTGCGATCTGACATCTAGAGGACATAAAGTTTAAACATAAAAACATATATACCAGAAAAATATAAACATGAAAATGTTAGCAATAAATATGTTTTACCTCTATCATCCCACCGATCATCCTCTGGAAGTTGAAGGTTTGGGTCACCTCTGAAATCAGTCCCAAAATATGGTCAGTCCTCCATGACAATGAGCTGACGCCTCAGCCACATAAAGAAAGCAGGTTTGTATGACATATGCTTCCCTCCTCCTGAGCTAGGCATAAACTCACTCCATCTGATCATTCATGGATCCTGTGGTGCGGGCACGACCACTTCTACCCACTTAAATTGGAACAACAACCCTCATTCCAGAAATAATGCTGCTAAGATTGAGCCATACCCAAATTGCATAAGTCGAACATTTTTGCATTTTGAAAGTTGTTTCTTCATATTTTCCAACACTGCTTTTTCCCAGTTAAAGATAGTGGGTGCTATATAGTCAACAGAAGTTTGGAGTTGAGACTTCGTAGGCTCGTGTGGTGCTTGTGCCCCAGCAACACGTGTTATGGTGTCCAAGACTACCTTGAGAGGCATGTTGTTTATGCTTCTTATATCCACCTTCCCATTGGAATACTTGACTGCCTCTAGACATTTCCTTCCTATGAGCATATCCATGCTCTCACCCATGATCCGAATTCCTGCCAAACGAGCTCGTTATCCTCTCCGTGATAAACCAGTGATGAAGTAGATGTCAACTACCTTGATTTCCAACCCTTGGTCACCGATAATAAATCTCTCTCGTCCTGTATCCCAAATACTCACCAAGTACTGTAACAACTCCAGCTGAGATCTCAGGTCGGGAGTTCAGAAGAATTTGAGGAGCTCGCAGTTCCTCAAAGCATCAAGACAATATTGATCCTCCATGTCTTATCTGTCCATGTCTTTACGTTCCACTTCTCCCCATTAAATCACCATGTTGTTTGATGATTCCTCCCTGTCACAACATTTTAAAAAAAAATTGTTAAAAATATGTGCATAAAAATCGCATTTAGATGGTGATTTTTGAAAAAAAAAAGTCATGTTTTTCCGCTCTCTACGCTTGGCGCATCCGTTTTACAAGCAGTTGTGCCAATTGGCACGCGGCCTGTGTAAAAAATTGCAGATCAACATGATCCTGATAAGGCATTCTCGCGCCGATCCGCCACGAAAAATATTTTGAAAATCTTTCCCCAAAAATCACCATACATCATAAAAAAATGCTGAGACATGTATGAAAACAGAGATAATGAGCATGGCTCTTACCTGGTACCAACAATTCGTCGATCGGAATCTTGGATCACCCACAATAAAATCCTAAAGAATCAAGGTAAAAAGGGTAAAAAACCTCTCTCAAGGCTTGTGAAAGTAAAAAGTGAAAATGTTTTTACTTTTCTAATTTTTATAAATGTCCAAGTCATTTTTTAGGGTTTTTCATATATTTAATTATTTTTTCCTTGAGAATAGATAATGGATTCATTCTTGTGTAGCAACAAGGTTAAAATTTTGACGGATGATATGAAATGAGTTCTAGTTTATCACTTTTTCAGACTCGGTAAAAATAAATGAAAAAGTCACCCCCTTGGAATCATCGTTAAGCTCTTTTCTGACTCTTGAAAAATGAAAATATTGTTGAGTATTTATCGTTTTGAACTAGTTAAAGTAAACAAAATGTTGTTTACCCAGTATATGTTTACCCCTTTTTCGGGCTAGGATAAATTATTTACGAAAAAGGAATACCTTAGTCAATCATGACTAAGAGGCTCTCTCGAACTTTGTTTTCTACCTTTTTCGGATTCAAGGGACTATCTACGAAAATGGCCTATGGAGTTTTCTTTTTAGCATCTTTTCAAACTCTCTAAACATGAAAAAGCGTCGAGTTTCACCTTTGTCGGACTGGTTAAAAATTAACGACATTGGAATTTTCACCGTGACGCTACCGAGTTCCTCCTTCCTACGGATCGTAAAATGTACTAGGGTGGATTTGTTCAAAGGAAAAACTTATACGACAAGCATATGTTATCCCCTTCAAGCTTGTTTTCAAAAATAATTGGGGTACTCTCCAGAAATGGTGGGGGAAAAATGGAAGTATTTATCAGTTGTGTCGGAAATATGTCGCTCTTGAACATGACACTTGTCTGTAGTTCGTGTCAGGTTGGGGAAATCCTACATCGTCACTTTGCCTCCATGGGTTTGGAAAATTTGTTTGCCTCTCATTCAATTACCAATTTTTTCAACACGACCTCTGATTCCATTTGAGTCTAATACTGCCAAAATCTGGAGTCGTGCCGCCCATATGTTCAAGAGAAGTTCCTTCTGCAATTTCATTACCTGATTCTCTATTCAGTCTTGATTCACTACCATCTTGTTCCTTTGTCTCGTGTCGATGATGTGGGATACATCATGGCCCTCCTTCGACGGATCTCTTCCTGTCGACTTCAGCTCATTATCCGAGAAGTTGATCTAGAGATTTCTTTCAATACCTTAGAGCCCGCATGCATTAATGGAAGGTTTTTCACATTCGACGACATGTTCATCTCATTGGCCTTCGATCAGATTATTTCACGAATGTTCGAATTCAGTTCCTTATTCACATCTCATGGATTGTACTATTAGTACCTTGAGGGCCATCGTCATTATTGGTGGTCTCTCTTGCGTTTGTTAACAGTTTACATCATTGAATGGTAATAAGGTGATTTTATTTTATGTTCGACTTCAACTCACTCATTCACATGCCTGAATTTGTACTTGATCGGGTCGTGGCTGAACGCAAGACCTTGGATTTTGTCTGATAAAGTCTAGGATGTGAGGCGATATGAGTTATTCATGACTGTATACATGACTCTTATAGCTGGATGGTTAAGATCATACCTGAGACCATATTTGCGATCCTTCTTATTGTTGGATGGATGTGTCCATGCCATGGATCCTATTACATGATCTCTTCTATTGATGTTTGCGTCCATTCCTCATACTCATCTATTTATATCATAGATTTCAGTTGTATATATGTACTTGATTCACAGGTTTTTTGACGATGGCGTATTGGTTTTGGCACGTTCTCGTAAAGAATTTCACCCCTCACTCTCGTTATTCCTTCATGTTTTAGGGGGCATCTGTTACACAAAATTTTATCACTGTCACTGTTATCCTTGTTCCTAAATCCTAGAGGACCCTAACAGTGATCCCTGTGTATTTTTTCCATCATGAAAATATTCCATTGCATCCCTTGTAATCAGAAGAACAAACTCTCTATTGATCATTCCTGGAGTAGCTCCTTAGAAGCCCATTTTTTTGGAGCAACGCGACCCCTATGTCTCTCACTAGTGCCGATGACTCATCCAAAGCTTGTGAGCAGCATCGATTGGCGCTAGTGTGGACATCACATCGGCACTGATCCACTTCTGGAAGATTGTTTAAAAAAGGAAACGAAGCTTCATGGCCTAGAAGCTTCGAGGGCGGAGAGATGGATGTTTGTTGGTCAGGATATGGCCGAGATTCCTACCTTGGGCCTCTTGTTCCTACAAAAGAGGAATCTCCCAAAGAGATAAGCCATTTTCCCATCATAAGTGGATCCATGTCCCCTCCTCCATCTCTATAAATTCATAATCCTCCAACGCCTGTTACACCATTTTTTTGGTCATCTAACCCATTATCATTAGATGAACCCAAGTACACCATGTAAGACCAATTTTACCATAAGTAAAATTGCTTGCACCATATAAAATAACATTTGTCCATATTTCCTAGTCATATTTAACCCAAAACAAGGAAATTGATTAAATAAATCATTATTTATTTATTTAATTATTTCCTAGGAATGAGTTATTCAAATCAATATTTAATAATATTCCTAGTTAAATTTGACTAAATCATTTGTAAATAATTAAATAAATAATTATTTATTTAATTATATTCCCATAATTTCCCTAAAATGATAAATAAATCATTTATTTATTTATTATTTATAAATAAAGGAATTGACCCAAGTCAAGAATCCTTTTCCCTCCAACAAATATAATAAAATATTCCTAAAGGGTGCTTCTAGAATTCGATTAATAATATTTTATTCACGCACCGAATTCTAGGCCGCCCCAATATTTTGTTATAAATAGGAGGGTTTTCCCCATTCATTTGTCACCTTCATTGGATTAGATCACTCTGGATCTACTCTTGGTCACCATTTTCCATTTTGCTTTATGAGCTCCCATTGAGTTCCATGTTTGTTTTTCTACACCAATAAGAGAGAGGAATTTTAGATCTGAAACACTGAGAATTTTCAAGAACCCATCCCACTGAGGAGAACTGGAAAACATCTTTCTTGTTTTCCTCTCAGGTGCCCCATTCTTTAATATAACACAAATCATTCTTTTAAACACTTTGTTCTTGTCTTGTCTATTGGATGCATGGAGCCATATTATATTTTATCTGCTTAATGTCTTTTTGTGCTTAGATCTGAATTTGTGCAGCAGACTTAAAGATATTTTGTAGCCATAATATATGTTAGGGCTATTTGTTATGCGTAGCTAAAGTGATCTTTTACGACGAAAGATTCATACTAACAATTGGCGACTCCACTGGGGATTTTATTTTACGACCGCTGTCATTTCATCTATTCCTGCATATCTAGCTGTTTCAGACCCTAGGGTTTCTCTTCCATTTCCTGTTTTTCCTATTTTTATGGTGCTTTCCACCTATAAAACCCTCAAACAGTCAAATTTTTAACTTCTGTGTATTTCTGGCTTTATTGCGCAGGTGACAGACATCAGTCGCAGCTGAGACGACAAATTTTTCTGAAATCTGCCGCCGAAAGAGCCGGATTTGCAGGTCGCACTTATCGGCCCAAAAAGTGCGACCTGAGCTGGAGGACGCACTTTTCTGCCCCAAACCTACGACCTGGACTGACAACAGGTCAGAACCTGCGACCTGCACTTTTTTTGCAAATTTTCCGCACTTTTTCTGGGTTTGTTTGAAGCTTCTGCCAGGGTTTTCCAGCCTCCGTCTCTGCCTGTTTAGACCTTCTTTTGATCTGCTTCACTCAACTAAGAGGGACTCTTGCCCCTTAGGGCTCTAGTACCCCCCAATTTTTGTGGGAGAGTTTTTGCTGTTTCAGAAGTCTGAATTTTCAGAGTTTCAGCCTTATTTTTCTCAGATCTGATACCTCCTTTTCAGATCCCTTTAGATCAGCACTTCTCCCTCTCTAATCACCTCATATCGTTTTGTTTGGGTTCATTTCCACGACCACCGCCTTGTCTCTTCTAGGTTTAGCTGATCTCCTCCTTTTTTAGCAACAACCTTACCTATGCCTATTTGTTGCTCTCTGCACCTCTTTTCAGCAGATTTCTCCTTTAGATTCCAATCCCTCCTGACATTAGATCTATTGGCCTCCTTTTTGCGTGCTTGGCTTAGTTTTTCCCTCTTATCGACTAGTTTTGAGAGACCCGCCTTCTTGGGTTATATTGATGCATTAGTAGTTGTTAATTTTCTGTTCTTTTCGTTTTATTTCCTGCAAGATTTATTTTCAGTTACACAACACACTTTTTCTTTTACTCTCAAAACATCTGGGTTTAAACAATTAAAATTAACGCACACCACACACTGACCCTAAGTGAAGAAGAGCCTGGTTAACACCGCCTGGCAAAGACTTTAAAATCAATTATCACTGCACCTCTCCGCCCTTGACCTCACTTTATTTTATTCCTCCCTGCCCTTGTTGGTTTTTCTTCTTCTCGTCGTCATTGCGCCCCCAAGGCGCTTCTCCCGGAGACTTCTTGGCCTTCACCCTCAGTTTCTGCTCGGTCGACTTCCTCCTTCCCGTCATCCTCGAGTAAGTCGTCCCTTGAGTCTGCACTCCGACTCTTCTTCTGATTGTTCGGGTTCTCCCACTACTTTTGGTTCTCCCTCTTTTACCTTCACCATGTCTAGTTCAAGACCTAGCCCTAACCCCAGTTCTTCCGCTGGGTCCATTTCCATTGGAACCACTACGGGACCTACCTCGACTGCCCCATTACTCCCTTATATGGCCGGCCTCAGTCTCCCTGATTTCAATAAGCTAATTAATGATCCTATTCGCCACGATGTTAGTTGGCCTGCTATGCCAACCAAGCTCCCCTCCGACATTCCCAAGTTCGAAGGCCTTGCTAGCGAAGATCCCTCTAACCATATCCGATCTTTCCACATGTGGTGTTCCTCGAATTCCATCACCGATGACTCCATCCATCTTCGTTTGTTCCAGCGCACGCTTACCGATGAAGCTTCCAAATGGTATGTTGATCAAGCCACCTCTTCCCATACCACCTTTGCGACCATTTCCTAAGCCTTTTTATCCTATTTCCAGCTCCCTCTCCGATACGACATTGGCACTGAACTCTTAACTTCTTTCCATCAATCCTCTTCGACCCGCCTTTCTGCTCATGTCCAGGAATGGCGGCGAAGACGGAGCTTGTGTCGCGCTCCCCCCTTTGAAGATCGGGTTTACATGGACTGGTTCCTTCGCTCCCTCTTACCTCCCATTGGCAAGGATGTCGCATCCCATTTTCCCTAAACCGAAGAAGCTGCCCTCCAAATAGCCTTAAAATATGACCTTATTTACGCCCAATCTGGTTATGTTTATATCGTCCTTCCTGACCTTCCCAAGCCCGGTGGCCCTAACGCCTCGGGGGCATCTCACTCTGTCGATGGTATCATTGGAGCCCTGTCACATACCTCTGCCCAACCTCTTCCAGGACACGGTTTCCCTCCAGGGGCCAGCCACTCCGACACTTTTTCCCCTCCCGGTAGCATGTATTCAGGATACGGCATGCCTCCTCCTTTTGCCTACCCTCCTGCTTACCTTACTGCTGCCCACCCTACCCCTTATCCATATCCGCAACCTGGTGTCCCAGCTCCTCCAGCATTTGGACCTCCCACTCCCTTGCCTTTTCCACCCCCGCAACCGCACTTACTACCCCCTCCAGGGCAAGTATTTGCACAGCAGGGGGCACCTAATTTTCCTCCTTCTCAAAGAAGGAGAAGAGGCAATCAATCCACTTCTGGTAATCATGGACCCAATCCTTCAAGTATTGATCCTCACACTGTCAACCAGCCACAGGGTTCTCAGCCCAAGCCGAACAGGCCACTTCGCACCAATAAGCCCTGTTCGTGTTGCGGTGTCTATGGTCACTACACTCACGATTGTCCATTATTACCACAAATGCGGCAGATGTGGGATTCTCAGGCCACTGTGCGGGGACACCACTCCTCCCCTCCCTCCCCCACTACTTCTCAACTCGCTGTGTTTACCGATCCTTTCCCTCAACAAGGATTTGTGACCACTCAACCCCCTCATGCCCCTTTTGTAGAACTTATTTTCCAAATTAAAATAATACCCCTTGGTATAATTTTCCTATTATTTTATTGGAAATGAAGGTTAATTGCTTCCCTTTTGTTTGGTGCAAGTAAGCCAGTGATATTATCTTAGTCATCACATTCAATAATTATTTAAAAATTTAAAAATTATACAAATCTCAAGTAGTGGCGAATTCGATAGAAAATTTAACTGGCTAGGTGAGTTTTATTATAAAATTTAAGCAAAAATGTTGAGATTTGTTTTTGTTTTTGTTTTTTTGTTTGTTTTTTTTTTTTTTTGGTTATATAAAATAAAAATAAAAAAATTATGGACCCTATTGTGGTTATGGTTCTATTCCTCGAATTGGACTAGTACGGCTCTAGAACTAGTCAAACCAGTCATTTTTGCTAAATCCAATCATGTTTTGATAACATTTGGCTTGCCTATTTTTCCAAGGGTCATTTTTACCTTTGTTCCATATCCTATGTGCTCTAACAAAGGTGTCAATAATGAGATGAGCTGCTTTTGTATTGGATTTTTAGAAGTTGGAGCCTCCTTGGTAAGACTTGTTTGTATCCTTGATCTATTTTTCCAAACTTGCAGTGACAATTTATTGTTGAGGAGTACCTCTTGCCACAAGCCCTTGTTATTAATTAGTCTTTAATTCTCCTCAATGGCTAGTGTTCTAACAAATGTCCCTATATGTTTAATTCCCCAACCTCATAGATATATTGGTTGATGTATCGCTTCATAAGTAACTAAGGGCATTCATCCTTTGCTTCTATCCTAAAGGTAAGAGAAATATATATGTTTGAGATTTGTGGGGATATGCTTTGGAGGGGAACCTAAGGATAGCCCATAGACTAGGGAAACATATAGCACACTCTTTATCAATATAGTTCTGATAGCTCTAGAAATCCATCTATGGGTCTAGTGGGAGATTCTAGACTTCACTTTGTTAAGGATCCAAGTCCAATCTTGAATTTTGTAGTTGCTAGGTTTTATATGGAATCCTAGGTATGAAATATTATCCTTGAAACCTTGCAAAGAGAAGGGAAGAAGCTTGTGTATCATGGGAACATGATATCAGGGAATGAGGTTGAAACGAATAAAGGAATTTGGTTTATTTATCTCCATTGTTGTTGCTAAATAGAAAAGATCATGGATTTTGGCATATTATTTGGCTTGAGAGATGTATCCATTTCCAAATAGGAGGCCATATACAAAAATCATGTGTGTCATTTGTATGCTCTCGATGAATTTAATACTAGAGATAATCTTGTATGTGCTATTGCATAAATAGATCAATTGAAACAAATCAAAATAACATGGATTATTTACCTTATAAATGATAGCAAGAAAATTAGAGTTGAAAGCTTGAAGCATGATCTTGTTTTTTTTGGGTTCTCTTAGATAGGGAGCATTTAAGGTAAGCAATATTGATGCTAGAGATAATCTTGTATGTGCTATTACATAAAGAGATGGGTTTAAAATGAACAAAAGGGTATGGATGGATTATATATCTTAGAAATGGTTGCAAGAAAATTAGAGTTGAAAGATTAGATCTTGAAAGATGAGGTCCCAAAGACATTTGAAGAATTCAATGGGAACCTATTTGATCATATTTGTTGTGTTTCATTTGTAGATGACATGTTACAGTTTAGGCATGAGATTTAGCTCTTTGAGAGCTTTGTTTGTGTCTTCATCCACCCAGGATGGGAAAACAATGACTATTGATAGAATGATTTTAAGGGTCTCTGCAAGTGGGGGGATTGTGTGTATTATTTTCTAGAATGTGATAACCCTACAACACTAGCATCAAAATTTTCATAGTGATTCCCTTTGTTATTTGTAATCTTCTAAACCAAATCGTATACTTTTCATATTTCTACTTGCTTCAGGAAGAAAGTGGTGTTTTGGGATCCCTCTTAGAACCATATAGCCCTACTTTACATTTTCCAGCAAGCTTCTTCATAATGGAGTAGATTATTTCACCCATTGTCTAGCTCTATTATCTCTTGAATGCATTTAGGTGAGGGGAATCTAAAGAAAAAAATTTCATTGAGGTATAATATTAGCTACTCTACCATTCTGAGCCTTAAGGAGGCATCCCCAAAGTGTTTTGAGCAACATTTCTTTGATATTCCTTTGATGCAGATTAGGTTCCTTTGAAATTGGGTCTTAAAGTCTTCTTGGGTTGTTGAGAGAGGAGTCCAATAGGAAGATATTACTTGAACTAGATGGGATGGTTAATCCAATAAGCATTGGATTCAAATGGAAAGGGATTTTTTCCCTTTTCCTTTATCAATCTCCAAAATTATTGTGGACTGATTAGAACAATCATTAATGAACACCCCCGATTTGTATATTTATAGTAGTATCTTGCTATGTTTGCAGTTTGCATCGGCTCTTTTTAGCGGCTGCAGTTCTATCTACATGATTAGTAAGTTGGAGCTTAGTATTTTTCATATTTATGCCTCTATTTGAATTCTTATAACTGCAAGTGGATACGAGTATTTCTAAGATGGTTTCATTCCACTCACTTGGTGAGGGTTGTATATGGTTGTTATGATTGGTTTATTTCATTTGTTAAGGATTTAAAAATCAAATCTCTCATATGTTTGGAACCTTATCTTTTTGTGTTGCACTTAATTCACATTCTAACACATGAAATTTTTTAGATTTTAGTTTATCATGGCACACAACACCACATTATTTATCTACATTGATTGTTTGGTTATAGCTCGGTGGCACAAACAATTTATGGATGGATTTGAATATACACCAATATTGTTTCTTGCTTTGAGATATGATATAACTCATACATCGAATCAACTAGTTTAAGCCTTGAATGACTTGCAACAAGTGGCCAACCACCCATACATATTGATTATTGGTTCATTGATTTGTTTCATACTCCTTACTAGTGATCAATTTTATAATTGGAATTCAGTTTCATGAACTAGAATTAGATTTGTGGTCTAAAGTCATCCGAGGTTCAAACTATAATTCTTATAGCTATGCTAAAAGGGCTCAACGCTTCATAATTTATGCAAATACCACTTGCTGGTAGATTTTTCATGTATTTAAATATTTGATACAGATTTAAATATGTTCTAACAGTGTTAAGTGATTTAGACTTGAGGTATTTCAGAGTATGGTTTAATTCACATACTAAGAATTGATATCTATATGGCTTCAAATTTTGAATCAAATTAACATTTCTAATTCTGGTTTGCACTTGTAAATTTGTGGCAAATTACTCACTGATTCTAGTTATCTTATAACAACAATATTATTTCTAGGCTTAAGGAACCAAACCACACTCAAGTATGTTGATATAATAACCTATTTCAAGGCTTGGATGTGCTAATGTGAACAAAAAATGTTGGAATGATTAAATTGGTTCATAAATTTTCATACAAATGCATCAATATTAAATTGATTTTTCATATGCTCACCATAAACTGGACTTATTTAATGTCAAAACTCATATGTGTTTAAGCTCTGTCTATGGGAAATAAGCACACTTAAAATCATTGCACATTAAAGGGATGTTACTGTACAATCTAATGTGTTTTGACCAATGTTTGAAGTACAACTTGATTTGTTTTTAATTGCCTATGGTATTCATAAAATAACACCTTTGTTGATTATTATTATGTCTCTTTTTCTAAATTAAAGAGAATTTCTTGGATTTTCCCAACAAAGATGCACTTGTTACTTTTAGAACATGTGCATACACAACTTCCAAACATTTTTAATAGGATTCACTTGTGGTTTCTTACCCCTCCATTCCTCTTAGGTTGTGATATTTATCATGTTGTTAATAGGGATTTGTTAAGTAGGTACGATGTTGCATAAACTAATTCAACCTTAAGTTGTTTGAGATATTTTTGCCTTTAAACATGCTCTTGGCCATTTGCACAAGCCACATTTCTCTTCTGCACAACATCTTTAACTTGTGGAGTATATAAGGAAGTTTCCTCCTCATATTGTAAGCTTTGGAATACTAGTAGAAAATATTACATCTGCTTTCTACCCCACTGGTTGTTTTATGTTTTTCTCTCAATCATGGCATTGAAATCCTTTAACTTATACATGATAAAGTATGCTTTCTTTTTCTAAGTTTTCAACATGTACCGTTATTAGTACTTTTGCCTATGAATGATGGATTTTTGTCAAAGTTTTGGCAAAGAATTGGCCTAGATTTTGTGAAAGTAGTAAGAGCATGTTGAGACATGCTTGTAATTTAAATAGACAATTGTTATCCTTCCCATTGCTAGTGTTGTGTTTTTTTTCTTCCATTAAATCAATTGCGTGCTCTGAGATATAATATATCCTAGTAGTTGTTTTTAGGTTGCATCGATTTGGTATCAGAATAGGTATATGCACTGTGATTGTGGAGGAATTAATTGATTGAATTGTGGACAAGTCAAAGCTCTTCAGATTTGAACAAATCAAGAATATAAATTTCGAGCTGACTAATGGAGGATTAATACTAAGCCTTGTTGTTTAGTCTTGCCATAGTGTTTTCCTACCTGTGCAAGAAGGTTACTGACACTTCCCACTATAAGAATTTAAATTTTCTACCTTCTATATCCTGTGACATTCCTCGTGTTGACCTTTCACAATTAAGTCATGAAGGCAATTGATATTGGCATGAGTATGGTCATTGCATGATGGTGTTGTTGATATTGGCATGATATTGGTTGTTGCATGAGTTTTTTTTTTATATTGTCATGAATTTGATTGTTGCATAATGGTTATGACATGAAATTCTAGTGTTCAATATTTGCTAGTAATTCTTATAGAGTTTATTAGCTATGATGACAACATTCTATAGCCTCCTCTTGCATATGAGTGGTTTGTAAAGCATTGAATATAGCCCATATCTATTATGGGATTTATACATGATTATTATGTCATATTATGTGATGATTCAAATGTTGAAACCACAGGTTGGAGAATAAATCTATACACTATCGCCTAACTTAGATTTTAATCCCATATTGTTGCAAAATGAGCTTCCTTAGGGTTTTCTATTTGTTGGTTTGTGTTGTGCTCAAGTGATCTCATATTATGAATTATCTTGTCTAAATTAGAAGCCTATTGTTTTCAATCCACATTTCATCAAGCATTGTAGGGATAATGGGAAGGCTACTACAAGAAAATATTGTGAATATTCTGATAAGAAAAGAGCTGCAAAGGAAGTATATATATATATATATATATATATATATATATATGTATGTATGTATGTATGTATGTATGTATGTATGTATGTATGTATGTATGTATGTATATGTCTGTATGTATGTATGTATGTATGTGTATATGTATATGTATATGTATATGCATATGTATGTAAATGACCCCATTTCGTAACCATATATATATATGTATATGTATATGTATGTATGTAAATGACCCCATTTTCTTAACCATATATTGAAAATTGGGTCAGCTTAGTGACCACTCTGGTTATTAGATTGATAAGGAGGGGCTTGTTACAATAAGTTATAATGATGACCAAATACATATCTTCCCCCCCTTTTTTTTCTTCTTCAGATATTAGTAGGAATGCCTCATTTTGCATGATGTTTTTTCACATCGTCTTTACTTCATACAAGAAATGCACCTTTGAAATATGAGAAATAGAAAAGGAAGTGAAGAGACTAAATCAAAGACTTTCTTTTCACGAGGAATTGTATTGGACAAACTGTGTGCATATTTTTGTTTAGAACTTTGTGATCGAAAAAAACTATGCAACATGTAAAGTTGTTTGTTGATTTTTGATTTTATAAGAAGAGATTGTTAGTCATTGCAGATTAGTATGAATATAAAAATTATTGATGCTTTCCCTAGGATAATCTATAGTATTATAGGATGATTTGTATTATTACAGGATGGAAGTGTGAAATATCAAAATTTTATTTAGTAATTGCCATTTTACTTTTGGATCACAATCGTTTTGTTTTAATCATGATTCAAAGGCTAGATACTTTGGATTTCTAGATGCTCTCCTAATTGATTCACATTAATTGTATGTCTTAAAAACTACATGCACATAGTTCATGTATATCAATAAGCAGTGACGTGCCACCACTTGGCTCTTGTTTAGTAAAACATTTGCCAAGACTTTACACAGTTTTATAATTTATTAAAAGTTGCAGAATTTACAATTTATAATTTTTCAAGGTCTAACCTTTAAAGGGTGCTAGCTCAATGGAAGAGCAACTGCTTTAGAAGCATGAGGTTGGTGGTTCGATTCCATCATGCCCTGATATTCATATGGAATGAAGATGATTAATTTTTGGTGATAGAGGCTCTTTTGGCCTTCACTAATGAGCTTATGGTGACATTTTTCAACTCTCACCAAAATATGAAATGGTGACGGTCAATGAACATCGCCATATATATGCATCAAGAGTGATGGCCATGAAAGATCCATCATAATAAATTGTTGTTGTTCATATGAAATGGTGATAGTCACTATCCGTGACCTAGGGAAAATTGTAGGGGCTAATATTTGCAAGTGGGCTGTTTTTTCATGCTTTTTTCAAAAAAGGATTCGCTAATTTCCATTTCTTATAAAAATTATTCGCCCAAATTTTATAATATAAAATTGTTTTACCTTAAAAATTGCCAAAATTTTATATAGAGACTACATAAAGTTATTATAAATTTGAATATTTTTAGAAAAATATTGCCAAACATTTTACAGATTGCATATTCTAGACTAGTTAAATTCGCCAAGGCTTCTAAAATTTAAAATATTTTTCCATCCTTAAAATTTGTCCTCATCATTATAATCATTATTCATGATGGGCCTTGAATGTCACCACAACACTTATACTTTTGGCGACGCCACCTTTGGTGATGTTCAATTTTTTGGTGATGAAGGATAAGGTTCGTCACCATTGCTTATATGAAATGGTGACATGCAATATCCATCATTATAAATCATTATTGGTGACAGACCTTGAATTTCACCACAACATCTATACTTTTGGCGACGCCACCTTTCAATGGTGACGCTCAGTTTTTGGTGATGAAATATCTTTTGATCATCACCAATGAGCTTATGGTGACATTTTTCAACCCTCACAAATGTCCTTTTTTCTAGTAGTGATATCTAACCCATAGTACATCATTAGCATCAACTAGTCACCATGATTATGGCTAGCTTCTCTAACCCATTGTGTACATACTTGTCCTTGTTCACCATCATCCCGGTCAATTTGTTTGAACCATGGTGAAACCCTAGGGACACTATTACACGTCATTTTTTTGTACTTAGGAAAATTACCACAAATCTGGATCTCTCACTACCTGATGAACCTTTTTGATAATACCCTACAAAGTTGGAAGAAAAACCATTCCGAGAATAACAAGAATCCTGGATTACAATATCAAAAAGCCATAATTTCAAGCATTGTCATAGGTTACCTATTAATAAATTGCAACAACACGTGCCTAGTCATTATTACCTGCAAGCACTGTTAGACTTGTCTCGATTAAAAAGTGCGACACTTTTTCTACATGGGTGAAAATAAAAAGTAAATTCTAGAAGCATTGTTGAGGAATCTCATCCCAACAACATGGCCTAGAGCCCCTACCTATCCATGCCTCATCTCAATATTTATGGATCTAATACCAATCATTATGGAACCTATTCCCCCATTTTTTTGGATCTCGTCCCATGGAAAATGGATCTCCACTCCTCTCATCTTCTATAATTATAGTGCAGATCGAAGGAGAACAGGTTGTATTTTGAAGTACCCTTATGATATCCAATTGAGGTTGAAGTATTGTATGCAAAGGAAGGATTGTAGATATTTGAATGGAGGCTTATGACATCAATGCCTAGGTTTTAATCTCAACCTCTTATTTGTGAATACAATATATACTATTTTTCTCACATGATTTGCTTACTGTTTTCATTTATTGTATCAAAGCTCCTTGATCTTATGATTAGTATTTTTTTTAACATATCCATTCATAGTATGCTTTGATCCTTTTTCATGTCTCTATCGTTGTAGATTTCAGTCTTCACAGATCGAAGTGGAGTAGGAAATGAAGCAAGAAGAGGATTGAAGTGAATACCTATTTTGTTAAACAAGTAAGTCTTGTTGAACTTTACTAGAGAAAGATATTATGCATTGTCATGTTTGTTCTAGATTTGATCATTGAGTCTAGGGAGATCGCTCTTGTCCGTAAGAGGGATTTGTCCAATAACAAACTTGGCGACCATATTGAGGAAAATTTAGTTCTTTAGTGGATTCCTTTGCCTTCTGTTGCCTTCCAGTACCTTTGGTGACTGTATTTTGATTTTTAAAACTTGTTTTTTTTTTTTAAACCTTTTGAGCATTTTTTTATTTTTTCTTTGCGTATTAGAGTTGTTGCACTTTTCTTTTGAGAATAGTGTGATAATTGAGAGTTATCGCACCCAGCTTATGATGAAAGTGCGACAGTTAGAAATTGTCACAATTTTCTTTTGATAACAATGTGACAGTTGACAAATTATCGCATTTTGCCTATGTTATAGTTGCGTCATTGCCCTCTTGTGAACAATCTACGTGCGACAACCTTATAAAATTGAAAAATTTCAAGAGTTTTGTCTTCTCGGTCTAAAATTATTTTCTTGTAGTGGTTTTTTTAATCTATTTTCATCAAGAAAAAGTCAACCTTAAATTTGAATTGTTGTATTTAATTGTCTTTTTTGAAAAAAATACTTTCCATTTTTAGGGTTTTGGGTGTTATTGGTTTATTTATCTATCAAAAAAGGGTCTTTTGCTTCTGGAATTGGTTGTATCAGTCTCTTTTATTTTAGTAAATCTGATCAAATATTCATTTATGCTTGTTATAAATATTTATTTCATCGATTGGGAAAGTTAGTGATTCCCATGAAAGATAAATTCAATTTAAATTTGTTTGTTTTTATCAGATTGCGATAAATAGAGATTATTCTTTCTATAAAACCATCAAAAAATAAAAAATACATTTTTTGTTATTAGGACTCGATTGAAAGAGATCTTTCTTGGAATTTTTATTTGGTTTGTATTTTGAAATTTGTTTGTAAAAGGTAATCATTTCATCTTCAAGTTGTTTGAAAAGATTTATTCCTTCCAGTAAATAAGATTTCATCGAATTGAAGAGGTTATAATTTCATATTCACTGCATTAGTTTGGAATTACCATTAACGAAAAGTGAGACAACAAAATCAATCAAAGTATTTAAAATAAACAATTGATCAACAATAATCACATTTAGTGTGGGGCTAGGTTAAAAGACATGTTCCAACGTCTATAACCATTGGAGTTGTCGTTTCTTGTCAACATTACACTAGGTGGGTGGTTAGTATTCCGCGTACATTAGAGTATAGAGGACCATTCTTCCACACACCTTTGGGTATATAGGAAGGCATGAGTATATAGGAATGCTTCCCATATTACAATTAAACATTAGACAACACTAACACTAACTGTACTTCCACGTACCCTTGGGTATATAGGAATCCCCCTTCTAGGTTGCAAACAATCCAGAAGCCAGAAGTAACTAAGTTAGCCACATTGTTGTATGCGATACACTAAACACAACATCCAGGGAGATATCCTACATGTACCTAACGGTATATGGCAGTTCACAACAACTTGGTAAACCTTTGATACCTAGTCACCTTTTTTACTGCTACTTTTTATTTGATTGATTAAAATTGTAGACTTAACTATCACACATTGTTAAAATTTCCTAATAAAAATTCACTATGGCAACAATTCCATAATTTACCAATCAGGAATCCCCTTTTAAAGAGGATCCTATTCCTTTCCCTTACTTTGGAAATGTTGGTCCTCCTTACATGGCTATGTTGTCTCCAACTAGATTCATGATAGGTTTACCAGTATGGTTGTTTTCAACCTTTTTGGTTCCAAATATCCAAGCTGCTTCACCTCAACAACACAAACCTCTTATTGACCCTTTACCTTCTTCGCCCATCATGTCTTCTTCCCTTTCTTCTTATTTTCCTGGTGAAAATCTTAATTCTAGTAACCAGGAGGCTAAGAAGAAGAAGAAATGAAATAATAAAGAGGCCAACCAACTAACCAAATCTTTGAGTGTTGATAATGTTAAGGAAGCCTCCAACACGTTTCGTAATCTCAAATACCCTTGCAAGCTTTGTAAGGATGCCCACCTTCTTAAGGATTGTCCTGGTTTACCTAGAACCTTAGAAGTGTTGTCTAAATATTCTCATCAACTTATTGTTGGTCCTTCAACTAGTGATTATAAGGTTATAAGGAAAAGGGGTAAAGTTAGGTTTCCTTGTAGGTTATGTGAAGGGAGTCACCAAATTATTCTTTTCTCTCACATGGATGAAGCCTCTAAATTGTTGGAAAACCTTATTATTCTCAACAAAAACTTCCAACTTATTATCGTAATCTTTCTCCCAACCTACCATCAATTGACAAAGTGATTGATCCCATTCCAAGTTCGGTTAATCCCACTCTTCCCTTGGAGAGTGAAACCCATATCACTCAGGTTGATGAACCATTGGTTGATGAAGTGGTCAACTTGATTATATCTTTGATCGATCCCACTCTCCCCTTAGAGAGTGAAGTTAATACTACTCATGTTCTTCTTGTTACTTTAGATTCCACCACACAAGGGGGAATTTCACCCGTTTCCACGGAACCCCATTGTTGAGGAGGTAAATCCCCTCTGCGGACAGAGGCGATCCCTACTAGCCCAGCAGGGGTCTAGCAACAATCATCAAATGCTACAACGCAGGTTCCTAATTGCGAATAAATAAGCCAATGATGGAGGCCTACCTGGAGTCCAGTGCTATGATTCGTAGAAGAGACAGCGTTCCCGTTCCTCAGCTTCGGCAGATCACGATCCCCACGATCTCCGTGAATGGACACCTGCACATGCAAGAAACAACACGAATACAAGCATAAAATCTAGAATACGCAACTATATATCAGTCAGAAAGGATACAACTCATCATTATCATAAGTGAAAAACAGAGTGGAACCATAACCAGTAGTCATTCATTAATAAGCAATCGAAAGAGAGTACAACCAATGTTCTGATGCTGAGGTCTCCTTCGGAAGGGTCTCCAGTCGTTCACGTCTCGCAAAGCTTGCCAGGGAAGGGACAAGCCTCTCTAGAGTCTCTCGACGATAGTCTCCTTGCTTGAGTTAGCCTTAAGGGAAGAATGAGGGCTCTTGCAGCATGAAGGCTCTTGGGAATTTGGAGATTCAAAGCTTAGGCACTTCAAGACTAGCTTGCAATGGCAATGGGCAAGCTTTTATAGAAGGAGGAAGGGGAGTTGGGATCCCTATAATTGTGGGATTGGCCCTATCATCAAGGAAGATTCCATGAGAGGTGGCAAACCACTTCCCTTACATGGAACTCCCGGAGCCAAACCTCCCAACTCAAGATAGATAGCAGTTTCTGAGTTTGTTGAAACAAAACTTCCGCCTTTCTTATTTAAAAAACACTCCTTAAATTGGCTAGCGCGACTGCGACTCTGGGACAGAGCGCCAGTTGGCGCGGCCTCTTTGTAGGATTTTCCTCATTGGCGTGAGTGATGAACTGGCTGACCGCGCCAATGCAAAAAGGGATGTTTTTATGGTTTTTTGCAAGGAGATGTCTTTAGGGAAATTGAAGCTCATGTTTAGAGGAATGAAATGATAATGGTTTCAAGGCATGACATTGCTCACAGGTCACATAATAGGCCCTCCAATGTGCGGGACGGGGAATGGTAGGGACGGTGACAAATTACTGTGTAACACCCATCCAACTACTGAGGTCATTTCCTTTGATTGGAATAGAATAACATAGCCTTGTATCCCTTCTCGCATCCTTTTGAAAATCATTATGAAGGATTGTGATAAGAATGTGTGTCACACTATTATAGATGAAGGTGCTTTGTTAGTATTTTATCCTCAACTACTTGGCAAGATTTGGGTTCCCATCAGTTTGTGTCTGTTACTGAGAATCTATTGGATTTTAACAGATGAGCCAGTGAACTGTTAGGGATCCTTCCTCAAATTCCAATTTTGAAGAAGAAATTTTTTGTATTGATTTCATGGTAGTACAAGACCCCTTTGATTTCAATTTTCTCCTTGTGTGAAACTATGTATATGCAATGGAAGGTGTCATGTCCACACTCTTTCATGTGATGTATTTCCCTCATAATGGAAACATTGTGACTATTGACCAACTTTTGTTTGTTGGTCATAATCCAACTACCAACCATCCAACCTCCCTGAATGTTCCTTGTACGCAAGTGGTATCCACCACAAGTTAATTATGTGGAAACTTGTCCCATGCCTTCATTTACAGATAAAAATGAGCCTCTCATTGTATGCTAAATTTATTTTTACTTAGATCCAGTAATTGACATGTTAGACCATTTAATGGGAACATTGTATCTTGATATTCCTACCCCAATTGAGTCCCTTGACATGTATTCCTTCTAGGGAATTGTTCTTCCATCTTATGAAGACCTCTTGGAAGCCATGATCGAGGTGTGTACCTCGACATTTATTCGTTCTAGAGAATTTTCCTCTTGGAATCCATAACAAGGTGCCATGAACATAGTTCTTTTCTTGTGTCAAGTTCATTAAAAAATGACACAATGTGTAGTGAGCATATTTTTTCTCGTGTCAATCTCATTAAAAACTGAAACAAACCCCCCTCTAATTGATTTGAGTCTTTTACTAGATCTCGTAAATGTTGACTCGAGTCTTTGACCTGATCTCGTAAATGAACCTTCATTTCATCCTCCTATTAGTAACAAATAGTCTAATTGAGCGTATGAAATGAAGCATGGGGGGCATGTGCCTTTGGTCATCATGCTAGAATTAAACCACTAGCTTCTGCCATTATGTTGGGGGGAATGGAACCTATCTCAAGCACAAATTTTCTCTATTTCAAGCTTGTGTAAAAATGAAACCTATCTCAAGCAAAAAAATTCTCTGTTTCAAGCTTGTGTAAAAATGAAACTTATCTCAAGCACATTTTTTCTTTGTTTCAAACTTGTGTAAAAATGAAACCAATCTCAAGTCCAACTTTTTCTCTATTTCAATCTTGTGTAAAAATGAGCCTATCTCAAGCACAATTTTTTCTATGTTTCAAGCTTAAAAATGAAACTTATCTTGAGCTTAGTCTTTGTTCCTTTTTGTGCTTGTAAATACATGAGAATGAGTTACTGAGTATAATTTTATCGCTTTTTTGGTCTCATTAAAACAGAACGAAAGAGGAACCCCCTGGAGTCCTCTATAAGCTCTTTTTAAACTCTCAATGCCAAGTAAACTTGCTTATTTTGTGCTTGTAAAATTATATAAAGAAACGTCTACCTAGCACAAGTTTACCCCTTATACAGACTATGTAGACTATTTACGAAAAAGGTATACTTTAGTAAATCATGACTAAAAGAGTTCTCCCTTATATTATTTTACACTTTTCAGGCTCGGGGAACTAAATTTACAATAATGAACCTTATGGAGTTTCCTTCTCGTTTCTTTTTCAAACTCTTTAAATGTGAAAAAGAAGTTGAGTTACCCCTTCACTAGACTTGTAAAATGTAAACATTGTAGGACCCACCTATCATGATGAGATCGATGACAATACCCCAATGGGTGAGGAGAAGATGACTTTATATTCTTCCATGAACTTATCCACTTGCTTTTGATGCATGGCGAACCTTGTGTGGAGGCCATGGATGTGGCCGCAAATGTCTACTCACTTTAAGAGCGAATTAGGAAGAAAATTTTCCGATCTGGGAGATGACCTTCTTGAATTACCTGGTGAAGGTCAAAGAAATTGCATTAGGTAGAGCTACCTATGGTATCTTATATAGTTTTCTTCCCAAAGTAATAATAACACTATGAGTTATAGACTCATATACAACATGATGCTTCCACAAGTATGGTTGGCCTTAAAGATCATCACAAACATTAAGGGCGAAAATATGATATGATCCCTCATCCTTGAAAGGCTTAATGCCATAGGAAAGTGACACTGTTGGATGAAATGGAGATATTTCCCTTGAAAAATCCACTCGATGGTGTATGGTTGCAAGTGTGGTATTGTCTACAGGTCCAACTACTTAACAACCTTTGTTGAGACGAGGTTATTTTGAATTTTACTATAAAAAATGAAGTTCACCCACACTTGTGAGTGAAAAAGGTGATAATATTTCTTCGATTCCTTAGGTTCAATTGGCTTGACCTTAGTGGTAGAAATGGTGGAACTGGGTTATGCATCAATGATTTGCTTCACCTTGTCTAGATCTTATTCAGATTTGAAACTTGCATCTAACTCTGAGACTTTCAACTCAGCGATCAACAACTGCTTTGAGTGACATTCATTGGTGTTATGCTAGGGGCTCTTATGGAACTCAGAAAACTTCCCAATTTATTTCTTCATCTTTCCATTACCCTTGTTTCTTTGTAGCTTAGATAGGTTATCCTGGGGTGGTCCATCATGATTCTATCCTTTTTTCTGCAAGTTAGGGATGCCTTTGCCCTACTTATACTATGAGGAATTTGCATATGGGTACGTCACACCTAGTGGGGATGTACATAAAATTAATTTTTGTATAGATGTATTCATGTAGACCACCATAGTACTTAAGCACCAAATGTTGCTTGGAGTATTTTTTACCCAAATTGGTCCACAACCTATGGAATATATTTGTGAACTCTGGCATTGTTTGGTCACTCTCCTATTGCAATTTGGTCGCTCTCGTGTATTGGTAATCGAACTTCCAACATGGTAATATTGTACCCTAGTAGCATCCTTGAAAGAGCCCCAAGTGGGTAGAACCAAAAACATTGTGAATTCCTCTACAGAATTTTACTCACAGTAAGTCTCCCACCAATCCTTAACAGGGGGGACAACCTTAAGTGGTCCAAAGGTTATACTTTGTCTATCAGAAAAAATTTTAGACATAAAAATACCTTATAGTATACTTAACCATTTATCTAGAGAATTTTTACCTATTTGGCCTTCACATACAAGAAAATTAAAACTAAATTATATGTTGAAGGGGGTGGCACCTCCAAAGTGCCCGCTTGATGAAGATGTGTTGGTTGTTGGAAACCATTAAAGGATCTGGGGAAATCCATTATCTTGTTCCTTTTTCATGTGAGAGATTCCTTGAGAAAAAATTTAATATAATCTCATACTCCCTTGTCCTTATTTTCTTTCACCATAGGAGGCATCGGAGTCAATGAGGATATTATTGCAAATTATCAAAGTCCCGACTCTTTATACCCTAACCTCATTGGGGACATGCACAGAGAAACAGATAAATAGTAGGCTGCTCTGATACAACTAATTCGTATTTATGAAGAGAACGAAATGAAATATATATTTATAAAAAACGTTGAGATACAATAAAAATTGACCACTATTAATAAATGGAATGTGTTGAAACTATAAAAATGTGGAATGAAACAAACTCACTCAAATGGTGGTAGATTATCTTTAGGAAGAGATGTGACGGTTACACACATTTTCTAGATTTCCTTACAATGAGCCCAAAAAATATTTCTTGAACATAAAGCAACATTGAAGAAACCATAAACATCCAAAAACCTAACCCTAAAAGATGAAACACGAAAATATTTGTGGGACCCAATGGGGTTAGTTGGTACGTCAACTACCCGCATTGTAACTTTTGTATACAATCTTTTTTTGGCATGCTCGATAGGCCCTTGGAAAGGTCTAGCTGAGAAGTACACATTTCGACTAGGCTTAATCTACATTTATTTTCCCAGGCCCCACCACATACAAAAAAAAAGTCTTTTAGGGCCTCAAAATGTGTTCAAAAATTCAAAACCCAAAAAACTGTAAAAAAATTGCCAAGATGGATAATTGTGCTTTGAGCCAATGGAATAGGTGGCTGGCCAACCAAATCACATATTTTATCATGTCATGCATGAATTCAACAAAGAAGCAAACCATTGGGAAAATTATGTAACCAGGTTAAAAATTGGGGACTTAATCGTTAATGGCACTTTGGAACATTATCCCATCCCTTAAATCTCAACAAGGACATGACACATTTTAAGGTTATAAATTGTCACATGGTTAGGCTCATGGAAATTCACATTGGAAAAATAATTCATATTACATTGCGTCCTACTTATCCCATCCAACATATGAATAATATTTCCAAGAGATGGGAGTCCACTAGCTACATGTGTCAACTATTAATCCCGTTCTCGTATCCCTTGCTTTAGGTTGTCCTTTGGGATAGTGGTGGGATAATGGTTCTATTCCATGGCATCATTGCTTCAGTGTTATTTGGAATGGTAAACTATTTTTAGTGTCTTTTTATGTTGCTTTAGTATTCGTTAGTGGTGAGGAGCTTCCAAGCAAACCTCCTCCTTGGAGGACTATCAATGTGCACATCATTGGAATTCTCAAGATAATGTTGAGTATAGTGATTAGGAATCAAATTTCCACATGGTTATATGTTTTTAGAGGACATTTAGTGTTGGGAATTTAAAGAAATGTGTGATTTCTATAGTAGTGTGTATGCTTCCTTTCCAATAGAAGAATTCAATGATTTTGGATGTTAACTAGACTCTCTTGAACTACAAGAGATTCAATGTGCTCTTCAAAGTCACAATGAGCATGTGTAGCGTAGTAGGTCTTCAATATACAATTTAGTTTCTAAATTGCATGATATGGAAAACAAAATACCAACTTAGGTGGCATAAATGATGGGATCATTACTTGAACTAAAAAAACAAATAGTAGTGGTGGAAGCAAAATGCAACCTCCTCAAGAACCTAACCTTGAATATGCATAAAGAAGATCAATTAATTGCACCCTATCATTAAATAGCAGTATGCTCATTGAGAAGAGAATACAAGGGAGAAGAAACAATGACTCAATTTAATAAGGAATTGCCATTATCTAATAAGGAAAAATAATATGCAAGTATATGTCTAAAAAAAGCTACCAACCATTTTTCTCTTTGTTAATTTTTATGTATTACATAACTATTAGTATTTTAGGCATATATTCTAAGATTTTTTTTTTTTAATTTTTTTTTTTTTTTTTTTTTTTGTGAATTTCAATTTTACGATAAGTCAAAAGATATTACAACATATACAATCATATCAAAAAAATTTCCACCATAGTCAGCCGATAGGGAAACCAGACCAGTAGTTGAAAAATAATATTTTTGTTCAAAAAGAACCATATGACTAACAATATCTATATCTCCGCCATGACATAGCATTAATTTCATAGTTCATATTGTTGCACCGAGAGGTGCTCTACAGCCCAGTATATAGGGATGTGTAGATGTAATATCTGTAGATGTCATGTGAGTAATGTAAACTTTTGATATGTCGGAGACCACTTTAATACCATGGGCCAAATACCATATTTATAAAAGAGGTATGGTAAATAAATAGAATATAAATAAACCATAGGTATGGTAAATAAATAAAACGTCTTTTTATATTTACTCCATAATCCTATTTATATTTAGGAACACTCAAAGGTGGTTTTATTTGGGTGAATCCTGAGCTAAATACCATGGGCCAAATTATTATTAATACCATGCCAAAAAAATATTATTAACCCTAATATTAATATTATTATTATTATTAATTCTAATATTCATATTATTATATTATAATATTAATATTATTAATTTTAATTAATGTAAAATTTTAATATGTCGGAGTGTATAGAAATGCACCACTTTAATACCATGGGTTGAATACTATGGGCCAAATACCATATTTATAAAAGAGGTATGGTAAATAAATAGAATATAAATAAACCATAGGTATGGTAAATAAATAAAACGTATTTTTATATTTACTCCATAATCCTATTTATATTTAGGAACACTCAAAAAGTGGTTTTATTTAGGTGAATCCTAAGCTAAATACCATGGGCCAAATTACTATTAATACCATGCAAAAAAAATGTTATTAACCATAATATTATTATTATTATTATTATTATTAATTATAATATTCACATTATAATATTATAATATTAATATTATTAAATTTAATAAATTTGGATCACGTAAGTTGGTATTTGAGTACACTATATCCATTGCCTATCTCAGGTAACAATAAACATGTAAATGTAAATGTCAAAATAACGTTTAATATTTAACATTTAAAATTTAATCTAATTAATCTAATGTCGGCCCTAATGAAAAATAACTTCTCTCCCTACATATATAAATTTAACACAATGGGCCAAATACCATATTTTTCTATTTCTCTTGCATTTTATATTGGAGGGAAAGAGAGAGAGGGAGAGAGAAGAGAGATGGGGGAAGAGGGAGATATATATGTGGGAAAGAAATGGAGAGAGAGGAAGGAAGAGGGAGGATGTGAGAGAGTGGAGAAATGGAGGGAAAGAGAGATGTAGTTCGAGGGGGGGGATAGGGAAGTAGATGGTGATTTATAATCCTATTTGATTGCTTGCACTAGATGCATTGATATCAATGTAGATGTTGGTTTCTAATCTTATTTTATTACTTGCACTAGATGCATTGATATCAGTGTAGATGTTGGTTTCTAATCTTATTTTATTACTGGCACTAGATGCATTGATTTCAGTGTAGATGTTGGTTTCAGTGTAGAGGAGGAGAGATGGAGGGAAAGAGAGATGGAGTTGGAGGGGGGAGAGAGGGAAGATGATTTCTTGCACTCGATGCATTGATTTCAGTGTGGATGGTGATTTCTAATCCTATTTTTCTTGCACTATATGCAATAATTTTAGTGTAGATGTTGAGAGAGAGTGTGTGTGTGTGTGTGTTGGGGGAGGAAAGAGGATTGGAGGGAAAAGAGAGAGAGTGTGTGTGTGTTGGGGGAGGAAAGAGGATTGGAGGGTAAAGAGAGAGAGAGAGAGATAGAGAGAGAGAACGATAGAGGAAGGTAGGAGAGGAAGGACAAGAGAGAGGACATGAGAGAGGGGAAGATATTTATGGGGGAAGAGAGAAAATTGGAGGGAAAAGAAAGAGAGAGAGGAAGGAGGAGAGAGAGGGAGATATAAGGAGAGATGGAAGGATGGAGAGATGGATTTGGAGGGGGGGAGAGGGAGGGAAGAAGGAATACATAGAGAGTGAGAAGTGGAGAGAGAGATGAACTGACAAGGGAGATATGGAGAGAGTGTGTATATGTTTTGGGGTGAGATAAAGAGATAAAGAAGGAGATATGGAGAGAAGGGAGGAGAGAAGGAGAAAGGGAGGGATATAGTAACATAGTTGGAGGGTGAAGAGAGAGGGAGATATATATGTGGGAAAGAAATGGAGAGAGAGGAAGGAAGAGGGAGGATGTGAGAGAGTGGAGAGATGGAGGGAAAGAGAGATGTAGTTCGAGGGGGGAGATATGGAAGTAGATGGTGATTTATAATCCTATTTGATTGCTTGCACTAGATGCATTGATATCAATGTAGATGTTGGCTTCTAATATTATTTTCTTACTTGCACTAGATGCATTGATTTTAGTGTAGATGTTGATTTCTAATCTTATTTGATTACCTACATTAGATGCATTGATTTCAGTGTAGATGTTGTTTTGTAATCTTAATTGATTGTTTGCATTAGGTGCATTGATTTCAGTGTAAGCACACACAATTATTAACAATGTACATTAATATTTGTGTTATAGTAAATCAACCTATTAATATTGAAGAGCAAGAGAAACAATGTATGATGTTTAGTATAATAATTCAAGCTAAATATTTAAATGGTTTATTATTTCAGTTGTCCTTTTCATATAATCGATATGAAAAGATGACAAAACTAACAAGGGTGACAATAAGAATAGTAAAAGAAAATAATTTGAGATTGATCACAATGAAGACTATTTGTAATTGACTACATTCTTATTAATTTCATTTTCTATCATTCAACACTATTACATTGTCACTTTGCATTCAAAAAAATTATTTCAAGTTATTAACAATATTTATCATCTGAAAAAACTAAGGTAACTAAGAAAATTTTAAAATTAAAATGACCAAATAAATATCAGACATATTTAGCATATATAAAATTATTATATTTATATTATCTGTATTTGCATATTATTGATAAAATTAATCATATGTTCGATAGATTTTCCTTGGCGGCACATGACTGAAACCAGTCTAGATCCATCTTAACTCTGGATCTATCAAGCGCCGAGAGGGATCAAATCTCTACAGGTGCAAACCTCTTTTTTGAGTGCTGGATCTATCAAGCACCGAGAGGGATCAAGAGGTTTGCACCTCTAGAGATTTGATCCCTCTCGGCGCTTGATAGATCCAGAGTTAAGATGGATCTAGGCTGGTAATACTTAGTGTTAATCCTAACAAAATTGCAGCAAGGATGCTCACAAATAGTATAGACTGAAAATATAAAAGGGCTCAAAGATGAGCCATCACTAGCAAAGAAGAAATTTACCAAAATGAGAAGTTTTCTTCCCCGCATGAGCCTTTTATAAATGTTACTGTCTTAGGAAACTTCAATTAAGTTGTCATGTCGCATAGTGGATTGAATGTGTGACATTCAACTGGATTCATGGTGAATTCATAATGCAACTAGATGAAGTAGGGTGATGACGACAAAACCTATCCCCTCATTGTAATTACTATTTACACACTTAACCATATTACCACTCCAATTAAAATATATGTTATAAGATATATAATTTAAACAAATATACATAATTTTTTATAAATAATAATATTGAATTAATTTCAAAAAATTTAACTATATCAATCACTTAATACTTATTGTAACATTTACTACAATTTTATTATATAATAAAGTTGTATAATTATTATTATAAAACACAAAACACTTACTAATTTAAAATTCTAAATAGATATTAATTGATAATACCATTAAATGACTTTTCAACTTTTTAAGCTTTTAAAATTTAAACAAAAATAAAAGTCTCATAAATATGAAACTAAATAAAATAGAGCCATTTTATTGTTACCTAAATCATATTTGAATTTTGTTTAAAAAGTTAAGTGTTTTTTTTTTTTTTTTTTTTTTTTTTTTTGTCAATAAAAAGTTATTAAATAGTTAAATTACTTATAAATCAATAAAAACACATCAATTAAATATATAAAGTTGTTTATAAATCAATAAAAAACACATCAATTATATATTTTTATATTTCTTGTCACTTCATCTCTCCCCACTTCTCACTCTCTATGTATTCCTTTTTCTCTCCCTCTCTCCCCCTCCAATTCCATCTCTCCATCCTTCCATCTTAACTCTGGATCTATCAAGCACCAAGAGGGATCAAATCTCTAGAGGTGCAAACCTCTTGATCCCTCTCGGTGCTTGATAGATCCAGCACTCAAAAAAGAGGTTTGCACCTCTAGAGATTTGCTCCCTCTCGGCGCTTGATAGATCCAAAGTTAAGATAGATCTAGGCTGGTAATACTTAGTGTTAATCCTAACAAAATTGCAGTAAAGATGCTCACAAATAGTATAAACTGAAAATATAAAAGGGCTCAAAGATGAGCCATCACTAGCAAAGAAGAAATTGACCAAAATGAGAAGTTTTCTTCCCCGCATGAGCCTTTTATAAATGTTACTATCTTAGGAGACTTCTATTAAGTTGTCATGTCGCATAGTAGATTGAATATGTGACATTCAACTGGATTCATGGTGAATTCATGATACAGCTAGATGAAGTAGAGTGATGACGATAAACCTATCTCCTCATTATAATTACTATTTACACGCTTAACCATATTACCACCTTATTATAAGATATATAATTTAAACAAATATACATATTTTTTTATAAAAAATTAACTATTTTAATAAAATTAAAAATAAATAATACTGAATTAATTCCAAAATTTTTAAATATATCAATCACCTAATACTTATTACCTAGTACTTATTGTAACATATACTACAATTTTATTATATAATAAAGTTGCATAATTATTATTATAAAACAACAACACTTACTAATTTAAAATTCTAAATAGATATTAATTGATAATACCTATCATTAAATGACTTTTCAACTTTTTAAGCTTTTAAAATTAAAAAAAAAATAAAAGTCTCATAAATATGAAACTAAATAAAATAGAGCTATTTTAGTGTTACCTAAATCATATTTGAAATTTTGATTAAAAAGTTATTATATAGTTAAATTACTTATAAATCAATAAAACACACTAGATAATCTCAAGTTGATGAAGGAACTATTAAATATATAGAGTTGCTTATAAATCAATAAAAAACACATCAATTATATATTCGTATATTCCCAACCTAAAAGATAAGGACTAATAGAAAAATAAATATAAAATCCAACCCTGAATTGAAAAATGTATGGTGTCATATTGTTCTTTGAAAATTTAGGAATCTTATCCTAAAGTGGACGGTGAGCTCTATATATAATTGTAAGGAAAAGTGAGTGATGTGCAAGTGGTATATAAATAAACAAGGGGTGAAGGCAGCTGTAGTATGCCATGAGGGTTTTAATAAGTACACATTTCACATTCTCGAAGAAATGGATGAGTAATGTGAGAGATGTATTTTAAGGGTTTTATTTTAAAATTAAGAAAAAATATATTAAATAATAACAATAATTAAAAATAAAAAACATAAACAAGAAATTAAATTTAGAGATAAGTGGCAACAATACTTACACAATTTATATATAAATATGGTAATATGTTATAATTTTCTTTCTTATCAGTGTAGATCTATTTTAATTCTGGATCTATCAAGCGCCGAGAGGGATCAAATCTCTAGAGGTGCAAACCTCTTTTTTGAGTGTTGGATCTATCAAGCACCGAGAGGGATCAAGAGGTTTGCACCTCTAGAGATTTGATCCCTCTCAGCGCTTGATAGATCCAGAGTTAAGATGGATCTGGACTGGTTTCAGTCGTGTGCGGCCAAGGAAAATCTATCGAACTTATGATTAATTTTATCAATAATATGCAAATACAGATAATATAAATATAATAATTTTATATATGCTAAATATGTCTGATATTTATTTGGTCATTTTAATTTTAAAATTTTCTCAGTTACCTTAGTTTTTTGAGATGATAAATATTGTTAATAACTTGAAATATTTTTTTTGAATGCAAAGTGACAATGTAATAGTGTTGAATGATAGAAAATGAAAATAATAAGAATGTAGTCAATTACAAATAGTCTACATTGTGATCAATCTCAAATTATTTTCTTTTACTATTCTTATTGTCACCCTTGTTAGTTTTGTCATCTTTTCATATCAATTATATGAAAAGGACAAATGAAATAATAAACCATTTAAATATTTAGCTTGAACTATTGTACTAAACATCATACATTGTCTCTCTTCCTCTTCAATATTAAGAGGTTGATTTACTATAACACAAATATTAATGTACATTGTTAATAATTTTGTGTGCTTACACTGAAATTAATGCACAATCTTAATCCAATCACTTTAAAATTAATGTACCATCAATGTACATCCAATTACATCAAATCAGAAATCAACGTCTACAATGAAATCAATGCACCTAATGCAAACAATCAATTAAGATTACAAAACAACATCTACACTGAAATCAATGCATCTAATGCAGGTAATCAAATAAGATTAGAAATCAACATCTACCCTGAAATCAATGCATCTAGTGCAACTAAGAAAATAAGATTAGAAACCAACATCTACACTGATATCAATGCATCTAGTGCAAGTAATCAGATAGGATTATAAATCACCATCTACTTCCCTATCTCCCCCCTCGAACTACATCTCTCTTTCCCTCCATCTCTCCACTCTCTCACATCCTCCTTCTTCCTTCCTCTCTCTCCATTTCTTTCCCACAAATATATCTCCCTCTCTCTTCACCCTCCAACTATGTTACTATATCCCTCCCTCTCTCCTTCTCTCCTCCCTTATCTCCATATCTCCTTCTTTATCTCACCCCAAAACATATACACACTCTCTCCATATCTCCCTTGTCAGTTTATCTCTCTCTCCACTTCTCACTCTCTATGTATTCCTTCTTCCCTCCCTCTCTCCCCCTCCAACTCCATCTCTCCATCCTTCCATCTCTCCTTCTATCTTCCTCCCTCTCTCCTCCTCCTCCTCCTCCTTCTGCCTCCCAAATTCTCCTTCCCACCTTGCTCACTCGCGTCCTCTCTTGTCCTTCTCTCTTTGCCCTCCAATTGTCTTTCCTCCCCCAACACACACACTCTCTCTCTATCTCTTAACATCTACACTAAAATCAATGCATATAGTGCAAGAAAAATAGGATTAGAAATCACCATCCACACTGAAATCAATGCATCGAGTGCAATAAATCATCTTTCCTCTCTCCCCCCTCCAACTCCATCTCTCTTTCCCTCCATCTCTCCTCCTTTACACTGAAATCAACATCTACACTGAAATCAATGCATTTAGTGCAAGTAATAAAATAAGATTAGAAACCAACATCTACACTGATATCAATGCATCTAGTGCAAGCAATCAAATATGATTATAAATCACCATCTACTTCCCTATCTCCCCCCTCGAACTACATCTCTCTTTCTCTCCATCTCTCCACTCTCTCACATCCTTCCTCTTCCTTCCTCTCTCTCCATTTATTTCCCACATATGTATCTCCCTCTTCCCCCATCTCTCTTCTCTCTCCCTCTCTCTCTTTTCCCTCCAATATAAAATGCAAGAGAAATAGAAAAATATGGTATTTGGCCCAATGTGTTAAATTTATGTATGTAGGGAGAGAAGTTAATTTTCATTGGCCGACATTAGATTAATTAGATTAAATTTTAAATGTTAAATATTAAACATCATTTTTACATTTACGTTTACATGTTTATTGTTACCTGAGATAGGCAATGGATATAGTGTACTCAAATACCAACCTACGTGATCCAAATTTATTAAATTTAATAATATTAATATTATAATATAATAATGTGAATATTATAACTAATAATAATAATAATATTAATATTAATATTAATATTAATATTACGGTTAATAATGTTTTTTTGGCATGGTATTGATAATAATTTGGCCCATGGTATTTAGCTTAGGATTCACCTAAATAAAACCACTTTTTGAGTGTTCCTAAATATAAATAGTATTATGGAGTAAATATAAAAATACGTTTTATTTATTTACCATACCTATGGTTTATTTATATTCGATTTATTTACCATACCTCTTTTATAAATATGGTATTTGGCCCATGGTATTAAAGTGGTACATTTCTATACACTTCGACATATCAAAAGTTTACATTAATTAAATTTAATAATATTAATATTATAATATAATAATGTGAATATTAGAATTAATAATAATAATATTAATATTAGGGTTAATAATATATTTTTGGTATTTGGCCCATGGTATTAAAGTGGTCTCCAACCTATCAAAAGTTTACATTACACACATGACATCTGCACATTTCTATACACTCCGACATATCAAAAGTTTACATTACTCACATGACATCTACACACATTACATCTACACATCTCTATACACTCCGACATATCAAAAGTTTACACTACTCACATGAAATCTACAGACATTACATCTACACATCCCTATATACTGGGGCTGTAGAGTGCCTCTCGGCGCAATAAAAAAACAAAAATACATATGGATATGTGTTGAATTTATTAATTTAATTAATTTTTGTGTTGATGAAATAAAATTAACACATATCGGTATGTGTTGAATTTATTAAATTAATTAATTTTTGTATTGATAAAATAAATTTTAAAACATAAACAAATGTTTAATCAAGACATCTTTTTTGTACGTAGATGACCTTATTCTGATTGCTAAATCTGCTCTTGGTTTGTAAGAGCACTTATTTTCCCTTGAATTTTTTTTGTCAAAGTGTGAGGATACAAGTCAATATCAACAAAAAGAAAGTAGTAGTTTTCTCTAACAAAAGAAAACATAACTATTCTACTTTGAAGGCAAAATTCTGGAAGAAGTTGTGGATTACAAATACCCCATAACTAACTTCAATAAAAATCTAAGTTGGGATGGATGTAGAAAGAAAAGAACTTTTGGGGGCTGGAAAGCATTTTATGCTTTTAAAAATAGGTGTAGAGAGGGAGAGCTATGGGACTGGAAAACCACTCTAACTCTTTTTTGGCTTTCAGTGATTCCGATGATTCTTTACGGTTGTGAACTGTTGGCCAACAATACATTCGACATGCAGTGGAAACCAATTGAGAAAATTCAGAAGTGTTTGATTACAAACAAATTCAAAAGTAAAAGTGCAGTTCCTTATGCTATCTTGTTAAGTGAAATAGGGGTTGCAACTATTGAAGTAATTGCTATGGTGCGGGTCATAAGGTATTTTAAAAAAATGAGCAAATGGAAGAGGGAAAATGGCCTACGGTTGTGTTTAATGACATGTTGTGCACAAGAAATAAGACTTGAATGTGGCAAAATAACAAATGGTTTAGAAAATGGGGCATTTGTTTGAGCATGTGTCCCACAAACAGTAAAGGGATAAAAGCTTTTGTTATGGATAAGTTCCATAAATGTACTTGGGAGAAGGAGCTAGGGATAAATAAAAAGTATTATATTAAAGAGTTTAATCCCACTCATAATCATCAATAAAAAGCGTACATAGGGGCCAATATTTATTGGAGAGCCAAAATTCTTATTGTTCAATTAAAGACTAATTCTCATCAACTCCGTTGTGAAACAAGGCATTGGAAAATGCCAAAAGAAGTGTGGGAGGAAAGAGTATGTATTTTTTGTTCTTCCGGAAAAGTGGAAACAAAAAAACATTTCTTTTTAACTGTGAGGTCTTCAAAGACAATAGGGAAAGTTATGCAGATATTTTGGCAGCTAGCCCTTGGGATATTCTATTCAACGAGGGCTCTGTAGAGAAGCTGGGAGAGTTTATTGTGAAACTTCACATAAAAATGGCCGAATACAAGAGCCAAATAGAGAAGCAATCTATCCCATAGGCCATATTTAGCCTCGTGGACATTAAAATAACTTCTTCTTCTTCTTCTCGTTGCTAATATTTAAAATTTGGGTAAATAGTGAATCTTCTAATGCTATAGAGGTTGTGCAGATTCATAGTTGTGAACTAAAATAATGACAGCTTTGGTTGAAATTTTGTACCCAGAACATAAGAATTTGCAAAAGAAATATATCATAAATGTTTTTGAAAGAAACTTTTCAACGGTCAAAATTATATGCGTGATAAGAACTACCAGTATAAAATCTTTTCTACACATTTGAAACAACTACTTACACATGCATTTTCATACTACACAAACTGCTTACACATATGCATTTTCATACTACACATTTGAAACATTTGCACACACATATGCATTTCATAAACTAATGATTTAAAGGAGATAGTTTTGAAATGTTGAAATAGTCGCGTCACATATGCATTTCATAAACTAATGCTTTAAATGAGATAGTTTTGACATGCTTAAATAACTGGGTTGCATTTATACCCAACATACCCTCATAGTTTTGAAATGTTCAAACAATTGGGTTGCATTTATACCCAACATACCTGTATAGGTGCACAACTACAACACCATGTGGGCCCATCAGCTTACCTCCTGTCCACAGTGAGATACATCAACATGCATGTTTTGCATGTTTACAAAGGGTGCCTCTAAGTGTTCTTTGCTTCCATTTTTTCTGTAAAGTTGGTTGAGAGTTGAGAGTAGCACATCTCTTGTAGGTTGTTGCCATTTTTTCTGTTAAACTTGGTCGAGGTTAGCCTGCCATTTTTTCTATTAAAGCTGGCCGAAGGTAGATGCTTGCCAACTCCCAGGAAATACAACCATAAATCAAAACATAAACACCAATTGTATGGATGGATTGAAATGCAAATAACAGATTCAAAAATCCTTTTCCTGCATTCTAAGGTCACTTAATGAACATTAGCCTGCGTTCTAAGGTCACTTAATGACCCCTAACTAGGGATGGGATGGGGGTATTGTTCGACTTTTTTTGTATAAACAATGCATGCCAGCCTAATTCGTAAGGCTTAGTACTACGCTTCATGTCCCACCAATATTATATCTCAAGCCACCATTATCTGGTAGGCATATCAATGTGTGTTGATGACTGATGAGCTCTTGTTACTCCTGCTTTCCTTGGCCTTGGAAGAGATACTGTAATGACTTGTATCTCAATTCAATAAGCATCCATCTAAGAACCCTTTCACTTTATCTATCGCTAAGGGTTGTTTTCTTCTGCACTAGCGTTTATATCACAACTTCGACTACTGTTGAATCGTTCAAGATTGGTTTTTAGAGGATCGACTTATAGTTTTGTTCATGGAGCTGGAATCGTTGAATTCATTCGTGGAGTTGGAATTGCTTCAACAAGATCAACTTGGTAAAATAGGTACATATATCTTGATATGGGAACTCCCCTCCAGTGTATGGTTATAAAAATAGAAAGGGCGTTGCAGGCTTCCCCCTACATATGGGAACTCTGGCTATACTGTCTTTTCATTCTACTACTGTCAGTGACTCAGAAGGAAGGATTGATGGTTTACCAGGCAGAGAAGAAGGAGAAATAAAGATAATCCAACTCATCGGTAACACTCTGTAGGTAAGAAGCGTTGGAGAGACAAACACCTAAAAAAATGACTAGGAAGCGAATGCCCAATTAAGTTAAGGACATAGTCCCTCTGTAGGTAAGAAGCGTTGGAGAGATGAACAACTAAAAAAATGACCAGGAGGTGAATGCCCAATTAAGTGAAGGACATATTCCCTTTGTAGGTAAGAAGCATTCGAGAGATGAACACCTAAAAAAAGACCAGGAGGCGAATGCCCAATTAAGTGAAGGACGTAGAGAACTATTTCTGCATCTTCAACCAGATCTACGACTGGCTTGCTTTGGCATTATACCTTATGGGGTTGGATGGCGGTGGATAAGATGTTATTGATGGTGCTTCTACCTTTGCCACTGGTGGTGTTGCTATCTTAGTAGCTCGTGTGAGGTCAATAACATCACATGTACAAAGATATGCATATTTGCTTCCTAAACCAACAAAATCAACTGCTATATTTGGACCTGGCACTAAGCAAAGGTAAGTTGCTGGAAAAAAAGGCAAATAATTATTTCTTAATTCAAATTCATAATGGAGGAACTCACCTACATTATTTCTTTCGGTTTATCAAAATTGGTGTTATCTCAGCCGCCCCTATATCTATTTGGATGCACCACTTAATTGGTTTTTGTTAAGCTATGCAACAAATGTATTGCATCAATTAATTTTGTTCGTCTAAATTGGCTATAGCCATCACTAGCATCTTTGTCATCTCAGAGTCACTAACATCTTTGTCTTCTTAGAGTTTTAAGAAATATTCAACTAAGATATAACAAAAAAATAACCATTTCCCAATTGCCTTCAAAATTAAAAGATACACTCCAATCTTCTAAATCTTATATAAAATCCAAAGACATACACCTCATAAAAGCTCAGACATTTGAGAACAATGCATACTACATAACACTGTTAATGAAGACAAGCGTAATTAGATTTTGTCATTGTCTTCGTCTTCAAACTCAATGTAGTCATTTGCATCGCCTTCTTACTCTTCATCAAGACCACATGCTATACCCTCATTCCGACGACATTCTCTAGGATCTCGCCATAGGCCTTGAGAAGTCTGGCTACATTAGGCATATAATTCAAGATGACATCGACCTTATCATCCTGATAGTCCTTGAGACCTACCAAGCCAATGTCACCAACAACAATCCAAACCTTCTTGTGCATCTTGCCTCAAATATGGCAGAGACACTTAGTTCAGTCAATGCAAAGGGCTTCACAGCGGCCATTGCCAAGCATCTAGAGTACTTGTGCATACTCCTGCCCATCTTCCTTGAACAACAATTCTCTCTTCTCGTCATTCGCTTCATTCTTTCCCCTTTTCTTGTTCTCACCTCCCTTTCAGGTTAATACAAGGTAACGTGTTGAGCATCACAGGAGGCAAGTGTTGAGGTGGTAGGCAGGTGTTGAGGCGGTAGGCAACGCCTACATGTTGAGGCAGTAGACATAAATTGGTAGGCATAAGTTTGTATATAAAAGCAAAAAAAAATCACATTAAATGTTTTAAACTAATGCTAACTTTCAAATTAACATTAGTTTAATTTCGTAAAGGTTTTAAACTCAAATCAATGTTGGTTTTCCTAATTTTTAATAAAAATCACGAAAACCACACATTTTTGCGAGCAATAAAAAGTCTAAAATAAAAATTTGAATAATAATTAGTTTTACAAAATAATTTTATTAAAACTTAAGTTAAAATCTTGAACAAACTGGTCAACGCGAATTAATGTTAGATCAATCACTACCGATCGCTATAATCCCTGCTATAAACCTAAAACGTTAAACTCTAAAACATATAAACTATTAGTATTTAAAAGTTAAATAAAAATTAATAAAATATACTTCAAATTGGTTTTATATTTTTTTAATATATGGTCACATCCAACTTTAGATTAAAACTGGATAACGTGATGTAAGATTTTGGAAATTAAAAAAAACCACTGAGCTTTTTATATATATATCCTCAAAGCGGGATATGGGCCAAAAGAAAAAGCGAAAGTCCGAACCAAATAAAAGATAATTAATTTTGGATAAGGATAATATATTTTCCAACAAAGGATAATCCTCCACGAGTATTTTTCTGTTATTTGATAAGCTCTGAAGATAACGTGGGGCAGTGTGCATTGCCCCCCATTTTATGAGAAGGTGCGTACAGACCATCTTACACACTCAATCATTTACAACTTGTTTATTCAACGACATCATTGTGTTTGAATTCAGAGCGAGTGTATCAATTAAAAAAAAGGGAGAGATAAATGTATAATGATTTTTTAATAGGTTTTTGAATATTTTGTGGAGAAATTTCAATTATTTTAATAAATTATTGGTGTTAATGATTGAACTTAATCTTATAAGAATGTTAAGTGGGGAACAAGATTGCGATATCAATCTCAATGATTTCTGTATAAAGTTATTTTAATCTTGTATATGCTTTTAGCTAATTTAATTATAATTTAATTATAATATAAATATGGTAGTTGATTATATGTCCATTTGTAAAATTTTAATATTCTACCAAATCATTCAATCAAAAAAGACTTCCCAGCCACTCAGTATCAAATTTTTAATGTTTTTATTTAAAATTTAAAATTGGTTATAATTACAAAAAAATAAAGCAAAATTTTGCAAATTTTTATTAGTTTTCTTAAGCAAAATTTTGCAAAAAAACTATTGTACTTGGAGGCATATCCTAATTGTTTTCCATGTTCCAATATAGCCCTTTACCTAATACATATTTATTGTCCCACAAAAAAGTTGATTTTTTATATATTAATATATAAATACTATTTTGTTGACCAGCTTTATTCATTGCATACGTTAAATAACTTATTAAATAAAATACTAAACTTGTTGAACATAAATTAGCTTTAAAAATAATTGTATTCTCATTTACAAAGAATTGCATTTTAGAAAATCCTAATGATCATAAATTGTTTTAGTGATAAAAGTTCAACAATGTACATGCTCTCATACCATATTAAATAATGAGCAAATTAAAACCAATCATGACAAACATAAAGAAAATATGAAATATACTTTGAAACAAGTTGAAATCTTTAATCTAGATAACAAACACAAGTTAATTTAAATGGCACTCAACACATAATCTCAAATCATTAATGATTTTATTACCAAAATGAAGCGTGGTGTTATCACATCAACCTAAGCCTTGCATCTTAAACCAAACTTCTTATTGGGAAGGCTTTTAATACAAGTAATAGATTACAAATATTCACTATAAATTAAGGTGTTAATATTAAAAAGGACTCACATTCTAAAATTTTGAGCTTTCTAATTTCCAAAGCTTTTGATATCAAGAATGATTTAGAGTATTTATTATAAATTAAAATCTTAATATTAATTTTTTTTTGCATTTTAAATTGAGCTTTATAATTTCCCTCACAATGGGTGCCCATCTGTTCCACATTAACAAATGCTGATGAATAAGTGATGTCAAAATAAATGCACGGTGGTGGATCCATTCACCTGGCGAAGGAATGTAGACACGATGCCTGCAAAGTGTGAAGTGAAGTTAATGGTGCAAGGTGCAGTTATCGCATCCACATAGTTCCATGGTATGATGTCTCTCCACTCAACGAATAATTAACTCACTCAAGGGAAATCCATTAGTAGGGAATTCATGGTGATAACATGGGATATTGTGTGGTTAATCGATTCTCATAGGTGCTGGAAAAAAATACCTTATTTGGGAATTATTGCATTGAACAACTCCAATTCTATTGGATTTTATGGATGGGTATGCTCTCACATTTAAAGTTGTTCATCAACTCTCTATTGCTTATTAAATCTAACATCAAGCTTGATTGTTCATCCTCTAAATGGAGTAGTGGTTTGACAATATTAGCTAAAGAAAGTCCTTGTTCTATGTTTGGTTGTATTAAAAATAGAAGCCTCTCACAATTTTATGTTCACTCACTATATCTCATATTTATATCAGTTTGGTTCTATCGAGATCCTCACTTGACAAATAAATTTTGGGATATATTCTCTAACTATTTTAGTGATATTTAATACTATCTCTAGAATCTTGATAATTTTGGGTTGGGCTTCCTTGAGAAAGAAATTTTGGGTCAATATCACTAGCTCAAGCCTATTGAAATCAAGGTCTTATGGAAGGGAGGTGTAGGTTTTAACCCTGTTCAGAAATTATCTACAAACGAATCTTAAAACATAAAATAAACAATAGCAAGAGCATAAATCATAAAACAAATAAACACAAATATTTTCCCCTGGATCCCAAATCGGGACGACCAGCTTGATTTTTCATTATATTCCTTTTAGTGTTACAACACATATATATACATGCCGAAGCATACATAAACCACAATCCATTAACCCTGGATTAGAACATAACCGTAGTTCCCTTAATCGGATCTACAAAATACCAGGGTTGAAAACCATCGTCCCCCAAAACCATGTGCAAACTCATGCACAAAACCATGGGTGGGTCCGCACACCAATTTTTTTTTTGTCGAGGCGCTGCCCCCCGACCCCGACAGGGGGGGCTACCGCCCCCCTGTGACCCCCCTGCTACGCCCGGCGCAACGTATAGCACGTGAGACTAGTCGTGGAAAGAATATAACACATACCCAACATTCTCCCACTTGTTGTTTCCTTTCCGCGAGGGGGCCACAAGAGAGCTTAGTCATTATCCCAGCTCTGCAACACCCATTGTTTCTCTACACCAAGAGAACTTCTGAGTGCTCATAGACTTCGTCAATGCATCTGCAACATTCTTTAGAGTGTCCACCTTTACCAACAACACTCTTTTATCCTCAACAATATCTCTCACAAAGTGATATTGAACATCAATGTGCTTTGTCTTTGAATGATAAGTAGGGTTCTTAGCCAAGAAAATTGCACTTTGGCTATCACAATCTATCCTTATAGCTTGCTGCACTAACCCCATAATTGAACACAATCTTTGCAACCAAATTGCTTCCTTGCTTGCATGAGTGGCTGCCATGTATTCTGCCTCTGTAGTTGAAAGAGCCACTACAAACTATCTTTTACTCATCCAACTGACTGCACCTCCAAATAGGCTAAACACATACCACTTGTAGATCTTCTTTCGTCCATATCTCCAGCCCAGTCTGCTTCAACAAAACCATAAATGTCCAACACTCTTTCCAATCCTAGTCTTCCCTGGTAGCACAAGCCATAATCACTAGTGCCACGCAAATATCTTAAAACCCGTCAAAGGTCGCCAATGTTCCCTGGCTTCGACATAAACCCTCCGTCGCACATCTACCACATGTGCAATAAGTCCGGTCGCCCTAGCATATCAACATACATCAAAGCACGACTACACTTGCATATGGAACATGGGACATGTCCCCTTCCTCTTCTTGTGTCTTGGGGCACTGTTTAGGAGATAAATTTACCCCTACAGGAATAGGAACCTTCACCGGTTTACTATCCCGCATATTAAACCTCTCGCACATAGCCTTGATATACATACTCTCCAAGCTTTAACCCGTGTTTCCCCCCCCAACTTCGTAATTTCCATGCCCAAAATATAGTTTGCGGCACCAAGATCCTTCATGTCGAATTTGGAGAACAGTTGGGTCTTCAAATCTTGGATAATTTCTTTGTCATTTCCAATCAACAACATATCATCCATATACAAGACCAAATAAATAACACGGTCACCAATTAATTTAAAATAAACACAGTGATCCTCCTTGCTTCTGGTGAAGCCAAGTCCCCGTATATAGGTATCAAATTTCTGATACCACATCCTTGGTGAATGTTTTAACCCATACAGAGACTTCTTTAACCTGCATACCAGTTCTTTCTTTCCCTTCACCATAAAGCCTTCAGGTTGTTTCATGTAGATCTCCTCTTCCAGATCCCCGTGAAGAAATGTTGTCTTCACATCCATTTGTTCTACCTCAAAATCAAATGCAGTAGCAACAGATAAAAGTAATCTAATAGAAGTAAATTTGGCAACAGGAGAAAAAATATCACCAAAATCAATTCCCGGCACTTGGGAATAACCTTTTGCTACCAACTGAGATTTGTATTTCTCCACCTTGCCTTCTACATTCTTCTTCTTCTTAAACACCGATTTTCTCCAATGGGATTCCTTCCAACCGGCAACTCCACCAGATCCCATGCCTCATTTTTGTGCAAGGATTCCATTTCATCAACCATGGCCTCCTTCCAGAGTTTTCCATCCTCTGAATCTACTACCTCCCTGATAGTTTTGGGATCATCATCAGTTATAGTTAAGGCAAAACCTAAACAGAAAGCATATGGACTATACCTTTCTGGTTGCCTTCTTTCCCGAACTGATCTTCTCACAAACCGGAGTTTTGTGGCTCTTCCTCTTCTCGAGTCTTCTTCACAGGCAGTCCGATTCATCCTCCTTTAGCTCAAAATCTATCTTCTCAGGTTCCTTTGGTAGGACTTCATGTTTAACAACATATTTCACCTCTCTAAACACCACATCTCAGCTGTACACCACCTTCCTTGTTTCTGGGTTCCAAAGCTTGTAACCCTTTAAACCATCCTTATATCCAATAAAATTGCACCTTTCATATTTATTATCTAACTTGGTCCTTTTCTCCTTCGGAACATGTACATATGCATCACATCCAAATACCCTCCGATGTGAAAGAGAGGGTTTCTTACCAGTCCATACCTCATGTGAAGTCTTATCCTCCAATGCTAATGAAGGTGATCTGTTAACCAGGTAACATGCAATCTCCACTGCCTCTGCCCAAATTTTTGTCCTAACCTGGTACCACTGAGCATGCTTCTTGCCTTTTCCATCAGCATTCTGTTCAATCTTTCTGCAACTCTGTTTTGCTGAGGTGTGTATGGAGTAGTCTTCTGCCGTGCTATACCACACTTCTTATAGAACCCTTCAAATTCCTTCTTGCAGAACTCCCCACCATTATCTGTCCTCAGCGCCTTTATCTTCTTCTCTGTCTGGTTTTCCACCAGAGCCTTAAATTCTTTAAATCCGTCAAAAGCTTCAGATTTCTTCCTCAAGAAATATATCCATGTATTCCTTGAGAAGTCATCTATGAATGAAACATAGTACACAGACTTTCCCAGTGATGGAACTGACACAAGTCCAAACACATCACTGTGCACAAGTTCTAATATCTTGTTCGCCCTCTTAGCACCAGAAGGAAAACTCACCCGATTCTGCTTCCCATATACACAATGTTCACAGAAATCGAAATCCAGAGAGAAATTAGACATACCTTCTACCATACCATTTCCATGCAGTATCTAAAGGCCCTTCTATCCAATATGTCCAAGCCTTTGATGCCATAGCATGGTCTTTTCTCCAGAGACCACTAGGATTTACGCTCCACTTTCATGAACCACATAATTGTTGTACCCATCAATAACATTGCTACCCTGAAACTTGTACAGAGTTCCAATCCGAACTCCCCGCATTAATACCAGTTCTCACCGAACCATCTTACAGGCATCTTTCTCAAACACTATGTTTACACCTGCATCATCCATCTTGCTTACATAAATCAGATTTCTGGCCAATGCAGGAATGTGCAGAACACCATGAAGTGTTCTAATCCTTCCACCTTGCAGTTTCAGCTTTACTTTTCCACGTCCGACGATTCTGGCCTTCCTATAATCCCCTAGGAAGACGTCACCGCCATTATATTTCGATACTCGCAGAACCACTCCCTATGGGGAGTGAAATGAAAGGATGCACCTGAGTCAATCAACCATGACTCATGATCTACATGTGTATTTGAAGAAGAATCAAAATAGACATCCCCACCTTCATCTGAGGTGTTTTTTGCCTCTGCAAAAGGAGCATCATCAGATCCCTTTCATTTCTCAGGAGCTTTAGATCTGTAGTCCTTTTTGTAGTGCCCTTCCTTTCTGCATTTCCAGCACACCTTTAAAAAATTTCCAGGAGATTTAGATCTCCCTCTAGATTTAGATCTCCCACTCGAAACCTTATTCTTGTTTTTGTATTGGGACCTTCCTCGTACAGATAAGGCATCTCCATTCTGACCCTCCATATTTCTCCATCTCATTTCCTTCGAAAGCAAGGCTGAGACAATGTCATCAAAATTCAAGGTAGTTGTATTTCTACCTATTGCAATAACTAGATTGTCCCACGAGTCTGGTAGAGAACACAAAAAACTAATGAATTTATCTTAATCTGAGATTTTAATATCAACAGATGACAACTGACTTACCACAGTATTGAAGGCGTTCAGATGCTCTGTCACCGAGTCTCCATTCTTCATCCTCAGGTTATACAACTTTTTCCGCAAGAGCAATTTATTCACTAGAGACTTAGATTGGTACAAATTCCCTAGCTTGTCCCACAAGGTCTTCGTCGTAGCTTCCCCAGATACATTCAACAATACTGAATTTGAGACACACAACCGTATTGTGCTATTTTCCTTTTGATCCAGCTTCTTCCAATCTTCATTTGACATTGATGTTGGTTTACTACCTGGATCTATTGCGATCCACTAATCTTTATCCACCAGTAGATCCTCCATCTTGAGCTTCCACAACTCAAGACTTTGACCATTAAATTTCTTGATCTCTATTTTTCCGCCACTCGCCATCTTATTTCACTGCAAGAATCGATCCCGTAGATCTCCCACTGAACAGGGTCTACCACAGGCCCGAGCAAAAAACCCTCAGCAGCAAAGGCGTCCCCTTGAAGCCAAAACAACTCTAATACCAAATGTAGGTTTTAACCCTATACAGAAATTATATACAAACGAATCTTAAAACATAAAATAAACAATAGGGAGAGCATAAAACATAAAACAGATAAACATAGAGATTTTCCCCTGGATCCCAAATCAGGACGACTAGCTTGATTTTTCATTATATTCCTTTTAGTGTTACAACACACATATATACATGTCGAAGCATACATAAACCCCAATCCATTAACCCTGGATTAGAACATAATCGTAGTTCCCTTGATCAGATCTACAAAATACCAGGGGTCGAAAATCGTCGTCCCCCAAAACCATGTGCAAACTCATGCACAAAACCATGGGTGGGTCCACACACCAATTTTTTTTTTTGCCGGGGCGTTGCCTCGAACCCCGACAGGCGTGTGTGACTAGTCGTGGAAAGAATATAACACATACCCAACAAGAGGGACAACCTTGATCCTTGGTTATTATACATGGCAAGATCCTAGCCTTGGTGACTTCTTCTTAGGAAGGTAATCACTGGCCTAAGCTCTTGTTCTATCTCATTCATTGTGGAATTCTTCTTTGGTATTGTTGGATTGTAAATTGGGACTATATTGGCAATGAGTTTAAGTTTTTTTGTTTGATCTTTGTTATCATTTTGGAATCTATATTCTTTGTTAGTTGGAATTGTCCTTTTTTAATCTCTTAGAGAGTTTAAATCCTTGTTTCATCTCCCTAAGACTTGAGCGGGTCTACGTTTCAAGGTGGGTGATCTCTGAGTTTTGGGTTGATATTTGCCTCTAGGTGGTTTGGCTTAGTCTTATTTCTTTGAGAATTGAGTTACTCTTTGTTCTTATTTGGGTAGTCTCCATCATTCTCTCTTCAAACCTTGGTACTGCTCTCATTGTTGTTGCAAAATTATGACTTTAAGAGGAGGTTCATGTGGTAGGAGGGGTCATCATAATGCTAGCTTACCTACCACCTCTCATGCCCAGATGGTAGAAGAGCATTCTACTAAAATTTTCTATAGAAACAACCCTCAAGCAATCTAAAGTGAAATTAAGTTAAGGGGAGATAGAATAAAACAAAGGTTCATAACATATCCAGAAGTAAAGGAATAGATTAGCAATTTGGTTTTAGAAACTAGCATTATGAGAACATGACACACTGGGCATATAAAAACAATTGACATGTATTGGCAACTTAAAAAAATAATGGGTAAAGTACTGGTGGAGAGCTCAAAACAATGATAATAAATCTTGTTAAGCATGGATGAAGTGCGGAGAAAAATCAAAAGGTTGGACAACAGAGTTGTAGCGATGGAAAATAAGATTTTCAACATAAAAGTCACGGACTTGGATGAGGAGACAAGACCATTCATTATTATCCAGGAGGACTCTCCTATTGAATAGAAGTTGTATTGAACATTCATTGTTTTGTTAGTTAGCCATATTTTTGTTAAACATGTTGATCAAGAAGGTTATCAAGCCTTTAAACTAAGATGTAGCTCACTTGGAAGATAATATTAAATGAGATTTATTATCATTTTTATGCCTTTTACTTGGACAACAACAGTAATTCTATAATATTGGTCTAGTTTCCCCTGTGGCAAACCAATAGGCATGCAAGACAATGTTACGTTATTTTTTTTTATATGATCTAATAAAAATCACCTACCCAAATTACACACACACAAATCATTTTCTAATTGAACATATTTATGAAGGGAAATTAAAATTAAGAAAATTAAGCACTTTTCTTCACACACATAAGAGCTCTATATCCATTGGAATTCGAATTAGAGTTGTTTGCATTATTATACGACCCCAACCCAACTAATAAATGACAATCCAAAATATAAAAATGATAACATCTTCTCTCATGTGGCATCCCCAAATTCCTTCCTTGTCCATCCAACACCATCCACATGGTTACTTAGCCTCATTAAGCCTTTGTAAGGCCAAATTTAACCTTTAAAAACAATAGATTACATAATTCATATGAAAATATAAACTAGTAAAAAAAATGACAATGTGTATTCTTAATTCTTTCATTTCCCATTAAACTCAATGCATTGTTAAAATAGAAAAACATATAAATATTAATAACTATTACAAATAAAGTCATGTCCACCAAACTTGTTGCTAAGGAGTGATTTTCCACCCAACCATAAGAGTCGGAAAATGATTCCACCTCTAAGCAAAACCATGATACCACTAGGGAAAAGGAAGCTCCTCTAGGGATCTAGTCTTTCTCATCCCAACCCATTACTCTCATGAAAAACCAGCTACTCACTTTATAGCTCTATGGGACCTATTTTAGTAATCATATAGGTCATGTCACTCTCTTCCAATTCCCCTACACAACATAAGGAAGACTAAATATTTCTCTAATACATGGTCCCAAATAATACTCTTTCCTTCTCGTGCTATTCACTATGTGAAAAAAGAGTCCAACATGTCATTGACCCTTTAGTAATTACCTAGGACCAAAAAATAGTTGACCTTAAGGTAGTCAACAAGAAGCAATAATAGGGTTGTAGGTCTAAAGGTATTTTCTTAGCTGTTATGGACATTCCAACGATGGTATCTCTCTCTAGCTATCCCATTTCTTCAATTTTTTTAATAACAATCTTCCACAACTTCTATGGGATCTTGCTAACCACAAGCATGTCGGAAAATATTTTCATAAGAGTCATACTAACGATAACAAAAATGACAACTAGGGATTATTATCCCCATAATATGGGGACTTGTCCCATATTATTGTCCATGAATGGAAGGGTATAATAATCATTATGATCATAGCTTGCATATAAATACAATGAAATGCTTTTTATTTCATAAGAGCCATCTCTCTCCCCAAGGATATGATAGGCATCACAATTGCACTTTGCATAGACCCACAAGTCAAAGTATGATGCAAAGACTATGAAGAATAAGAAGGGGAAATATTCCAAAGGACAATGACAAGGAATCATGGGAAAGAAGGAGAAATAATCCATAGGAAAATGACAAGGTAAAATCTGAAGACAACCCTCTTTCCTCTTCCCCTCTTGTGGTATCGTAGTTCCCTTGATGTTCCCTTATGCAAAATTTTTAGTGCATATTATATTATTATGTATTTTTTTTCCATATATTCCTTTAAATATAAATAAGCATATCACAAAAACTATACCCATCACAATATAAACTTAGTTCACCACTAGGACACTTATGCATTCACAACTTCGGCCTTAGCCTTGAGCTCCAATCATAGTATTTACATTATATTTCACATTTTTACATGGGATCCTTCTAGAAATAGGGCCATGTCCCCATGTATTTGTTCTTCATCTAAATCTACACTGTTATCCTCTTCATTATAACTACTGCTTGATGGCTATCTAGATAACAATCTCATACAATTCCTTTCATTTCCTTTAAATACCTCCAAGGCCTCAACATTTTAGCATATAAATACAAAAATAATCAAGGTAATCATGCATATCATAGCTATTTCTATGCAACAATTATTCCATTCATGGGAATCTCAAAATCAAAATGGAAGCATACATACTCATAACACAAAATAAATTATGCTAATCGACCCAATACTTATCTATATAAATATATATCTACTCCACATGGTTAGCATGGGAAATATTCATCCCATTTCTTTTTTGACACATCCAAACATGTATTTCCTTCTTGATCCTACCTAACACATGAAAACACAAATATTTTACAACACTCACCCTTCCAAGTTCATGCATCCCCTTCTATACTCACTAGTCCTTGAGAAATCCATTTTGTCAAGGATTTTATGTGCAAGAAGAATGCAACTTATAGAGCCTTAGTTATAGGGAGTCCCACTAACAACCTATAATAATCAACAACTTGTGGAAATAAAAGCATATCATATGGTTTTTAGGGAATCATGGTAGCATCCTTCCTATGCTCTCCAACTTACAAAAACCATATTCTATCCTTAATAGAAAAATCCATCATCTCACTTGCATTATACACATAAAATTACCATGATATTTTATCATCACATTTCAATCATAAATTTTAAATATGTTTCATACAAAAAATAGTTTTCACAATTGTGATATCCTTCTCATAATTGTTGGCCATTGCATGAAATGGAAACCAATCTTCATTATGGAATTCCACTCATTTCCATATTTAAGATCATTTTACTTATAATATATCCTCTTTGAAAAAAAATTCAGTTAGCCAAACAAACCATGATCATTCTAAAATTCACAAACGTCCATGAAATGATATCAAAATTATAATAGACCAGTAATTCAACCACTTTTAGTGATCAACATATTAAATGCAATTTACTATATATGCATTAAAAAAATTCACACAACACAATCAATAAATGTACCAATATTCATGGATGCATAGTTACAACCTGCACATTATGTAATCTAATTATGCACATTAACTTAATGCATTGTTACATTGTTTCAAGAATAGCCAACTCATATTGCCTAACATGACAAGTTGGAGGGCTAGATAAACACCTCAACACATCCCCCAATCACCTCCCAAAAACTTGTTCAATAATTTGGACACCTTCTTCTTTATAAAAAATACAACATCATGAATACATCCTTTATTTTCTAAATAGTCTCTCAAGAATACTAGAAGGCCTTTTATTTTTTTGGTCAATAGTACCATACAAAGCTCTTCTTCCTCTTATGGTGTTATCAGTGTTGCTAAGAAGGTTACAGTCACAAATTCTAGAACAAGCAAGAGGGCCACTGGATACTTATGCAACATATAACCTTTCCCAAGTCCAACAATAGACATTCTCACATATGATTATTTCACACGGAATCCATTTTCATAATCATGAGTATAAATACTCATTCAATATGGTTATTAACTAATAGCCAACTCAATCATTACATATTAGCTCATGAATCCGATAATAGACTCTAACAATCATTACATATCCAAGACTTCATGCATTTACCTGGCATGTGTATAATAACATACATACATTCAAATGTTTCATAAATTTATCAATGAAGATATTAAGCATGGCCAAAGGTTTTTTTACCCAATTCACTTCCAACGCTCAAGGAACATTTGCATGATCATTTGTATGCATGTGTGGTTTCCATCAAAATCTTTGATGTTTCCTAATCAACTAGTGCCTCATGGGAACTCACATGATCCCTTTACCAACCTCTTGACAATAATTCTCTTGTACCTATGCTTTATCATGAGGTTGAATTTCCTAGGAAATAATAACATCGTCAACATCTTCAACCATGTCCTCATCCATTCTTGGTTATACAATTACATCAACCACATTTAGTTCACATGCCATATTTATTGCATATGTAAAAACATATCACTTTTATTTAATATGCAACATCACATATATGCACAAAAAAACTTGTATGTACTCTACCACATGTTTTCTCTTAATATGTTTAACAATGCATACTAATATTCTAGCTACTTTACTCTCTTGCATTTATCAAATTATCAACATTCCCATGCCTTAACTATTTACAAATAGTAGCTTTCTTAATCTAGAGAAATATAAATAATGTAACAAGAGAAGAGTTAAGAAATTCTCCCTTCAAGTTACTTTACATAGATTGGAATTCCACATGATATCTCATCCATTTCATGTCCTTTCTACCAATTACACAGATATAATTAGTTGTGATATTCTTACCCAAGTAACAATACTTGGTTCAACATGTAATTTATACTTACTACTTTAAAAACTATAACTCTATTATAGGAAAAAACAAAGTTTTAGGGTGCAAAAGGCTCCATCATTTCCCTTTCTACCTTGTTGGCCACATGCATCATTTACTATTGCAACCAATGCCTAGTACCCTTACAACTTCCTTTGATGCCTTGGTTTGTCTCTACATTTTACACATTTTTTAGGATTGTTGCTCCATTTGTTGTGTTCTTTGAATTTTTTTTACTAGGTTCCACTCTATCTCACAAGGTAGTTTCTTATATTGGAGTGCCTTATTTTCTCTCTATATAAATTATTGGTTCGTATCTTGCAACCATTCCAAGCAAACACAAATCTTATCCAATAAGATAGTTCACCCATCTCATGCGTGGGCTATGTGCCTTCTTCATCCTGCTAGATTGCCTCTACTATCTAAGCCTTTCAATTTCCCTTTCCTTATGCAAATATTATGCCTTCTATGCTTTATTATTTTTATTGCTTAGTTCTTCTTCCTTCTCTCAAAGGAGAAAGGGATTGCATAAACTAGGATGGCATTCACTTTCAATAAGTATATCTCATACATATTTTAGCCATTCTCTTGTTTTACACAATAACCACTATAGAAACCAAGAACACTTATTCCCTTATATTTTCCATTTATTCCCTACAAATTAGATTGTACATGTTGGTTATCATCAATGAATTTTATGCATTATTTCTAAGGAACTAGCATCCTTAAATCACATTTACAATTCATCCCTTTCATTGATGTAAATTAACTTACTTGCTCAAAGAAGATAACATCCTACATTGAATTTTCCACTTCTATTAGGATATGAAAACCTTTCTATGCTTATTTATGCCCCATTATACACCTTGTTCCATCACACAACCTTTACTCCAATTTCAAAATGCTTTGAAGATTATGCACAAATATTGTAGACCTTGAATGTGAGTTTCCAAAACCATGCTTTGGGGATTTGTAATATTTCTTGCCACCCTTCCAATATGATGTTTCTACATATAATCCTACCATTATGGAGCTTGAATGTTGTTTTTTAAAACCACTCCTCAAGATTTGCATTACCACTTATTGCCTTTCAAGGAACACATTATGGGAATTTGATATGTAGTTTTCAAGACAATATTTTGTGCTCCATAGTGGTATAATCTTACAAAACCACCCACCAATATTGCTTTACCAAATCTAATCTTCACACTTCCATCATGAATTTTTTCCTTTGCTACATGGCATCCACTTGTACCCTCCAATCTAACTTGGCATGTGTTCTTTCATGTCAACATGTGGGGTCTAATCATTAAACACGTGGTTACTATTCTTTGACTTTGACCTTCATATGACCAATTCCTTTGACCGGGCCTTTGAGAGTAAATGGCTATGAATTATCAAATTGATGATTGGCCTGTAGACATGTCAATATCATCTTGGTTTCTATGATTTCCACATAAAGGTCTCCACATCATCGAACTATCAAATTATTTGTTTACCCTTCAAATAACTCAAACAAGTTCTATTCTCTAACATAATTGGGCATTTTTATTAATTCCATAGTTCACCCATTTTTTTACAATTCCAAACTTTATTTTCATGAATTACATAAGATACACCTCCATAACTTACCCATATCCTTTAAAAATAATATCACCTAAGAATTGGAGTGACTAACCCATTCATTGCAAGCTTCAAACACTTTTTCCCAAACTATTCTCATTGAGATATTTTATCAAACAATTGACATGCAACCTACAAATCCCTCTTGTATATTCAAATACAACACATACAACCACATTATTGTAATTATACGCATTGCAACATTCCCATCAACATTAATCCACCTTAAGAAATTAATTACATTAATCTAGCGTACATTTTCCACAATGTTCATTGACAATTTTTTGTCAAATAGTTGGGATGCAACAATAGTTTCCATCTGAACACCTAGATTTTATTCCCCTAACCCCTTTGTTGAAACCAAAGCTCTGATACCTTGGCCGATGATTTGTAGGATATACTGTAAATCCCGGAGGGTGGAGTCGCAAATAGGCCTAGGAATCCCGACCAGTGAATGGTGTGATATACGGTAAAGCCTATATACTAGGAGACATGAAAATTCCTTGTGGTGTAGGGGGAGAAATCCGGTGGCATCCATGCTTGTTTAGGGCCTAGTGATCCAGTGGGGATTGCGGTAAAGCCTGATTCTATTGATGAGGGTGAGGTGGTTTAGCCTCAGGAAGCCCTATTTGATTTCAGTTATGAGTCCCACAGTTATTCTTGGAATATGGCACGGGGGTGATTGGCTAAAAGAAAGATTTGGTTCAGTCAATCTATAATCGGGTGGTACATGGAAGTCCCCAAACCTCATTCGATTTTGTATTCATTAATAAGACTTCCTTTCCTTGGTATTTTATGTGCAAATGTATTGGTACATATGTGGAATTTAGGGTTGTTGTATCATTGTTATTTCTGTTGTTTATATGTTGGTTATGAATATGTTTTATGATAATGATGATGTATGGATCTCGTCATGTTTTGATTTGTAAATGAATGAGAAATGAATGTATGACCTAATAGATGATAATTAAGCTAATGTGATAAGGCGTTAATGCTTCCTAACGATTTTTAGATAAGTATGAGACCCCTATGCACATATATGTTGTTATGACCTGTAAAACACATATTTGTGGCATGTTTGACGAAATTCCAGTCATGGCTAGTAGGTGTCCAGTCAAGTAATTGATAAAATGTTTGCATTAATACATTTGTCTCAGTGTATCATTCCTAAGGTTTTCATGGAGTTTTGGGTAGTGGCCTTAGTCCCGGCCTGAAAAAGTGGCACATAATGTGGGGACGCTAGCACAAAACTAGCTGAAAAAGTCCATAGTCGTTGGCTTGCCTTTGACGTGAGATCAACTGCAGGCCTAAAGTCGCATGCATAGCTTGTCAAGGGAGCAACTTGGGGTTTAATTCATTGAAAAGTTAAGTTGCCTCATGGGCTAGTCACCTGGAAAGGTTGGTTGGTTCCTAAAGGTTCTGTAGCATGTGTGGAAGGTCAATTTATTTTTGTTTTTTCGGTTCCACTTCCTTAACTGTGTAGAAATTATATCACATATGCATTATATATCCAGATTCCCCTGATCTAACAATATTTAAACTTCTTGCTAAATACAAAATCCTTCCACTGTTAGTCTTTTGCGGAAATTATAAACTCAATTGCAAACACATGAAGAAATAAAAACAATCGCACATAACACAGTTGTTTAACGGGAAAGCCTGAAGCTGAAAACCCCAACTATCATATATTATGTATAATGGAGATCATGTAACAATCTCATACAAAGCTTAGTACATCAAGCTCTCAGTACAATCAATCATCACACACTAACAAGATGAAATCTGCAAATCCATGCACTGATTTCTGCCCTCCTGATAGCCTGCCTCCACTGCGCAATCCCTACTGAAGAATAGCTCTGAATGAATTCGAATTACCCTTGCCTTGAATGCACAATCCTCATTGGAAACTCCAATGTGTGTGTGATGCAATCAATGCATCACTATAATCACAACAGATTTTCCATCTCACCCTTTCACCTATCTCTCCACTAGGTCTCCACTGGAACTGACATGCACTGTAGTTAACTGCTATATTTGTTCAGTTGATTAATGAGTTATTATTTGTCAATTAATTAACTAATTAATTCACTCAACTCTCACTAGTGTATCATTCAGTTAGACTAGATACAACTAGCTCAACTGAGTTTAACTCACTTTAACTGAGTTAAACTGAATAACAACTCCATGAACTACTCTTCCAACTCTATCATAACTTGGCCACTTCAGTTCTAACTGAGTCCTCCATGCATGAACCACCAGTCAACCCTAGGAATTGCGTAATTCCTTCAACCCATTTATTTTCCAAATCTTTTCACTGAAATAAAGTGCTCCAAGAGAATAAGTTTTTGTTTATTGTCGGATTATTATTAAGGGCTAATAATATCCGACATGCATCTATTTTTAGATCGACGATCTATAAATAGACTTCGCCCAATATTCTAAAAATAGAATTTCATCTATTTTTCCAACTTGACCAACCATCCACAAATAACATCCTGCAACTTCTGAAATATGATCACCATGTCTAAAAATAGACATAGTTTAAAAATAGACATAGTCTAAAAATAGACTTGCACCTAAAAATAGCCTGCGGGCCCACTTAGTGAAGGCGACTGATTTTCACTGAGCTCATCATCTTGTTGAATCTCAACAAACTATACATGGGGAGTTGAATCACATCATAGTAGCCTCTCGTCACATGTTTACATCGTTGGACCAACTAGCTTGGGTAAATGTGGGAGGAGGGTGTTACAGAGTAGTATCAGAGCTGTAACACCCCAAGTTACTATGCTTTCTAACTTAACATTTGAACAAATCCAAAGGGGAAGTGGACCCCAATGGAGAAACAATGTGTGGATTTATTTGATTTATTAATAAAAATAAATGGAATAATTATGTGTGTACAATAACTAGAATGAGAATGGAGATCTTAAACCTAGATCCATGAGGATATGGATAAGGTTACACTTTCCCAAACCTTTCAGAAAACCTTAGAAGGAATCTTACGAAAAAAATTAGATTTGGAGAGAAATATCTAATTTCTCCAATGAAGAGGAAAGTAATTGGAAGAGGAAGAAAAGCTGGAAAAGCGGAAAAGAAAGCTTTAAAGTACCTCACTAAGGGAAAGCCTAGGCAAAACAGGAATAAAGCATCCTCAAATTTCTAGACACAGAAATTAGAAACAAGCTTGGGAAAGCACTGCTTAAATAAGCTGCTCTAGGATAGACAAAGGGTTGTCTATCATTGGAAGCTAAGGTCTCAGCTCGGGGGTGAGTTAAGGTCTATGGTTGGGAGGACTAGTCATCAGAATTGGTACGCACACATATCTATTTCAGTTTTCTGTATAAATGGACATGAATTTCCTCTTATGATTTCACCCTATCTGATAATCAATGTAGTTGATTTGTATTTAATGATGGTTAAGTCATAGTGTCAACTATGTAATGAGAAGTAGTAAAATAATGGAGGTTTTACAAATAATAATGGCAGCCATGCATTTAACAGATATTTATTACCGTAGTAATTTAACTTATGTATAGTTGCATGGTTAAAAATTTGAATTGCCACAACTCCAGAATGTCTAAATCTGTTATCAGATTTAAATTTGAAGTTCGGAAAAATTATCGATATTTTAGTGATGCGCCTTTGAAGTTAAATTAGTATTGACGTGGTAAATCAAACAATTCAACCTTTAAAGAGTTTTCCGTGTCAATAGAGAATAAGTATAGTGAGGTACAACACAGTAGATAAATAAAAAATTATTTAGATTAAATTCTATTCTGATGCTATTTAAATTTACATTCTAGATCTGTAATAATAGCAGATAACTGAAATTATGTTGCTACTGTACCCTTTTATCTCTTATCCGAGAAAGAAGGAAAGTTATAAAATTGTAAAGTTATCTAAATACGAAAATTTTGTAAAAGATAGACAGACTTTTAAAACTATAATCAAGATGTTAATATAATTACACCAAATTAATTTTTATTACAGTTATGTTGTATACAATATTTGAATCCGTAGAATAAACCACAAAAGCTCTGGAAGAAAGAACTTTGAGATATCTAGTACATGTTAGGAAAATAAATAAATCTATACTATCCTTTACTGCATAGAAAGGAGAAAGTGATGAGAGTAAAGAGAGATTTCTCATCAATATAACGACAATGATTTCAGTATGTTTTAATTTAGTGTTATGAGTAACCATCATTAAACTGATCCATGTAGTATTCATCAAAAGAAAACAAATATAGTGGCATAAATGTAAGAATAGTAGTGACAATTTTGTGTATGAATTATAACAGTACTGTCTACTAAATAGAAGGGGGAACCTTAATAAATCCCAACAATCCATTTGGAAGGAAATCCAAATTTGCAGAGTTTAATTATTACAATAAAAACTATAAAAAAATGTAGTGGTAGTATAGTATCACATGCTAAAATGTCAGACAATTAGAAAATAGAGGCAGCCACAGAATGACTAAATAAAAAACTCAGTGCTAAGTTTATCCTTGGTGTCACAGTACCAACCTGTGCATGTATAGAAATCGAGTAAGGATAGGACATGTCATGATAAAAGAATTTTGTGTAGAGACAGAGTTAAAACCGAACACAAAAGAACACACCTGAATCAAATTTAAAAGAAAATATGTCAGATGAAGAAAAAATTCTCTAAGCAAAAGTATTGCAAATTTCATAGCCAGAAACGATTTCTATTACCTTACAGGGTTTCAGATACAAACGAGTTTAATGGTATACGAATTACAATAATAAATTATCATTAGAAGTCTACAGGAAAACCAAGATAGAAAAAGCGTAGAATGTATGTGAAAAATAAAATATTATCACCATACTTGGAGATCGTGAAGAAAATTGGACGCAGGTTCGAATCCTCCGGGGCGAGTCAGCAAAATTTAGCATCTAAGAAGATTTAGAGTTGGGGAAAACCCAACATATTACTCAAGAAGGCGAAGTGGGTTTTCTCTGCCGAGGAGGATTATGAATACTATATATATATATATATATATATATATATATATATATATATATATATATATATATAGCACCCAAGGTCGGCAACAAGTTAAACGAGAAATAAGTACATGATATGGCATGAAAACATTTAACAAAACAAGAAAAAATTTAAAAACCCTTCATAAGAAATTTATAACTTGATTTCGATTCCAATCTAAAAGAAACATCTTAGGGGTATGGCTGATTTTACTAAGATGAGAAACTTGGATGTTAAACTGGGATGCAAATCTTGGTGGAAATTAATTATAAGCTATGATAAAAATGAAACCGCAACCAGAAAAAGTTGAATCATCACTTCAAATCCAACACGCATCGAAATGGTTAAACTATACTAATTTCCCAGCTGCACAAATTAAATATACTATTGGAGATAAATCGATTTACCCAATTGAGTAGAACGTAAATTCCATTAAATACGTTTAATTCATAACTGTGATTACTTATAGTCAATCAATCAAGAAAATTTGAAGAGAGAAAAACTCTACAGTAAATGGACAATAAAAATATTGAAATGTTTAACTAAATTTCGATTTAACCAATGCAACTTCCCAATACGAATTACAGGAGGAGAAGAGTATCATGTTCGAAGCTTACCTGTCGGTTTGGGATGACTGATGCAAAGATTTGAACCAGGCGAATTTCGAAGAATTCCCTGGGTTATACAACTAGAGTGGGATATCCACAGTAACACATGACCAGAATGAAATTTCCATTTTGGCAAATGACCAGAGAAGTAATAGAATTTGTGGAACAAATTTTAATAGAGACAGTAAGTCAAAACCCTGTAAAATCCTTACCTTGCAAGTGGCAACGATCTAACCGTTCTCCCTCAGATCGATAATACGCAAAGTTGAAATGACAAACAGGTACTGGAATTTAATGCTAAATGTACAATTGTGGTTGAAAATTTAAAAGCGCATGACATATCCGTAATGTGGAGTCGATGTTCTAAGCTTTTCCATGGCTCGATAAAATGAGTTGTGAGATGTATTCATAAATCATGTACTAACGTTGAAAAAAAGGGATGGATCACCAATTAATGCATGTTAGAACTTTCGTTGATGATGAGTGATAATGTTATGTTGTGTGATATGTGTAGTTGGTAGGGGTTAGGAACAAGGTGTTTTAGTACTAAGCGGAAATTAAAAAGAACAGTATAGCACGTAAAGGGTAATGAAAGATGATACCCAATTTAGGAATGATCTCCTAGGTTGGACTTTAGCTTTAGTTACCTTCATGAAATTGGTAAGGTAAGATAATTAATAGTTAAAGGTTTAAAACTATATTGTAAGGGTAATACAAGGTTATGAATATGGCAAGCAGAATAAATTATATATGAATACAAGATGTAACATATATGAATTAATATAATTATATTAACGTTGTATGGTGTATTTAAATAGTGATAGGAATCATGAGTATAGGAGAACGTAGAGAAGGAATTTATAGTTCATGAACATAATAAAACGATATTCATGTTGATAAAAGACATTTTTTTTTTAGTGGTATAAAGAGGTATATTACAAGAGCATGGTTTAAATCTTGGACTGGATGGGAAAAATGTGGATTGTCAGGCATGCATGTAGGTTGTATATGTTCTTGTTATGTATGCATGGTGATGGTCATTGTTACAGTTGTGTTTTCATGTAGGAGTTGATGAAGTTTTTGTTGGGATGCGTTAGTCATGAATGCATGTCTGTTGTATATGCATCTGTTATGCATGCATTTTCATGGTTATAGTTATGTATGTATAGTAGGCTAGACATTCATCGTGAGGTCATTGTATGCAATGATGTCATCATGATACTATTGGTGTGTTATGATGCTAATGTGTTGGCTAAGATAGAGTAGGCAAAATATTAAAGCGAGGTTGCAACACTTGACCTCCGGGTAAGAGCAAATCGTCATATAGGTTTGTATGGTGGGTATGTAGGTATGTAGGTTAATGGTTGTTATAATAATTAGGGTTACTTATATACTTGTCATTTTATTGTTGTTGTCGTTACATACATGGTAGATGCTAGTTAAGTGCGGTCATATGCACATGCATTAGATAGTCATGTAGGATAGTAAATTGTTGTTATATGCATTTTTGTTGATGTTATATGTTAGTTAACTTGATGATTATGTTATATTTTTTTTATGATTATGTTATATGTTAACTTGTTGTTGTTATATGTTAGTTAACTTGATGAGTAGGGTTATTCATTTAAGATCTTGATGTTATATGTATCATCCTAATCTAGAATAACTATGCATATGTGATTATTATGCATGAATTCCAATTGTTTATGAGCTTATGATGTGAATATGTTAGCTAGTTACTATTATGGAAATCATGACCTTATTTATGCTTGAGTTGATATGTTGTGAATTTATATCATGCTAATATAGATTGATTATGGAGACATGATAGCCTCCCCTGAGATACATTGAGGTATAAGTTTGATTATGTTGTTTACTTGGTGCTTGAATGTTTGATAATGTGATCTATTTTGTGTTGATTGTTTGGTGTCTATTATGTCGTCTATATGTTGTTTGAATGTTTTATTAGTTGCATGATATGAGTTTGTATCTATAAGATTTCATGAATAAATGATCTTGTTTTAGGATGGTTGTAATAACACATTATGTGCTCAAAACAATTGATATGTACCTGAGTGTAAGTAGGTGATAGTTATAGCATTATATCTTATGATTGTTAGTCAATGATATGGTTGTTAGTCTTGGAAAAGGTTGATTTCGATGTCTTGATATTTGGAACATGTGACTTACATGTGTGAACAGTTGCAGGGAAGCATGCTTGGTATTAGCATGACAAGGTAACAATTGATTGTTTATATAATTTAAATTTGGGTGATGTGACAGTACATAGTAAGACTCAATTGCAGCAAGGTACAAGTTAAAAGAAATGAATTGGGTGAGAATTAATTTGTTTAGGTTTGGAAACCACAATTCCAAATGAATGAGTTCTTTGCATACAGGAAGTCTTCTTAACCTTGATTTGGTTTAACATTATGCCACGATATGTGTTATTTTCATGAACATGTATTTGAAAGGTATAACGATTGGTTTTCAATTTTGGCTAGATTCATTAAGGAATTGGAGTCCCTTGAGAGATGGCATGGACGTGTACAGGTCGCGTGCTTTACATTACAAGGTAAGATAACTAGTATATGGTATATTTATTTATGCGCTGACTGTTATGTGTTTATGATGAGATTATGCAGGGTATTGCATGGTAGAGAGACTACCATGAAATGTTAAAGGAGGCTTAGGTTGAGCTTTCCCTTGGAATCATTGGGAAGCCATGGGGATTGAGCCATATTGTTTGTTGCTAGTCTTGTGTTATTGTTCTTTTGTGATTTGGTTGTATTTAATTTTCGGTTTTGTTTATGTCTAGTGTATGGTCATACCACTTTGTTTGCGGTGTCATATTGATATTTCTTTTCATGGCTTTCTTATTTTTTGTTATTTCTCTTGTCTTTTATGTTTGGAGGGTTTTGGGAATTGGTTGAGGAAGGAGGAAAGTTAATGGAGCTTGGGGAGAGTTGAATGAAACCACTTAGGTAATGTAAGACATGAATGAAGCTTGGTGCATGAGTAAGGGCAGATGAAGGTAATAATATGACAATCGGGTTGATTAGTTGGGTCCATTGGTGTAAATGGAAAGTGGTAGTACAATCATGAGCAAGGTAATAAGTAAAGGTAAGGTAAAAATATTTGAGTCGTCTAATGCCTTGGATAAGTTGGGAACTGTTTTTCTCATTGTTGTGCATGTTGTGCACGGATAAAGGAAGTTCTCTTAACCTTAACTTTATGGTATTTGATAATTATGTTGTGAATATGATTATGATGATGTATATATATGTAGACATGTATGTATGTATTTATGTCGTGTCTGACATGGTTACTATGGATTGTGATTTTTTTATGCTAATGTTTATATATATGTAAGTATGTATGTCGTTGTTTGATAGGAATTGGAAACTAAGTGAGGTGGTCTTTGAAAGAAATAAAACATGGCCCATTAATGATCCCTAAATCAGACCGTGGATTGCGGTAAAGCCTTGGCCTAGTAACCCATGAACCGAATTGTGGGTTGCAGTAAAGCCAAATTTTTTTGTGTTACCTTGGTGGGCCTAGGAATCCTCTACTGGTGAATTGCAAGATATATGGTAAAACCTAGAGGTGGGTGACCTCAATAAGGCCTAGGAATCCTTGTTCGGCGACTGGCAAGATATACAGTAAATCTTGGAGGGTGGAGTTTTGTTTAGGCCTAGTAATCTTGATCGGTGAATGGTGGGACATACGGTAAAGCCCAAAGACTAGGAGACAAGAAAATTCCTCACAGTGTAGGAGGAGAATTCCAGTGGCATCCATGCTTGTTTAAGGCCTAGTGATCTGGTGGGGATTGCGGTAAATCTCGGTTCTATTTATGAGTGTGAGGTGGTTTAGCCTTGGGAAGCCCTGGTCGATTTCGGTTATGAGACCCACATTCATGCTTGGAATATGGCATAGGGGTGAGTGGGTGAAAGAAATATTTGGTTCAACCAATCTATGGTCGGGTGATACATGGAAGTCCTCAAACCTGGTTGGGTTTTGCATTCATTAATAAGAGTTCCTTTCCTTATTATTTTATGTGCAAATGTACTGGTACATATGTGACATTTATTTTTGTTTTTTCCTTATTATTTTTGGTGTTTATATGTTGGTTATGAGTATGTTTTATGACAATGTTGTTGTATGGCTCTCATAATGTTTTGATTTCTAAATGAATGAGCAATGAACATATGATAATGCAACTAATGTGTTCCGGATGCGGATGTTTAAATGTTTTGATGGGACTACCGTCCCGAAGTACCTCCCAAGGAGCTTCGCATGGGGAGGCCATATGGCCCCCCGCGGCTCCATTGATTTCAAATTAAATGCGCCTGCCCGCAGGCCTTTAACTCTCCAGCGACGGCTTAAATCCATTCTCGATATGCTAATTCGATTCATAATGGCTCCTGCTTCGAGCACTCCAGATCTTTCCAGCTCTGTGCACGGTTCCTTGAATCCCATTCGCAGAGTTTGCTCGGCAGCTTGTGCTGTGCCCAGTGCCCGAACTCACACTGGTCGACGATGTTCACTTCTCAGTTGTCTTGAAACAATTCCTGAGTGTCACTTTTCTCACAGCGCCTCCTGTCATTCCAATTTGCATTTTCCTCCTGGTTCTCACTGTGTTCCTACTCCCATCCGAGCAGACTCCCTTCGTCTTTGGCCTTTTCCTTCTGCTGTTATCGCTATGCCTAGGCTAAGACACCGTATGAGTTGCCGCAGAGGCGCCACTCGGGGCAGGCTAGCTAGTGAGCGTCCTTCCTCCAGTCATGGCGACGCTCTCTCCACTGAACACACTGAGAGATGGTATACTCAGGACTCCCTCCAGCAATGGGATCAGGATAGCCCTCCTGGCTTCTCCCAAGACCATCAACCCTCTTCTCATCCTCCTGGCGATATTCCTCCTCCGGCTTGCACAGGTCCCCGTCCTTCTGGAAGCCACATTCTTCGACAAACTTCGCAGAGAGCGGAGTTGCGCTTTGACTATGCATTCGACTGGCCTACCATCACTGCTTATATCACCATTACCCTTCGTGAAGAGTCGACCCTTCAACCCCCTCCTTTGCATGCGCCTCCGCCCATTCCCTTGTTCCCTCGGCTCACCCCTGCTGCTACTTCATCTACCGATCTTATCGCTCCCCTCGCCTCTGACATTCCCATCCCGGGTCAGGTTTCTTTGCAGGTGGAAGCAAATCTCTCACGCACAGATGGTGTTCATATGGAAACTGCTGAAGACGCAGATGAGCATTACGGGTGTAGAATTGAGGAGGAGCAGCCTTCTCCACCTCACACGAATCTGCCCTCTCTGCCTTAGCTCATCATGGTATTTACACTCCAGCATCTGGATGATATTTTGGTTTTTGTTATCTATAGTAGCAGAAGCTGCATGATAGAACCATCTGTCTTTAGTTCTCTTATGGTGTATGTACTGAACTATCCACCGGTTTCCCTTTCAAGGGCGGTGCACTTTCTTTTGACAGAACTGGTTTCCCGATATGGGCAGTTCATAATTTTGTTAACAGCATGGACATCAAGCCCAGTTCAGGCTCCCACAGCTGAACTGAGGCAGTTTTGTATCAGTATGTTTATATAATAGAATTAGCTTAATTTAGAAAAAAAAAGAAAGATAATGCAACTAATGTGATAAGGTTTCAATGCTTCCTAGCGATTCTCAGATAAGTATGAGACCCTTATGCTTAGATTTGTTGGTATGGCATGTAGAATACATATTTGTGACATGTTTAACGAAATTCCTGTCATGGCTAGCAGGGGTCCAGTAAAGACATTAATCAAATGTTTGCATTATTACCTTTGTCTCGGTTTTATTTATCATTCCTTGGGTTTTCATGGAGTTCTGGGTAGTGTCTTGAGTCTTGACCTGAAAAAGTGGCACAGAATCTGGGGTCGCTCGCACAAAACTAGTTGAAAAATTCCATAGTTGTTGGCTTGCATTTGCTGTGGGAGAAACTGGAGGCCTAGAGTCACATACATAGCTTTTCAAGGGAGAAATGGGGTTTAATCCATTGGAAAATTAAGTTTCCTTAGGGTTTGGTCACCTGGACCAAGGTTGGTTAGCTCCTGGATGTTTTGTAGCATGTGTGGAAGGTCATTTTGGTTTTGTTTTGTCGATTCCACTTCCTTAACTATACATGGGGAGTTGAATCACATCGTAGTATCCTCTCATCACATGTTTACCCTCGTGGACCGATTAGCTTGGATAAATGTGGGAGGAGGGTGTTACAAATAATCATGTTTCGATCCCACCAAATGTAATTCACAAAAGATGGCGGGAATGAAAAAAGTTCATTAAAAAATTTATCATCAACCCAATTAGGGATATAATTAGATAGAGAGTCCTTATCCCAAGAAGTAGAAATTGGATAAAATGAGGATTTGGCTAGGGGATGAACCTAAACCGTAAAGGGACAAGCAATGGACAGGTGATAAACAAACTCAACCTCCAAATGACATAACATGCATCTATTTGGCTCAATCGAACCCCTCTTAAAACCGTTATCCCATGCAAATAGTTTATTGCTAAGGCCAACCACTAGGAAGTATTACACATTAAAGGAACATTATACTTCCACCACCAACAAGACTCCCCAGAAAACGAATCTTCAACCTGTGCTTGATATCCTAATTTAACAAAGAATTGACCAATGGAAGGTTTTTTGGTCCATATAATGAAGTCATCATCCTCATACGAGAGTTGAATCATTGAGGAAATTAAACAACCCACATATGTATGCCATTCTTGCACTTGTTTATTTGTTAGGCTTAAGACCGCAATAGATTTCCACCCATTTTGACCTCACCCTTGAGGAGATTTAGCACAAGTATTAGATTGAGAGTAAACACTTGCATAATGCAAAGTGGTGATGGTACTATTGGAAATTATAAATATTAAGCTCCATCCACAAGTTCATGTTAATTCTAATATTCTTTCTGTCCCCTACCTTCCAAGCAATTGATTGCTAACGATAGGAAAAAAATTGGAGAGAGCCTTCCACACAATAGAGGAGTTAGTTACAATTTTCCTAGGGTCCGTAATCCAATCAATTACATTCTTCCTAGTAAATTAATTATCTCTCATTTCTTTTCCCCAAAGCGATTGATTGTTTAAGAGTCGTCATATATTCTTTGCTGCCAGAGATTTATAAAAATGATTTGGGTTCTTTAGAACCCAACCACCAAAGAACATATGTTTTGTAATATCATTACAGCTAACTAGTGGAAAACCTTCTAAGGATTGACCTCCATCCCATAAGAACCTGAATCTCATCTTATGTATTTGATTTAGAATACCTCGAGGGGAAACCATTATCGAAGTCCAATAGAAGGGTATGCTCTCCAACATAGACTTTACCATAATCAAACAATCACCTCTCAAAAGTATCCTATTGTCCAAGATGGATATTCTGGCCTCTACTATTTTGACCATCCATTTCCAATTCGCCATATTATATGCATTTGGCTTCAAAAAGAAACCCAAGTACTTAAATCCCTCCTGCAATTCTTTTAATCAAAAATAAAAATTTCTAACAACTGAATCCTTCACTGAGTTAAATTTTTTTTCCAAAGAATATCAATGACTTCTCCTCATTAACCTTCATCCCCATGATAAGTACAAACCTTTAGCAAAATATTTCTCATAGCTAAAATATTAGGAGGAGAATCATTTAGAAAAATTAGGATGCCATCCATGAAGAGAAGGTGAGATATTTTCATATGATTTGAAATTATTACAACTTTTAGAACATTTTAGGTTGTGGCTTTTTAGAAAATCATAAAAATCCAAATAAAAATCACTTTCATTGTGATTCTCTAACCACTTTCAAGATATCATCTTTTAGAGAATCATAAAAATCCAAATAAAATTCAATGGTGAATCTGTCCATGCTAGAACTCTTCCCCTTCTACCTAGAATATAAAGCACCGAGCACTTAATATTTTGAGACTTTTGCCTCCATAACTTCATTCATATCTTGTGAAAGTCCTTGTGGGAATAGATCCATACTCTCCAAAGTTTCAAGGATTGGACATCCTTGAGGAGTAGTGAAAATATTCTTAAAGTGATTTGCTCCAAATTTTACTTTTCCTTGAAAGAGTAAATCAAATCCTCGTCCTAATTTTCAATTTCCCAAATCAAATTCATATTTTTTTTCTAAAAGTTAGCATAATGGTGAAATTTGTTTGTGTTATTTTCATCCTCAATGATCTACATGGTTCTACTTTTTTGTCCCCCGAAATTCTCTTCTCATGCTAGATGGTTCCTCGAAGCCTCCATGGATCTTAAGGAATATAACTCCTTCTTGAGAATACTCTTAAAATATTTGAGAGAAAAATGTCAACAATTTTCATCTCAATGTATTTCAATGCCGCTTCTTGTTTTTTCTTATATTTTTTGTTCCATAGCTTGATTTTTTATTCAATAAATTTTAGATTGGTATAAAATTGCAACATATATGGATATTTCTCGGTGTCACTTAAATGAGTTCAATTTTCTTCGACGATATTATTGAATTCATATATTTTTAACTAGGATTAGTCAAACTTAAAATGGGTCGAGGGATTTTCCTCGTCGACTTCCATTCTTAAAAGGAGAGGGTAATGGTTCGATATTCCATTATGATAAATCCAAGATTTAATCAACAATTTTGGGGAAATGATGGATCTTGATACATAGAATAAATCGATCCTTTTGGATACCACATCGGCAGACGATCAAATATTTTTCCAGATAAGAGATATCATAACATGAGCCACATTGAGTAGTTGAAGGGACTCAAATAAATGGAAAAATAAGCCTCCAAGGGGTCAACCCGAGGCCTAAACCCCCAAACTTCCCTTAGTAATGTGGTGAAGTTTAAATCTCCACCCAAAATAATAGAAGTGTTATATAACCACCGTAGTGCATCCAAATTGTCCCAAAATAAATTGCGGTTTGAATAGGGTCCATACACATTAATCATCTTCCATATTTTATAGAATTAAAGCTCATAAATTCCAATTCCACCAAAATAGTATTGTTTTGAGACGTGGATGAAATATCCCTAAGGGATGGGCTCCAAGTTGTTAGCAAACTACTGGAAAGACCAATGGCTTCAAGGGTGCAAAAGGACAATCCCTTTAACCATGGTTTTAATACTGCACAAGCTCTGTCTCCATTGGTCATTGTCTCCTGCAAAAAATCCCTTATGTTTAAAGAGAGAACTATCAATATTTAGCCCTCATCGAGGATTTGTTAGCTCTTGGGGTTCCCATTATGGTAGATTTCCTTCCATGTTGAATGTTGTCTTTGGCCCTCTGTTAGGCTTTGGAAAAGAAAGCCTTCTACCCACTTTATTAATTGAAGGGATGTCTTATGCCAAGCCACCTTTAGATACAATGTTTGATGAGGAGTAAAGCATGGGATTTAAATCATATTTTCTTCGACCAAGAATATGACTACCTTTATTTGATTCTCTAGAGATCATATCAAGGCCAGGAAGAGATATAGAGAAAATCTAGAGTCTGTCAAGGGGGAAAGGGATTATGGCACAATTAGAGGGGCCTCATGGTAGTTAAGTGACATCTCTAAAATTATAGGGGGAATTACCAGATCAGAGGAGACCATAGGAGGTGCATAGACCTCCTCCCGAATAGGAGAGGGGGAAATAGAAACTAAAACACTACCAAAAAAATTGGGAGGGAAAATTATGTTTGTAGAAATAACTTCGCATGGTGTTCAAGCATTTTTACCTGTAGAGGTCATCGTCTTGACCTCAATTAGTGGCCTCTCCGTGAGAGCATTGTTTGGGTTAATGGAATTGTTCTCACACATTATGTAGTCATCAAGTATAAGATTATGTGACCCATTATTATTAACCCAAACCTTTTTCCAACCCACTTTTCCATAAAAGTATTGAAAAATGAAGCAAGAAATTATCAATTTGATTTTGCCTTGATTAAATTGAGAAAATTTGAATTTTCACATCAACAGACAACTTGGATGTAGTTAACTTGTGTGACATGGCTTGTGTCACTCAATTAACTCAGTAAATTCGAGTTAGAGGAGTTAGAGTTTAGTTCAACATGTGTGATTGTTAATTTGTAGCAATCAAGGTCAGTTATCTCAGGTTGTTTTCAATTAAACTAGTTCTAACTATTGGAGGAACTAGTGGAGGGTCAATTGTGCAGTGGGACTCCAGTCAAACTCAGTGATCATTCAGTTAACTGATCAATCATCCCAAACTAGCTAGAGCATGTAGATAATTCGAGTTCCCTAGGCTTGGTGGAGGTTCCAAGGCAGTGAAATATCAGTTGTAGATTAGTCTTGAGTGTATAGGTGTTGCATGCAGTCATATGATCAACCTAAGGAATTGCACAATCCATTTTGGAGAAATTCCTATACAATAGGGGCCTAATTTCTCAAGGAACAACGCAAGGAAATAGGAGCTCAAGTAGAGGAGGAAATTGACTAAGTTTGGATCAGAGCTTCTCAGTGAGCAGAGAGATAGGTTATGCACTTACAACTTGTGCTCAATTGAGCAAAGAAATTGTAATACATCTCTATTCATCAGATTAATGCAAGCAGGCATTGGGGTTTTAAGAAGATTTCTTTCCCCAAGAAAAATACCATTTGTATGTGTGTGATTTCTTATTGCATGCCTAAAATTTTTATTCTAAATTGTGAATTAATGTCCACAAAGCAATAGAGTACGTTTGTGTCTTGTGATTTTGATTAAAAATTCATGAGAAATTGAAAATATACATCATAATTTCTATATGGTATCAAAGCAAGGTTCACATTATCACAGGAATTTATAAGTTGTTTCTCAGGAGGTTTGAATTTTAAGTTCAATGTAGCAGGATCTCTTCAGAGCTAAGAATATGGAATTCAATGGACTAAGGCTAGAATATGCCTTGGAATGAACCTGTAATTTTGTTGCATGGAAGGATCAAATGGAGGAAGTATTGGATGAAAATGGATTGCTAAAACACACCAATTTAAATGTTGCAAAACCACCAGAATATGATTCCCAAAACCTTGTTAAGTGGAAGAAAAATGTAGCCAAAGCAAGGAGAATAATCTTAGAGGGAGTACAAGATCACATTGTCTCAAATATCCATGGAAAATAAAGTTCGTTTGCAATTCGAAAAGAACTGATAGGATTGTTTGAGAATAATTGTGATCATAGGAAGCTAGCACTTAAGGATAAAATCAAAGTATAAATATGCAGAAGAATGACACTATTCCGCAGTATCTGAGAAAGTTCACACAATGTCGTGATGAACTTGGCGGGGTTGGTGTAAATTTTCCTAAAGAAGACTTGATGATCCTAGCTTTCCGAGTCTTCCCAAGAGCTGACATAACTATTAAGATTCAGTGAATGGGAGAGATAAAATACCAAATTGGGAACACTTATGGTTCGATTTGGTACAGGAGGAAATAAGGCAGAATACCAGAGATGGGACTTCATCCAAGGGTGAAGATGAAGAAAAAATTGCAATATATGGAAAGTCAAAGAAGGGAAAAGGGAATAAATCTCAATCCAAACCAAAATCCAGCCAAGGAGGAAAGAAGAAATATTTTTCGAAAATTAAATGCTTCCATTGTCATGAATTCAGGAGCTATGCCACGAAGTGTCCACACAAAAAGGCAAGCAAGAAGACTTGAGGAGGAGCAGTAGGTGAAGCCTTGGCTTCACAGTTCGAGCTTGACTTTACCCTTATTGCATGCATGGCCAACATAATGATGGGGAGTGTGTGGTACTTGGAATGAAGTGCATCATTCCACATGATAGGGTGTAGATATTTTTTCAGTGACATGGAAGAGAAATATTTGCAGATGCACATTGTGATAGGGGAAAATAGAAGCTATAGCTCGACCGGGGTTGGTACAATCATCTTTCAGAAGGATTCATGATCCCCCCTCAGGCTCAAGGATGTCATGTTCGTTCTGGGCCTAAAGAAAAATATCATATTTGTTGCAGTTTTATAATACCGTGGTCATGATGTGATCTTCAACAAAGGAAAATCATTCCCGAGACACATAGCCATGGGACATGTGAAGAAAATAAGGGTTTATGTGAAGAACCTGTATAAGCTAGATGTGTAAGATTGTGTTGCATTAAGTGCAAAGGCAAAGAAGGTGCAGTGTCGTGAAGTCAATGAACTTTGGCATAGAAGGCTTGGTCACTTGCATCATGGCACCCTGAATATTATGCAGCAGATAACCACAAGCCTCCACAAAGGAGAACTTGAGCAGCATGATGTATGCAAAGGATGTACTTTGGGAAATTACACAAAATCCACATTCCATTATCGGGACAATAAATTACATGCAGTACTAGAAAGGATCCACTCTAATGTCTGTGGACCTTTCTCAGCAACCTCCACTACCAGACACAAATATTTTGTCATTTTTATTGATGACTTCTCACAAAAGTGTTGGATATTCTTCATGCGGAAGAAATATGAGACATTCTCCAAGTTGTAGAATTCAAGGCACTGGTTGAGAAAGAAACCGAAAAGAAAATGAAGCCTCTTAGGAGCGATAATGGAGGTGAGTACATTTCGAATGAATTTAAAAATTTATGTGCAAAAGAAGGCATTCAACGAGAGTTGATGGCACCCCACAACCCACAACAAAATGGGGTGGCTGAGAGAAGGAACCATAGCATTGTGGGAGAAATGAGGGCTATTGACACCTAATCCTAAGGGGTTGGGTGAGATTGTATATTATTTTAATTTAGTAAATAAGGAAGGAGTAGAGTCATTGGGAAGTGAATCCCAATAGCCTCACCTCCATGTATAAATACACACACAATCTCCATCTAATACACATTGAGTTTTGTGGAGTTACCTCCTGGTCTGACATGGTATCAGAGCCAGTCCCATTTTTGGCACTCTTGCCTTTGGTGTAACTCCCTCATACTCTGCATTTCTGCAGATTGTCATTGTGCATTCAGTTTTCTGCTCCTTCCATTCTGCATTCTGGAAAATTTTGCATTTTTTTTCTCTGCACATTCTGCCTCTGTTAAATTTACTCTAATTCCTATGCAAATTACAAATTTCTATACATTTTTTTTGCCGTTCTGTGCGAATTCCCATTCCCATTCACTCATTCCCACCCACGTTGCTCACCCCACGCACCCCCTCACACGCTCTCACCCCTCGGCCCCCTCGCACAGCTCAATGCACCACCTTACCCCGCCCCTCACCTTACCCCGCTCATCCCTCACCCCTCGCACATCTCATTGCACCACCTTACCCTGTCCCTCACCTTACCCCGCTCATCCCTCGGCCCCCTCGCACATCACACCTCCCCACCCCACTCCCTCCCCACTCCGCTCCCCCCGCCCTCTCCACCCCACTCCCTCACCCTCCCCAACCACTTTCTCACTGCATCCTCGCTCACTGCACCCCCTCACCATCCCCACCCCGCTCACCCTGCTCGCTCCCCACCCCGCTCACCGCACCCTCACCACCCCTCTCCCTCACCCTCCTTAACCGACCCCTCACTCCCTCCCCAACTAGCATGCCCCCTCACCCCTCACAGCCACCCTCCCATCATGACCCCCAAACCCTCTCACAACCTCTCGCTTGGCCCTCCCCTCCCTTCTCATGGCCGCTCGGCCTTTCCTCCCATCCCACACAGACTCTGCGTTCCCTATTTTTAATTCGACCAATTTTATAAGTTTAATTTTTTTTACAGATTGGCCTTCCCCAGAAATCACCTCCCCCAGATAATACCTCTGTTTTCCCCAAATTTTTTTACGAAAAAAAAAAATAAAAAAAATAAAAAAATAAAAAATTGCAGAATTGAAACCAGAATTGGGTTTTTACCCAGCAAAGTATTTTTTTTTCCTTCAAAAGAATGCATTCTCTCATATCTATTGTAGGAATTGTTCTCTCTGGCAAGGAGAACTATCATGAATGGTCTCAGAAAATCTAACATACACTCATTTTTAATGAGATGTGGAGAGGAATTTGTGAAGGAGAAGATGACCTTACACCAGCAAAGCCCACTTCAGACAAGGAGATCGCCATTTGGGAAAACAAGAATTGCAAGGCCTATGCCTTGATTGCAGCTTCCGTAAATGAAGAGGTGAGTCTCCATATTACACCATTTTCAAATGCCTATCAAGCCTTGAGCAAGCTAAAAGAACTCTATGACTCACATTTAGAAATTGAAATTGTTCAATTAATGACTAAGCTGTTCAATCTGGAATTGAAAAATGATGATCCTCTTGCTTTAGCTTTAGAAGTAAGATCTATCATGCATGAAATTAAGAGCACTGATGAAGATGTTGACATATCTCTCATAGCATATGTTAAGGCTTTGTATCCCACTTACTCAAATTATCTTGAGTCGTTGCAAGCAAGTGGAAACCTTGTGAAAATCACTTTTGAGTCCCTTGAGAAAAAGTTTGCAGAAAAAGAGAAAGCTTTTGGAAAGATGACCACCCCTCTAACTTATGAAGAGGCTGTATGATTTGCACATAAAGAGAAGAGTCATGCTCAATATTCTTCCAGAGGAAGAGGTGGCCGAAGAGGAAGAGGAAGAAGAAATTTCAGAGGAAGGGGGGCAGACAAACTCAAACTGAAAAATCTAATCTTCATTGCATATGCTGCAATAAAGACTGGCATGATGCATCTACATGAAAGATACCTTGGGATAAAATTAAGCAGCAAAGGAATCAAGAAAAAGGTAAAAATAATGACAAAGACAAAGGTAAAGCACTTGAATCCGCTCATTTTGTTATAGCACATTGTAACAATGGAGTAATTGAAGACTTGTTTGATGTTTCATTTACTTCTTGGAGAAATGATTGGTTGCTAGATTCAAGAGCAACATGTCACATGACATTTAGAAAATATTTTTTTGAAGAATTTACTGACAAAGTTGATGGAGTAGTATACTTCGCAGATAAATCCAAACTCAAGCCATCAGGAATTGGCACAATCAGGCTTAAGTTGCTTGGTCTTCCAAATCATCTTCTACATGAGGTTCTATACCTCCTTGAGTTGAGGAGAAACTTGTTGTCCTTGGTCCACATCCGCCAACAGGACACTCCATTCACATGTTTGATGGCAAGGCTGAGGTCAGAAAAGCATCAGATCGCTCACTTGTCATGGAGGGAATCGAAGAAGGAAGACTCTTGAAGCTGCAAGGTTCCTCTGCTCATGCACAAAACTTTGCATTCAGTTCACATCATGATGAAGGTACATTCCCATCAAGTCTTTTATGGCATGCTAGATTTGGACACTTAAACTATGACAACCTTTGATTTTTGAAGAAAAATGGTGTTAATGGACTGCATAAAATTCCTGGGAAACTTAAGTAATGTGATGCTTGTATTCTAGGAAAGAATAGCAAATAACCATTTCATGATTCACATTCCAGAGCACATAGAAAAATTGAGCTTATTCATTCAGATTTATGTGGCCCTATGCCTGTTGCTTCTGCAAATGGAAATAAATATATGATGACATTTATTGATGATTACACCAGAATGTGTTGGGTTTAATTTTTGAAGAACAAGTCTGATGCTTTCAAACATTCAAAAATTTTCATGCATGGATTGAAAATGATGCACAAACTCATATTGGCTCTTTACGTACTAATAATGGAAAATAGTGCACTTCAAACGAATTTGAAATTATCTTCGTCAACATGGGATCAAACATCAAACAACTGTGCCCTATAATCCCCAATAGAACGGTGTAGCTGAAAGAATGAATAGGACAATTTTAAATATGGTTCGCTCCATGATGTTTTTTAAGAATGTAAATTGATGTTTTGGGTTGATGCAGTTTTATGTGCTGTATACATAAAGAATAGGTGTCCTTCAAATTCAATCAGAAACAAAACTCCTTATGAAATGTGGCATGGCCACATTCCTTTGGTAAAGCATTTCAGGGTCTTTGGTTCCACCTGTTATGCTTTGATACCTAAGGTACAAAGGAATAAACTTGGTGCTAGAATTCGAAAATGTATCTTCTTGGGGTATTCCAATACCTCCAAAGGATATCGTCTCTATGATGAAGTCAATAAGAAGTTTGTAATAGAAAGAGTTGTCATATTCCTTGAATCTTCCAAGACTGACAATGTTGTTGAGCAGCAACTTGATCGCCTGGATAGATTCACACATGCAAAGTATTTTCAAAAATTTGATAATCAGATTCCACATCTTGAAGGGGGGATTCCTATACTAAATCAATCTGTGGAATAATTTCCCGAAGCACTTTCTCCCCCACCTGAAGAACCAACCATGGATGACACCTTGAACGATGTGATTGACATAATTGAGAGATTGAATCTTGATTCAATTCCAACTCAGTCAAATGAGCAGCCTGGGCCATCTCAGAAAGGTCCCCCCAAATGGCTGACAAAGACACTAGAAAACGTTCATCCCGATGAGGTTGGAAAGACAGGAACAAGAAGTTCCAATAGAAAAAACGAAGGTGATGTAGATAATTCTGTTTCACCTGTTGATATGGATATTGCTTATAACTGTGAATTAAGTTTGTCTACAGATCATGAACCAAATTCCTTCAAAGAAGCCACTTCTCATGATGAATGGAATGAAGTGATGCAAAATGATTATGATGCCTTGATAAAGAATGGCACTTGCAAGCTAGTTGATCCTCCTTTGGGAACCAAACCAATTGGTTGTAAGTGGGTATACAAGAACAAGTACAAAGCAGATGGCTCACTTGACAAGCACAAAGCCAGGCTTGTGGCAAAAGGTTTTGCATAGAAAGAAGGGGTCGATTATGAAGAAACTTTTGCTCCCACAACAAAATGGGCCACCATCCGGACTCTCTTTGCCCTAGCAGCACAGAAGGGATGGAAAGTCCATCAGATGGATGTAAAAACTGCCTTTTTGAATGGATATCTAAAGGAGAAAGTTTTTATGTCCCAATCAAAAGGATTTTTTGTGAAGGGCAAAGAACACAAAGTATGCAAGCGTATAAAATCCTTGTATGGCCTCAAGCAAGCACCGCGAGCCTGGTATGAGAAATTAACTGAGCATCTTCTGAAACTTGACTTCAAACATTTTGATCTTGATGATGCAACCTTGTTTGTTAAGAAAGTTGGAAAAACAATTGTATATCTTGTGGTGTATGTAGATGATATTTTGATGACAGGGAACAATGAAAGTTATATTGCATCCATAAAGAAAGAATTGAAGAAAGGTTTTGAATTGACTGATTTGGGTTATGTTCATTACTATTTAGGTATTGAAATAACTCAACATCCTAAATTTATATTTCTTTCTCAAAAGAAGTACATTGGAGATATTTTGTACAAGTTTGGCATGGATGAATGCAATCCCTTAACCACTCCAATGGAACAAAACTTGAAGCTCACATCCATTGAAGGGAAGGAATTCGAGGATGCAATGAGGTATAGACAGCTTGTTGGAAGTCTTATCTACCTGACTACCACCAAACCAGACATCTCATTTGTTGTTAGAATCCTCTCCAGGTTTATGAAAAAACCTTGTGAAGGAAATTGGTTTGCTGCAAAAAGAGTTTTATAGTACTTGAAGGGGAATCAAGACTTTGGACTCAAATATACACAGGTAGGTGATTTCAGCTTGATCGGATACTCTGATTCAGACTTTGATGGGGACAAAGAAACTGGGGTGTCTACTTCAGGTTACCATGAGTCTTGGATCAGGAGTTGTCTCATGGAGATCAGGCAAATAGTCATTTCTAGCAGATTCCACAACCGAGACAAAATATGTGGTAGCAGCTGAAGCAACAAAGGAAATTGTGTGGCTCAGGAAAATCCTTGAATATTTGCAGATGAAACAAATGCATTCAACAACACTCATGATCGACAACACTTCTGCAATAAATTTTGCCAAGAACCCGAAGTTCCATGATCGAACAAAGCACATCAATACAAAATACCATCTGATTCGACATCATGTTCAAGCCAAAACCATCCATCTACATCATTGTTCCACAAATGAGCAGACTGCAAACATCTTCACCAAAGCACTTGGAAGAGAAAAGTTTGAAAAGTTCAGAAGGATGCTTGGACTCACCAACATCCCTTCAGATTAAAGGGGGGAATGTTGACACCTAATCCTAAGGGGTTGGGTGAGATTGTATATTATTGTAATTTAGTAAATAAGGAGGGCCGAGAGTCATTGGGAAGTGAATCCCAATAGCCTCACCTCCATGTATAAATACACACACAATCTCCATCTAATAAACATTGAGTTTTGCAAAGTTACCTCTTGGTATGACAAGGGAAATTTCGCATGATCAAGGCTCACCTTTGCATTTGTGGGTCGAGGCATGCAACACAACAGAGTATTTATGGAATTAGAGTCCTCATCAGATTCTGGGCATGATTACATTGAAGGAGGCTTTCTTGGGGAGAAATTTGGATGTATCGCACTTCAAGATTTTTGGAGCCTCTGTTTATTATCATGTCTCCAAAGAATCAAGGAAGAAGCTAGAGCCAACAAAAGAATTGAGGTATTTGTGGGTTACACGGAAACTCCCCACAACTACCGTGTGTACTTGCCATCCCTCATAATCACATTTGTGCGAATGGATGTAAAATTTGATGAAGAGAAAGCAATGCGGTGCTTGTGAAAATTTCAATCCATAAAATATTTCTGCAATGATAGATTTATTTCACCTACTTATTATTTCAATAAGTTATTTACAGAATTCTTCCAGTAAATTTTGAAATAAATACTACTGCAGCATTCAAAGTATATGTAGATAAAGGAACAATAAGAAATATAAGCATAAGAATCAATCCCATTTACACACTTATTTTTGGACAATTGTCCCCAAAAAAACCCAATGCGGGAAAACTGGTGCAACAATTCATGAGGGTTTATATGTTATTCTTCAACAATGAAATTCTTTATAAGGAAAATACTAACATACTTCTTTAGAAAACACCTGAGATAAATTATCTGGTTCCTTCTGGAGATTTTTTGACACCCAGAAGACCCACTACCTCCCTTTGCGTCACTCTATGTGTCTCTATACGCAGTCCTTGCATCAGAATGCGTCACTCTGCGTGGGCTTTGTGCTGGCTCTTTGCGTTGCTACCCTGCACTGCCTTGTGCGATGTCCTTCTCTCCTCGACCTTTGTCACTGCTGACTCCCTCTCCTTCTTCTTCCTTTGCAACTCTGCCTTGCAACTCTCCCTTTGAAATCGAATTCTATTCCTTCAGAATCGACTTCCTTCAGGTTACTGAGTGTATGCTCGGCTTGCTTTCCAAATGACCCTCAAGCCTTATTTTATAATCTTCTCATTGACGAATCAACGACCCATATTAGTAGTCTAATCAATGGCCAAGATTAAAACTTGACTTGATCTTCATTCTCTAGAAGATTCACACGTTGTTTTATTAATACCCATTAACTATTTAATTTCCCTAAGTTTATACTTAAGGTTTACATTAAAATAATTAATTATTTTAATAAAACATAAACCAAGTGGAATTTCCACAACTGGTTTATGGGTTCTTTGGAATACTGATGTCCAAGCCTCCTTACAAATTTTGAGACTTGGAACACTTTCTGATGCTACAAAAACTCCCTCTTAGTGAGGAAAATATTCTAGAAAAATGTCTATTGCATGCTACTCTGTCTTGAAGCATCCTCTGCGTTGCTGATGCTTGGCTGCTGCCCCTCAACTGCTGCATTGCTTCCTTCTATATTTTTTCCCATGACACTATCATTTTCACTGAGAGTATTGACAACATAACAAAATTTTAGTCTCGTGTTTACCAGATACATCAGAGAACCTGTGAGTTACCTATACAATGTAGGATCAGCCTCATCATCTTCAGACATGTCAATTTTCTTCTAGTTGGTAATCATTAGAGTAGCCATTGCTGTATAGTCCTCCATTTGAAATATTTTCAGAACTTCTGTAGTATATCTTCCTTGACCAAGGAAGATCTTACCCTTCTGCTGCCAAACTTCCAACCTCAGAAAATAATGCATCAGCCCTAGATCCTTCATGTCAAATTTTGCAGCTAAATTCTCCTTACAATCCTTGACGAGCCTAGATGATCTTGTTAGGAATAGATCATCTACTTATAGCACCAGTATAAGAGGCTCATCCCATACTCTCAGATAGTAGATATTGGGATCTACGTCACCCTTGACAAATCCCATTTTCTGCAAGTAGTTGTCAATTCGACATACCAAGCTCTAGGGGCTAGCTTCAGTCCACACAAGGCCCTCTTGAGCCTGCACACATGATTTTTTTGCTCATGCGTCTCAAGTCCCTCTTGTTGTTCAATATATACTTCTTCTTCTATCACCCCATTCAGGAACGCAGTCTTGACGTCCATCTAGTGAATCTCCCATCCCATCTGCGCAACAAGGGATATCACAGATCTAATAGAAGTATATCGTGCTACCGAGGCGAAGGTATCTTCATAATCTATCCCTTCCTTCTAAGTGTACCCCTTAGCCACAAACCCGACTTTAAATTTCTCGATGTTGTTATCTGCAACATATTTGATCTTATAGATGCATCTTGAACCTACAACTGATCTGTCTTGAGGCCAGAGAACCACTTCCTAGACATCAGTCATCATAATGGAGTTGTACTCCTCCATCATCGCATCGTCCCATACCTGGTGCTGAGCTGCCTCCCGAAAACTAGATGGTTCCCCAACCTGTGCTACCAAAGCTTGGTACCTTTCAGGTTGTCTGTGATGCCTCTTTTCATTTCGGGGGGGGCTCGGACAAACTCTTCTGCATCCCTCTGAATCTGTCGTAATTCCTTGCTCATCCTACCACTGGTAGTGGGTGGATCCACCTGCTCTCCTTCCTACAAGTCCTTGGGAGATGTATCCCTTGGATCCCCATGCCTTGGAGAGGCACTCATATTACCCTCTGCAGGTTGTTGTGGTTGGACCAATGGATCCTCCTCACACTACGTAGCAGAAGGCATCTCCCAGGATTTTTTGAAGGCCCTTTCCTCCAAGAATTTCACATCCCGCCGTACCAAAATCTTCCTGCTCTCAGGAATGTGTATATGGTAAGCCTTTGTGTTCTCAATATATCCCACCAAATATCCCCTTTTCACAGCCTTATCTAGCTTCTTCCTCTTCTCTTCGGGCACATGACAATATGCCGCACTGCCAAAGATCCTATAGTGGCTCACTTCAGACTTGCTGCTAGTGAAGACACTTTTTGGAGTGATATTACCCAATGCATTATGAGGAATCATGTTCTGTACATAGACAACTGTATTACAAGCTTCAACCCACAAAAATTTGGGCATGTCTTGATCGTACATCATTTCCCTTGCAACTTCGACAATAGTTCTATCCTTCCACTCTGCAATACCATTCTGCTCTAGATTATACAGAGCAGTACACTCTCTTCTTATGCCTTCCCTTGCATATAACTCTGTGAAGTTTTTATCCATGTAATCTCCATCATTGTCTGATCGCAATGTCTTGATTCAATTTCTTGTCAGATTCTCTACCAGAGCTTTAAACTCCTTGAATCGGCCAAATACTTCATCCTTGGTCTCCAGAAAGTACATCCAGGTCTTCCTGGAATGGTCATCAATGAAGGTGACGAAAGATTCAGCACCACTAAGATTTCTAAGTGTATTAAGCTCAACACACTCTTAGCCTTATTGTTGCTTCTATGGTATGCTACCTTGGAATAATTTCCCAATACGCACCCTTTGCAGACATCGTCTCGCTTGGTGCTCAGTTCTAGAACTCCCGTGACAGTCTTCTTGAGAATTCTTAACGCCCCATGATGCAAGTGCCCCATTATCCTATGCCATAGCTCATTCAAGTCCTTCTCATAAGTGTTGATTGGGGATTTGAGCTGTAACTTGTAGATTTTATTGCTCCTGACTCCGGTTTGTGCTTTCTTTTTCCAACTTGGGCGTTTGATGTACACTCTATTGCCAATGAAGTAAACGACATAGCCTTTGTTTTGAAGTTGTGGCACTAAGGGTAAGTTCATGGCCAGACCAGGCACATGCAGTACATTAGTCGCCCGAAGCTTATTACCAACTTCCGTTTGAAATACTATGGTACCCCTTCCAATAGGGGTACATTTTGCCTTATTTCCCATGATGATTTTAAAGTTCATCTGCTCTTCTTGGTAGTTTGAGAAACATTCTCGCACTCCTGTCATGTGAGCAGAAGCCCCACTATCAATGTACTAGATCGCAGGAGAAGCAAAGTTTGACACACAAGAAAATTATTCTTCCAATCTAGATGCCAGAATAAAAACACTGTGATCCATCTGTTCCTCCATGCTTCCCTTCTTCTCTTGAGAACTGCGTGAACCCTTTCAAGTTTCTGCTCCAGCAATGTCTGATATACGTTCAATCGTCGGTTCTCTGCTCCTGTTACTCATCTTTGGCTCTGATACCATGTGAAAATTTCAATCCAGAAAATATTTGGTAGTGATAGATTTATTTCTCCTACTTATTATTTCAATAAGTTATTTACATAATTCTTCCAGTAAATTTTGAAATAAATACTATTGCAACATTCACTTAAGTATATGTAGAGAAAGGAACAGTAAGAAATATAAGCATAAGAATCAATCACATGTACACACTTATTTTTGGACAATTGTCCTCGGAAAAACCCAATGTAGGAAAACTGGTGCAGCAGATGAGGGTTTATATATTATTCTTCAGCAATGAAATTATTTACAAGGAAAAGACTGGAAGACTTCTTTAGAAAACACCCGAGATCAATTCTCTGGTTCCTTCTAGAGATTTTTTGGCACCCAAAAGACCCACTGCCTCCCTCTGCGTCCCTCTGCGCAATCCCCGCGTCACTCTACGTGGGCTCTGTGCTACCTTCTGTGGCCCTCTGCATCCTTCTCTCCTCAACCTTTGTCACTGCTGACTCCCTCTCCTTCTCCTACCTCTACAACTCTGCCCTGAAACTCTCCCTCTGAAACCATATTGTTTTCCTTCAGAATCGAATTCCTTCGGGTTACTGAGTGTATGTCCGACTTGCCTTCCAAATGACCCTCAAACCTTCTTTTATAATCTTCTCATTGACGAATCGACGACCCATATTAGAAGTATAATCAATGGCCAAGATTAAAACTTGACTAGATATTTGTTCTCTAGAAGATTCACACTCCGTTTTATTAATACCCATTAATTATTTAATTTCCCTATGTTTAGACTTAGGGTATACATTAAAATAATCAATTATTTTAATAAAACATAAACCGAGTGGAATTTCCACAAATGGTTTCTGGGTTCTTTGGAATATTGATGTCCAAGCCTACTTACAAATTTTGAGACTTGGAACACTTTCTAATGCTACATAAATCAATAGTGTTCTCTTGAGAGGGAGCTTCGAATCCCATAAGAAGAGGAGATTTTAGATCCAAAGGAAGAGCCTCAGGAAGTTGTCGAACAACCAAAATTTGAGAAGAAGAGAGGGGAGGCCACCAATCAAGTAGAACCATCTAGAGAAGGCAGAAAAATGATCAAGGAAGCTGAGATACTTGTGCAAGATGCAAGTGAGAATGTGGGTGCTCCTTCAAATATGCGCAGGAAAAGAAGGTCACCATACCGGTACACTAGTTACATGGCTCTAATGACTGAGCTCGTAGATACTAAGCCATCCTCTTTCGAGGAAGCAGTAGAGAAACTTGTATGGGTTGATGCAATGGTGGAGGAATATGAATCCATTGCAAAGAACACTGTTTGGGAAGTGGTCCCAAGACTAGCCGATAAATCACTTGTGGGTTCATGGTTGATCTTCAAGGTAAAGAAGGAAACAAATGGAAGCATAAAGAAGTACAAGGCTAAATTTGTGGCCAAGGGGTACTCTTAAGTTGAAGGGATTGACTATGAGGAGACCTTTTCTCGTGTAGCAAGGTACTCATCCATTAATTCAATTCTTGCTTTGGCTGCGCAGTGGAAGATCCACCAGATGGATGTAAAAAAAAAATTCCTCAATGGATTTATTGATGAGGAGGTGTACATCGAGCAACCATAATTCTTTGAGACTTTTGATCGAGAGTCTCATGTGTGCAGACTCAAGCGAGCATTGTACAGTCTCAAACGTGCACCATGTGCTTGGTACACTAGTGTTGAGGAGGTAAATCCCCTCTGCGGACAGAGGCGATCCCTACTAGCCCAGATCGGGTCTAGCAACAATCAAACACGCTACAGTGCAGGTTCCTAATTGTAAATAAACCGACTTGCGAGGAAGGCTTACCTGGAATCCAACGCTATCGTTTGTAGAAGAGGTGGTGCTCCCGTTCCTTCGCCCTGGCAGATCACAGCCCTCACGATCTCCGTGATCGGACACCTACACATGCAAGAAACAACACAAACGCAAGCATAAAATCTAGTGCATACAACTATATATCAGTCGAAGAGGATATAACTCATGAACATGATCAAGAACAAGAGTGGAACCATAACCGATAGTCGCTTATCATTAAAGAGTCAAAAGAAGAATACAACCATAGCTTCGACGCGGCATTCTCCTTTAGCGGGTCGTCAGCACAACATGTCTCGATAAAGCCTGTCAAGGATGGGACAAGCCTCTCTCTCCAGATACTTGGCAATAGTCTCCTTGCTTGGATTTGGCCTTAGGGAATCAAGAAGGCTTTTGCAGCATGAAAGCTCTTGGGAACTTGGGGATTTTGGAACTAGCTTGCTATGGAGATGGGCAAGCCTTTATAGGAGGAGGAAGGGAAGTTGGGATCCCTATAATTATGGGATTGGCCCTATCATCAAGGAAGCTTCCATGAGAGGTGGCAAACCACTTCCTCTCTATGGAAATCCGTAGCCAAACCTCCCAACTCAAGATAGAAATCAGTCCAGGAATTTGTTAGGATGAAACTTTCGCCTTTTATTTTTAAAAAACACCTCTTAATATGGTTGGCACGGGTGCGGCTCTATGACAGAGCGCCAATTGGCGCGCCCTCTTTGGAGGATTTTCCCCCTTGGCGCGAGGGCTGAACTGTGGAACCGCGCCAATGGAAAAAGAGCTATTTTTAGGGTTTTTTGCAGGGAGATGTCTTCAGGGAAATTAAAGCTCATCTTTAGAGGGATGCAATGAAAATATTTTCAAGTCTTAACTCTGCCCACAGGTCACGGAATGAGCCCTCCAATGTGCGGGATGGGGATTGTAGAGACGGTGACAAATTGCTGTGTAACAGATGCCCCCTAAAGAATGAGGCCCGAGAGAGAGAGAGGGGTGAAATGCTTTACGAGAACATGCCGACTGAAAACACCGCCATCGGAAAACCTGCGGAGCAAAGTACAACTGATATCTCAGATACATGATATATATGCGTGGTATGGGCACATCCATCCATAACAGAGTGTACAATAATATAGATCCAAGGCATGGACGCAGCCATCCAGTGAAGATCGATAAATAGACTCAGGTATGGTCGCAGCCATCCAATCAGTGAGTCATGTAAATAATCATAATAATCCACAATATCACAGCCTGGATTACAACAGACACAATCCAGGGTCTTTCGCTCCATCTCGACCCGAAAAAATTACAAGTTCAAGCATGTGAATATGTGAGCTGGAGTCGAACATGCAAGAACATCGTCTGATTACCATCCAATGATGAAAGCTGTTAACAGACGCGAGAGAAACCACCAATAATGACAATGGCTCTCAAGGTACTATAGGTACAATCTACGGCATGTGAATCAATGAGCTGGCGTCGAACACCTGTAGAATCACTCGATCAGAGGCCAATAATGAAAACCTCCCGTTGAATGCGACGAACCTGCCATTGAGGCATGCAGGCTCCAAGGTACCATAAAAGAGTCTCTAGACCATCTTCCTGGATAATGAGCTGAAGTCGACAGGAAGTGACACGATCGAAGGTGGGCCATAATGTTCCACATCATCGACACGAGACGAGAGGGAACATAATGTTTTGTGGATGGAGACCATATGAGAATCGGAAGGTTGAGTACTTGCGAGAGGTCAACTTCTCTTGAACATGTAAACGGCACGATAGTGGACAGCGATGTTGACATCAACGGATCAGAGGTCATGGCGACGAGGCAAAGAGTAGATGAGAGGTCAAAAAGGATTACCCAAACCCACGGAGGCAAGTGAACAAACGAGATGAGATATCCCCAACCCGACACGAATGTAGACAAGTGCCATGTTCAAGAGTGACATACTGCCGACACGACAATGATTCTGGTTCCATTTTCCCCCACCATTTCTGGCGAGTACCCCAATTATTTTGATAACAAGCTTGAAGGGGATAACATATGCTTGTAATATAAGTTCGTCCTTCAGACAAATCCATCCTAGTACATTTAACGAGCCCTAGGAAGGAGCGACTCGAATAACGTCATTACGACTGAATCCAATGTCATCAGGGTTTAATGAGTCTGATAGAGGAAGAACTCGGCGTCTTTTCATATTTAGAGAGTTTGAAAAGACAACGGAAAAGTAAACTCCAACGGTCCCTTTTCGTAAATAGTTCCTCAAATCCGAAAAGGTAGAAAACTATGTCTGAGAAAACCTCATAGTCGCAATAGGCTAGGGTATTCCTTTTTCGTAAATAATCTATCCCAGCCCGAAAAAAGGGGTAAACGTATACTGGGTAGATGTCGTTTCGCGTCCACTTTAATGAGATCTAAAATGACAAGGGACTCGGAAATCTTTTCATGTTTAGAGAGTCAGAAAAGAGCTGAAAGATGACTCCTTACGGAGAGAGCAGAGTGGTATAAAGGTCAAGAAGTTGCGGTTAGGTAATGGTGGAATTAGTCAAAACAAGTAAAGGTTAAGAGGTTGTACTCGGACCACTCATCGCGGCGGTTCCTCGGGAACGGGTAAAACAACCAAGTGAGAGGCATATAGTCGGCGAGCGGATAGTAACAATGGAGTGAGAAAACCAAGGCTCATCTAGCAAAAACAGGCTGATAAGATGGCAATCACAAGAGGTAAAATGGGAATGGTTTCATTTTTACACAAGCTTGAAATCAAAAAACTCTGCTTGAAGTTGGTTTCATTTTTACACAAGCTTGAAACAAAGATAAACTATGCTTGAAACCGGTTTCATTTTTACACAAGCTTGAAACGGAAACAAACTATGCTTGAAAAAAGTAAGCATGCCCCGAGCATGGTGACTGCGTTAAAATTACCTTGCATGACTTCAGTCCATATGAAAGGTAGATGGAGTGAAGGTTCAAGTTACGAGATCACGAGAAAGACTCGACTGGGATTTTACGAGAACTTATCAAAGACTCGAATTGAACAGGAAACGCGTTTCATTATTTTAACGAGGTTGACACATTAAAAGAACTATCCTCAGGACACCTTGTTTCATGGTTTAAGGAGCTTGGCACAAGACAAAGAACTCTTCTCTGACAACCTTGTTTCATTTTTTAAGGAGCTTGACACAAGACAAAGAACTCTGCTCCAACAACCTTGTTTCATTTTTTAAGGAGCTTGACACAAGAAAACGAACTGTGCTCCAAAAACCTTGTTTCATTTTTTAAGGAGCTTGACACAAGACAAGAACCATGCCCCGACGACCTCATCATAATGAACAAGAAGTCATCACTTCCAAGAGTTCCACTCCCGATGGAAGGAAAACATCCTGGAAGTCAGGACCCAATGCCCCCAGTACTTGATGCACAATGGCACTATCACTGAGTACAGGCACGGGGTAGGTAGCCACATAGTTGACCTACGGTGGGGCAGAGACAACGGGTGGATAAAAACCAGGAAGGGATGATGGCGGGCCAGCTGCCACATCAGGACCAAAGAACGAAAGTTGATCAATGGTCACGATCCGTCCTTCATGCGGAAAACAAACCACATGAAAAAGGGAGGAGACAAGAGCTCCCATGGAATAGGTGTAATCGCGCCCCAAGAGCAGATTGAAATCCAAAGGGCCTGGAACAACCATCATGTCCATATGGATGGTTTTACCTCCCAAAGTAACAGGTAACCTTGGGAGGATCCCTAACGGTTGACTCGTTCTTCTGTTAAACGCCAACAGATTCTGCGTAACAGGCGCAAGCGGCGGTGAACCAGAAGCTTGCCAAGTAGTTGAGGATAGAACACTAACAGACGCGCCTTCGTCTATAATGGTGTTGGGTACGACCAGACCAAAAGCCTGTACTGTGATCTCGAAAGGCACATAAGACGGAAGGCGGTATCCGCCGTCGACTCCATTGAAGACGACCAAACTGCTTGGAGGGGCTACCATCGGAGGCAGAGATGGCTTCCCACGGTGTTACGGAAGAAGAAGGAGCATCCTCCCGACCACCATCTCGAGAAGGTAGGAAGGTGTCCCTCACCAGGACCTCCACATCATGGGAGGCGGAGGAAGCGGCTTCTTGAGATACGGGGACGGGAGAATCTTTCTCCAAGTCAGGGAAGAATCTGAAGTAACGCGAAGAACTTGGGGGGTGTGAGGTTCCACTCTCCAACGGAAAAGGCACCAGACACACACGGACGGGACGATTCAACAGATACCACGACCAATGGTTGGTCGGGAACGGATTCTTGAATTTGAATTTCCGAGGGAGCGGGATCGACCAAGGATGACTCTTGACCAATCGTGGCATTAACTGGTGGAGGACTCAAAGAAAGCTACTTATAACCAATCGGAAGGCATGGTATAGAAACAACTGAGTTGTCCAAAACTCGCTTGGCTTCATCCATATACGAACAAAGGTGAATGGCATGGTGCCCTTCACACAACTTACAGGGATTGGTGAGCTTACCTTGCTTCTTGGGAGCCTTACCAACACCAGTTGAAGATGTGCCCCTAACATGACTCCCATAATTTGAAGGCAACGGTGGACAACCGTTGGACCATTCTTCAAGCACCTTGGTAATGCCAGGGCAACCTCGAAGGAGATGGTCTCCCATGCACAACATGCAAGGGAACTTGAATTTCCGCGGAGGGTTGGAAGGTTTATCAAGAGGAGGTGCGTTAGAAGCTGCAGCTTTAGCCTCTCTCTTATGGGACTTCTTCTTCTTTGTCTTCTTCTTCTTCTTCTTAGCCACTGGTACTCAAATCCAGGACTTTCACCGAGAGCGAAGTAGAAGGGGAGGACGAAAGCTTCGGGGCGAAGAAGGGGAGAGGTCCACCGTGGAATCAACATGATGTTGCTCAGGCGAGGGAACTGATTGACTAGTAGCCGAGACATTCGGGACCACAGAGGTTGAAAACAACCATCAGGCAACCCAATAGTTAACCTAGGAAGGGACAACGTTGCCATATAAGGAGCACCAACATTTCCAAAAGGAGGAAAAGGATCAGGATTCCCATCAGAGGGGATTCCTTGGTTGGTGAACTTCGGAAAAGTTTCCATTAGAAACAATCTTGAGAACAACACCCTAAGGAAACTAACTTTAACCAGGAATATTTCGTGGGTAGTTAATTTTTAAAAAATTGAAACAAAACTCTACCGTTTCATCTTTTAAGAGTCGAGAAACAGAAAAAAGGTGACTCTATCACTTTCAGATTGGAAACACGTGTGAAAGGACAAGAGATTGATGATATTTTCAAATTCAAGGAGTCATAAAAGATCAAAATGACTACTTAGGAATACTACAAATAGGGTGCACCAAATAATTATTTGCAATATACACCTTGGTTCAAAATGAAAAAAGAAATCCTTCAAGGACTTAACGTACGTACGGGCAATCTCACGAATGTTGTGTTCGGTGTATCACGGTATAGGGCGGCAGACGACTTCCTATGGATAAAGGATAGAAACCTAGTGGGGTCTCCCTTTATATACGTCGGCGGTACGGGAGCACAGAAGTCGCAGGTACTAGCGGCCCGTCTAAAGCCAAGAGGCGAACGACGACTACTAGGTTTAAAGGCAATAGGAACACGTCTCTAGCCTAGACCTCTAAATGTGTTTCGTTAATGTTTCAATGTTTCCTTAGGTAAATTGAGTAAATTTTAAGGTTGATCTTCAATTATGTTTCGGTTTCAGGCCCTACCGAATGTCATCTAAAAATCTTCTGTATGCAGCTATATGAGAAAAGAAATCTTTCAATTTGATGAATGCTATCTAGTTAAGGGAAGAGCTTCAAACAATGATGCAACAAACAACAACACTGTAAACAAAATTTCCAAAACTAGATGACTTTCACTATCCAAAAGTATTCTAAAACATTCAACGACGTGAATAATGCAATGTAATCTATGCAAAATCATTTTTTCCCGAAAACTATGCAATTGTAATCTATGCACAACTTCCTTTTTCCTTTTCAAATTATAAGAATGCACTCAATGCATTTTTCGATAAAATGAGAATCTACTTAATGCATGCTTTCAATGAAAGAGAATGCACTTATAGCGATTTTTAGCTTTCAATCATTAAACAATGTGATCTAAGTTCAATGATAAATCTCAAAATACTCTTCAATGCAATGTGATCTAATGCATTTTAACAAAAAGAACACTTTGAGACGAAAACTAAATAAACGCAAATCTTCTTAATGAAGGATGAATGCAAAAGAGATGTAAACAAACACTAAGAATGAAATCGTTGTTTCAAACACTTTGTCATGAAATCATTCAAAAGGCGACAAGACATATGAGGTCAAACACAAAGAGGACTTCCAAAGCAAGAGATCAAAACAAGGCATTCATTCCCTTTTACATCAAGCAATCATGGAAAGAAGACATTTCGAACAATGAGCAATGTAATCTATCCTCATACAGTGAAAAGACCGGAAGGGAAAGACACACTGGTGGAGGATTTAGGGAAAAAGTCTCAATTTTCATACATCCTGAAATTGGCTCGACTTGTATATTGACAAGTAGCGCCAACTGGCGCGACTTGCTCACTGACAACTAGCGCCAATGGCCAATTGGCGCGGGTTGCTAACTGACAACAAGCGCAACGCCTGATAATGAAAAAAAACAAAGAATTTCTCCCAACCAAGACCAGACTCACCACTTCAAGCAGAATCTCCAAGACTCAAATGAACCATGTGATCTAGGCTCAAAGCGAGACAGACATAGATCAAGCTCAAAACAGAGTAAACCTTAGTACCTTACAGGATTGGTGCGACTGTAAGGCTGAAACTAGCGCCATAATAGAATTGGCGCAGGTAATACACTTGCAACCTGTGCCAATGGGTGCGACTGTCAAGCTGAAAAGCACGCCAGTCGAGTTTACCAGTCAAAAATAAAAAAGAGCAATCCAACAAGCAGACAAGTGATAATCAAGCTATCCAAAAGCCAAATACACAGAAAGAGCCAGCCCAAAGAGCTGATCAAGCAAGCAGAATCAAGAATCAACCGAAAAGACAAGACAAAGCTCCAAGTGTTCAGTTTACAAACTAAACCAGAGATTGACTGAAGCAGCTTTGATCTACTTCGCAATTGCAGAGCAAAAGCGTTTCGAAGGCTATTTGGCCAACTTCAGGCTCCGTCTATAGCTCATAAAACGAACGACAACAAGCTAACGATCCCCAGTGGAGTCACCAAATTGTTGAGGAGGTAAATCCCCTCTGCGGACAGAGGCGATCCCTACTAGCCCAGATCGGGTCTAGCAACAATCAAACACGCTACAGTGATGGTTCCTAATTGTAAATAAACCGACTTGCGAGGAAGGCTTACCTGGAATCCGACGCTGTCGTTTGTAGAAGAGGTGGTGCTCCCGTTCCTTCGCCCTGGCAGATCACAGCCCTCACGATCTCCGTGATCGGACACCTGCACATGCAAGAAACAACACAAACACAAGCATAAAATCCAGTGCATACAACTATATATCAGTCGAAGAGGACATAACTCATGAACATGATCAAGAACAAGAGTGGAACCATAACCGATAGTCGCTTATCATTAAAGAGTCAAAAGAAGAATACAACCATAGCTTCGACGCAACACTCTCCTTTAGCGGGTTGTCAGCACAACATGTCTCGATAAAGCCTGTCAAGGATGGGACAAGCCTCTCTCTCCGGATACTTGGCAATAGTCTCCTTGCTTGGATTTGGCCTTAAGGGAATCAAGAAGGCTTTTGCAGCATGAAAGCTCTTGGGAACTTGGAGATTCTGGAACTAGCTTGCAAGGGAAATGGGAAAGCTTTTATAGAAGGATGAAGGGAAGTTGGGATCCCTATAATTATGGGATTGGCCCTATCATCAAGGAAGCTTCCATGAGAGGTGGCAAACCACTTCCTCTTTATGGAAATCCGTAGCCAAACCACCCAACTCAAGATAGATATCAGTCCAGGAATTTGTTAGGATGAAACTTCCGCCTTTTATTTTTAAAAAACACCTCTTAATATGGTTGGCGCGGGTGCGGCTCTATGACAGAGCGCCAATTGGCGCGCCCTCTTTGGAGGATTTGCCCCCTTGGCGCGAGGGCTGAACTGTGGAACCGCGCCAATGGAAAAAGAGCTATTTTTAGGGTTTTTTGCAGGGAGATGCCTTCAGGGCAATTAAAGCTCATCTTCAGAGGGATGTAATGAAAATATTTTCAAGTCTTAACTCTGCCCACAGGTCATAGAATGAGCCCTCCAATGTGCGGGATGGGGATTGTAGGGACGGTGACAAATTGCTGTGTAACAACTAGGATCGATAAATATCTCACCAGTTTGGGCTTCACCAAAGGTGAAGTGGATACAAACCTCTATCATGTCTTGGTAGAAGGTAAATTGTTGAGTATTGTCTTATATGTTGATGACTTGATTTTAACTGGTGATGAACAATTGATTAAATCTTACAAGGAGGACCTTGCAAAAGAATTTGAAATGAAGGAAATTGGTCTCATGCACTACTTCCTCGCCTTGGAAGTATGGTAAAGCGATGGGAAACCGTTTGTCTCTCACGGAAAGTATGTAAATGAGATACTACAAAGGTTCTGCATGGAGAGCTGCAAACCCGTGGAGACACCTCTAGCAACCAACTGAAGGAAGGAGGATGCCACTTCAGGTGAGGAAGTGGATGCTAATATTTATCGATAGCTAGTGGGTTCATTGATGTACCTTATAAACACATGACCAAATATGTGCTATGCAGTCAACCAGTTGAGCCAAGCTATGGTTAGGCCAACCAAATTATTTTGGAAGGCAAATAAGCATGTTTTACGGTACCTCTGAGGCACTACCTAGTTTGGACTATGGTACAGACGAACAGAGGGAATGAAGCTGTGTGGCTTCACAGATGTAGATTGGGCGGGGATTCAATCAAACTAAAAGAGTACGTCAAGTGGAATTTTCAATGTTGGTTCCGCAACGGTTTCCTGGTACAACAGGAAGCAAAGATTTGTGGCGCTCATCTCGGTAGAAGCAGAATACATGGCTTCAAGTCGAGAAATATGTGAGGTGATCTAGATGAGAAAGATACTCGTCAGATTGTTTGGTTAGATGATGGATCCAACTATGACCTATTGTGATAATTAGAGTTGCATTAAGAACTCTGAGAATCTTATTTTTCACGATCGATCCAAGCATATAGATATCCAGTATCAACATTTGCGATATTGTGTGGAAAGGTGGATAATGTTGTTGCAGTACATTCTGGTAGAGGAACAAGATGCTGACATTTTTACAAAAGCCTCATCAAAAGGGAAGTTCGAGTTCCACAGGTGCAAGATAGGGGTGGTTCGTAATCCCTTTCTTGTTGAGAGGGAGTGTTGAAAAATGCAGCAAAAAAATATCAATTTGATTTTTCCATAATTAAAATGAGAAAATTCGAATTTCCACATCAACAGACAACTTGGATGCTGTTAACTTGTGTGACATGGATTGTGTTACCCAATTTACTCAGTAAATTCGAGTTGGAGGAGTTAGAGTTCAGTTCAACATGTGTGATTGCTAATTTGTAGCAATCAAGGTCAGTTATCTCAAGTTGTTTTCAGTTAAACTAGTTCTAGCTATTGGAGGAACTAGTGGAGGGTCAATTGTGCAGTGGGACTTCAGTCAAACTCAGTGATCATCGAGTTAACTGATCAATCAACCCAAAATAGCTAGTGCATGTAGAGAATTCAAGTTCCCAGGCTTGGTGGAGATTCCAAGGCAATGTAACATCAGTTGTAGATTAGTCTTGAGTGTACAAGTGTTGCATGCAGTCAGATGACCAGTCTAAGGAATTGCACAATTCATTTTGGAGAAATTCCTAAATAATAGGGGCCTAATTTCTCAAGGAACAATGCAAGGAAATAAGAGTTCAAGCAAAGGAAGAAATTGACTAAGTCTGGGCCAAAGCTTCTCAGTGAGCAAAGATATAGGTTATGCACTTGCAGGTTGTGCTCAATTGAAAAAAGCAATTGTAATGCATCTCTATTCATCATATTAATACAAGCAAGAATTGGGGTTTTTAGCAAATTTATTTCCCTAGGAAAAGTACCATTTTCATGTGGGTGCTTTCTTATTGCATGTCTAAAATTTTTGTTCTAAATTGTGAATTAATGTCCTCGGAGCAGTAGAGTAGGTTCGTGATTTTGATTAAAACTTCACGAGCATTTGTAAATCTACATCATAATTTCTACAAAAAGTTGCAGTTTCACTAGTCTAGGAGGTGTCCTAATTGTTTGCATGTGAAGCATCAGAAGGGAATTCTCTAAAAACCCATGATTTATATCCACTTTTGTCCTTTAAACCATAGCTCCAACTCCTCCACCAGTCCATCGTGCATGTCGATCTTGATTAGAACCCATGCACATCTTCTATAAGATTTTGTTAGGAAATCCTATTCGAGCCATATGAATCAACCTAGTTTTTTTCCTACGGCTTACAACATAGCTTTGGACTAGAAAACCATAGTGAGTCTAGGAGGGGAGGCCCAAATTTTTTGTAAATCCATTGGCTCATGCGCAAGGTCAATTTAATCTCCACTTCTGTAAAACTAACTCATACTTCCCCATGTTTTCCCATTTTCGTCGATGCATCAGACTTCGACTATAAGAGTGTAGAAAACCATCCCCTGATTATTACATGGAAGTTTGGGGAGTAACCCAAAATCAACGTCCAATTATCATTTATATAAGAATTTAGTGATGTTGAACTAACAATCTTTCCTAAAAAATTCCCTATGACTGCGCTCTCAAGGAGCGCCATAATCTCCTTTAAACCTACACCCTCACCAATCACCATGACTTCACCTTTACGAGCTCTCAGAGGTTTCTTTCGGGCCTTAGATGGGACAGGAGAGATAAAGCTAATAAAGGGTGGAGAGGGCTTAGTAGTACCCAACTTTGAAAAAAATGAAGATTAAGGTGGGAGACATGAATTTTCGCTGCCTTTACTACCCTCGAAACACTCGAGATTGGGAGATGAAGTCTCAAGATCTAATGAAGGAACATATGGCTCAAATCTATCCCGAATTAAATCCTCATGCGATAAAAACATGTCGCCCAAACAAATAGTGCCCTCATTGTAGTTTCCTCATCGATTAACATTTTGTTGAGATCTGCAATTAATGCTGCCAGTAAATCCTACTGCTGCAAAAACCCTAATGTGGGACAACTGTGATTTTTTAATAATTTATTTATTTTTTTCCTTGGACTTTACTCATTAAAAATAATTAAATAAATATATAATAAATAATAATATATAAAAAATAAAAATAAATAAATAATTAAATCAATTTATACACATATTTACATATTATTATCACTATTGATTAATTAATTAATAAGTTTATTATTAATAATAAAATTAAATATATATATATATATATATATATATATATATATATATATAAACATTTTAATCTAAAAATAAAATATATCAGAAAAGTCAAACTAGCTGATATCCTAAGTGCTAGTCGAGCCATTTCTATATCTATTTGATCTTAATGTTCTAATTTGATCTCTTACCTAGACCATATTCCATTACATGTGATAATTACCGAATTATTTTTACAAATTATATTATTATTTATATTAATTCCCAATTTTCCCATTAATCTTTTCTAATTTTTAATTTTATTTTAAAGCGGCATCTTTCGTGGCAAATTCCCTTGCCTCATTTTGGTAAGTTACTAATCAATGGTACTTTCGTAGAGAATCTAAGGTATACGCAAAATCTAGCAGTTACGCGGACGAGTTCTACTGATCAACCATATATGAACACGTGGTCATCCCAATAGAGGTATTTTCAACTAATCAATCTCCAATTTGCTGACTCGGCCACGGTCTTTAAAGTTTATACGAGATCGAAAATATGCTACTTTTCAAATCGATGACCAGCCCACAGGTCTCTGACCAAGCTCAATTTTGCTGAATATCCCATAGTCTGTAAAGTTTATACAAACTCAAATTCTATTGACCGACACAGAGGTCTTCATATAAGGTCAGATTTGTTGATGGGTATTCAAATATCAGTTTACAACTGGAAGAAGTGATGAAGGTTGAAGGGAATTTGAAGCATTGAGTAACAATATCAATATCTTTGTGATATTTTTGAGGGCTTTCTTGTGTTCTGAAAGTTAAGAGCCCCTTTGATTGGGAAAGCAGATTGGCAATGGAGAGCATATTGAAGGATGCCAGAAATGGACCCAGTGGTTTGGTGGTAGATAACAAATCCACAGTCGGAGGTGGTGTGAAAGATGTGTATGGGGAAGATCGTGCTATTGAAGATCAGTTAATCACTCCATGGAGTGTCTCTGTTGCCAGGTCAGTTATGGTACTGAGTGTTGTGTTTCTACATGTTTCAGTTTAATGACTGAGGTCTACAGATAGGTATTTAGAGTGGACGAGGATGATAAGTTCAATTTTGTATGAATGGTGGGTGTTAGTTTTGTGTCTGTTGTGAGTTTTTTTTGTACTGGGATACAGTTTGATTATTGAAATTCAGAAGATTGGTTGTCACTGTTACACCAAATACAACTATTTCATAAATGTTACAAATAGTGCAGTTACAACCTGTCTCCTGTCTCCAAATACTTGAACCCACACAGTTGGGGAAATGAATTGCTCACTAAACCCTCAAAAGCTAAGATCCTTTGAGTCTGAGTCTGATTGAGTTCATGAACGTTTAGGTCTGATTGAATGTTATTGTTTTGAACTCTTTATTCAGAAGAAATCCTTCTAATTGAGTAGGACTCACCTTCATTAGGAGGGCTGATCGTGATCTTACCCGAGCTCTAAGAGAAAAGTTAAGGTATCTGACCCTAGGATAGGGAAGGGTTGGGATGACCTTATACCTTCATTATGCTCAAGACCTCTGCTTACCTTCATCGGAAAGGTTGAGGGTAACGGTTAGATATTTCAGGATCAACCCAACCTGGTTGGACCTTTTGCAGGACCTGAACTTACTGGAAAGCAACGCCCTAGCCAGCAGAGAGGGTTGTTATCTTGGCTCACTTAAAGGAGGAGGAGATGGTTAAGATTAGGAAGATGTTGATTATGGTCTTGAACAATATTGTTGTTTATGCTTGGAAATCAAAAGCTTAATGTATTTGATCAGAATGAATATAATATACCAACAGAGACTTGAGTGGTTGGTGAAGAGGGGGTGGTAATATTCCCTACACCCTCATCAGGGTTCAGTTTTCCCAGGAGTGTTGTATGTTTTGTTGTAGCAGTTAACTTGGGCTGGACATGGCTGGACATGGCATTAGCCATTCAACGTGACATCTCACCTCTTGAGAGGTGGTGGATTCTGACACTTGAGAGGAAGCACCTTGTCAGCTCTAGAACGATCTGAAAACTTGATTATTTCCTCATCTTATGGCTTAGAAATATTGGCTTATTGAACGCAGTTAATGATCGAATGAAGAGTTTTTCTTTTTGGTTCCAGAATGATCCTAAAACTAGATTATTTCCCCCATCTTATTTCTTACAAATATTGATTCATTCTATACTATTAAGTATGAAATGAAGAAATTTTCTTTTTGGTTCAGCAGTTGAAATGTGTTCTTGATTGTTAGGACACTTGGGTTTATCTCTCCTTGATTGAATTTGATGGTCCTAATTTGATACAAATAGTCCTTAAAATGACTACCGCCTGGTTCTTACTGTTTTCTTGTATATGGAACAGTGGATCCACCTTATTGCGAGATCCTCGCTTTAACAAAGGATTAGCATTCACTGAGAAGGAGAGAGACACTCACTACCTACGAGGTCTTTTACCGCCTACTTATATTTCACAAGAACTTCAAGTAATTTCCTCTCTGATCTGCATACATTTGGATATTTGTATGGAATGTTCTTTAGTTTCATATAGCCTTTGCTTGAAAGTAGCAAAAGAAGTTTATTGTGATTTAGATGGGTTAATTCTCTTTCCAAAGTATAGGAAGTGCAAAAACACCCTTTTTTTTCCTTATTCTTTTGTTACTATGTAGATGAGATTTATCTTCTTTAATGTTGAACGAACAGATTAGCTGCTGAACCTATTGTTACATTTCTACAAGAAAAAAAGATTATGAATAACATTCGCCAATATCAAACTTCGTTGCAGAAATACATGGCACTGATGGACCTGGAGGTATTTCTATTGAAATATTCAAACTTTTCTTAAAACCAGAGTATGGTCAGAGACTCAGCATTTTTCTATTTTCCCTCTAATATCGCTAGAGGTCAGACTCAGTAGTATTGGTTGCAATCCCTTCTGGGTCATCCTTGGCTTGTAATTGTTATCTATTTGACCATGCAAATTATCTTACTACAGTAGTATATCCCTCTGTTGGCATTTTGTTTCACATTAATATTATCATTTTCTAAGTCACAATCGCTTTATTTACACAGGAATTTCATAATAGAATCAACTACTGAGGTGATTAAATAGAGAGAAGCAATTTATATTCTCATTTGAGATAATCCTTAAACCATGAGAAGCAATTAGAATCAAGAACACACAGAAGTTTTTTCAAATAAAGATACAAACTGCAACTGAATGGGGTATTATGAGTGATACATCATATATTTGATCCATGGCATCTAACTAGCTAAGCTTCACCAGTATTTACATATTAGGTGGAGCACCAGCAATCTTGGATATTGATATATGTGTATTCCATATGGAATTTAACATGAATGATATCTATAGTTTAATATAGTAGTTGATAGAGAAGCCATGAAATTGAGGTTTTGAGTTGCATGGTTTTCCATAGAGGAAAAAACTATAGGAGGAAAGCATTTCTGTAATTTTTCATTTACTCTTTAAAGTTTCTTTGAGCTCAACGTTTTTATATATATAAACAGCTTGTTAGCTAATACTGCTAGAAGAAAATTGCATAATTTGTTTTTTGAGAGGATAGTTTACTGGGTGACAATTTCTCTTGGCAGGAGCGGAATGAAAGGTTGTTTTATAAAGTCTTGGTGGATAATGTGGAAGAGTTACTTCCCATAGTCTACACTCCAACTGTTGGTGAATCTTGTCAAAAATACGGGTCAATCTTCAGGCGTCCACAGGGCCTTTACATCAGCTTGAAAGAGAAGTATATACATTGTATCCCTTTCCTTTTTAATTCTCTTATGTCTAGGTCATCCATGCCCCAATTCCTTTTTATTAGGTTTATCCTTCACTTCTGTTTCGCTACATTGAAACTTGTTAGGGTATGGTTTTGGCAGAGGGAAGATCCTAGACGTTTTGAAGAATTGGAATGAAAAGAGTGTCAATGTTATCGTTGTCACAGATGGGGAACGCATTTTGGGACTTGGGGATCTTGGATGCCAGGTAAATTTCACAATTACCTAGCTTTTCTTCGTTTTTCTTTGCCTGCTATCCATGGGTTTTCTCTTTCTTTCTCCCTTACCTAACTCTATTACATAGAAACACAAACTTCCCTCCATCTATTCTGAACTTTTCACCTTTGTTTGCTTGTTATGCAAGTTGGAATCTGTAACAATGTGTGTCATCTATAATACCAAGGGATTCCCCCATAATGTCGGTCTTCATGATACTTTTGAAAAGAAGACATTTAATACGAAAAGAATTGGCACAAAAACTATTGTGTCTGCATTTAGTGTTGTCATTTTAACTTTTAAGTTAGGTTACTCTATCTGTATTATCAACATTATTTTCCCTACATTTTTGCTGGATTTTGATGTAAAGCAAATGCAGGTATGTGTTTATTTCTTGCTGCCAAGGTAGTTGTTCCATGTTTTTCTCATTTTATTTTTACTGTTATTTTTCTTCATTTTATCTGCATTTCTATGAAGGGATACAAGTAATAGAAAAAAGAGTGTCAAAAGATCCAGTATTTGTGTGCGTTCAGTCCTTGTCATTTTAACTTATGGTGTTTGTATTATTTTTCATCTTTCCCCATTTTCTATTTTCTGCTGGTTTTATTAAAACCTATCTTTTCCCATTAAGTGCCTGGTATTTTAACTAGAGTGTTTGCTTTTCCTTTTATGTTGTACTTTGTTTGATGTTTGTCCTATGATCTATCTACTTGACACATGTTATTACTTACAGGGTATGGGCATACCTGTTGGGAAATTAGCTCTATACACTGCCCTTGGTGGAGTTCGTCCTTCATCGGTATGCAGCACAAGAATTTATAGTTTATTGTTTAAATATATATGAATTTGTGCAAACATAAACATTTACCTATGCATTCGGCTAAATTGGTATATAGATTCTTTTGTAGTACTTTAGTCTGCTAAGCAGCTTGTCCGTGGTATATTTTAGATCTCCTTTATTTCTATTCCATGAGGTATGCATGTAACCGACAGAAGCAGGTTTTCTGATTTATCACTGCATGTATTTTATATCTTGTAGTCAGACAGTTATTTTGTATTCTTATTCTCTTGACTACTCTACTTGTATGTGAACAGTGTCTTCCAATAACAATTGATGTTGGGACCAACAATGAAAATCTCTTAAATGATGAATTCTATATTGGTCTCCGACAAAAGCGCACTACTGGCCAGGTTTTCCTCTATTTAGATGAATTAGTGCTTGTTTAATTTATTTACTTCAGTTCTCAGAGAAAAAAGTATCTTGCTGCTGATGATCTGTTTCAATGTTTTGCAGGAATATTATGACTTCCTTCATGAGTTCATGTGTGCTGTCAAACAAAACTATGGAGAAAAAGTTCTCATCCAGGTCAGTTGCTGAACAGTTATCTCCTTTGTCAAAATTAGGTCACGATTGATTGTCATAGCATCTTGTCTAACCACATATGCTTTGTATGGTAGCTATTTTTTATCATTTGTTGGCTCTTTGATAATACATGCTTTGAAGCAGGAAAGTTCTTGCTAGTTATTGCAACCATGCAGGAAGATTGAAATTTTACAATTTAATAAGCCAGTTTGTGGTTGCAGTATATTTGAAATAGACCAAGCAAACATCGTAAAACATGCACAATTGGTAATTTGGTTGATTAAATGACAGTGTATGTTCTCATGACAGTTTGAAGACTTTGCCAATCACCATGCCTTTGAGTTGCTGGAAAAATACCGGACAACTCATCTGGTCTTCAATGATGATATCCAGGTTTGCCTACAATGATTGATCATTTTGGCTATTTTTCAATGCAACTCATGTAACAAAGCCACAGCTTGTCAATGAATGAAATAATATTTAATTACTGAAATTTAATGATGTCATTCATGTTTCTTTAAAGTTATGACTATGTTGGGATTAATGATGTGATTATCCAATTTCTCAACAAGGATGCATCTTTTGCATTTCAGGGGACAGCTGCAGTGGTTCTGGCAGGGTTGATTGCTTCATTAAAGGTGACTGGTGGAACATTGGCTGATCATACCTTCCTCTTTCTAGGAGCTGGAGAGGTAAATCCAACTGTTTGTATCAACCATCCAAATGAGGCAGAGATGAATTAATAATTAATTTACACCAATCGAAAATAATGGTGACCTTATCTTCCAGGCTTGTATTCAAAATTTCTAAGCCAGACACCAATGCCTCTTACCTGCAGAACGGGGTTTATGAGATTCTTTTGTCTTTCTGCTATGAATTGAAGGGCTTTGCTAATGTTGTCTTTCCAACCATTTCTGGCAGTAATATTATATCTTTCCAAACAATGCAGTATTACTGTTTACATCTTTCCAGTCAAACAAAGTACCATAATAAGTTTCTGTGGAAGACGGCGAAATCCAAATTGCTTTTAAGATGACGATAAAGTGATTAGCTCCAGTTGTGGCCACTGTTTACTTTCAATTTTTGCTGATTTAGATTGGAGGAAGCTTCACTGTACTCCATTTCCACTGTCTAATCCTGCCTAAACTAGTCTTCTTCTGACTTTTTTGAAGTTTTTGTATGTGATCTATATCTTTATTTCAAGAGCATATCTGGTGCTTCCCATCCTTTTCAACAAAAGTTATTTGCTGCTTCTTCCTACAAACTCTACTCTCTCAACACTAGTATAATTCAGTTAAATGAATTAAATGTGAAGAATTTATATAGCATTTTATAATTTCATGTATTTGTTCTACTTATTATAATTTATTCTAGCCTAGAAATCCCATGTGGATCCTTGTGTTGCATCCTTAAGGTGTGTACTTAAAATCAATTAGTATATAAGAGATCTCACAATCAAATCAACTGAATGCAAATATTGATTGCTCTTCAAAGTGTCTGAACTATGGTGATAATATTTCTAGGCAGGAACAGGTATTGCGGAGCTTATAGCACTTGAAATGACGAAACAGGTAATGAAGAACATCTGTTTCTTCTGTAAGTGCTTTCTTTCTGAGCAGCTAATTTGTTATTTCCCCCCTTGTAAATATTCTCAAGGTTACACACTAAGATATTTCTACTCTTTCAGAGTAGTGTGACACTGGAAGAGGCTCGCGAGAAGATATGGATGGTTGACTCCAAGGTATTTTAAAATCTAACACAAATATAAAAATGTGAATCCAGATCACTGAATTATCTGTCCATTGAGAGCACTTCTAGCAACTGATGTTTTAAGGAATCTCTCTTGTGTTACAGGGACTCCTAGTGAAGTCAAGAATAGAATCCCTTCAACAATTCAAAAAGCCATGGGCACATGAACATGAAGCCTGCAAAGACCTCTTGGATGCCGTGAAGGTACTATCTGAGTTTTTAAAAGATGCCTTTTGAATTCTTATTAATTGAAAGTTTTCTTTCCTAATTTGCCATAGAAATCCAGTATGATGTGAAACACTTTTTAGTTGGTTTCAAAATTTGATTTCATATACTTATTACTGGAGAACGCAAGAAAGTCTCCACATTTACTGGTTACATATGATTTAGGCAATCAAGCCAACAATACTGGTTGGGGCATCAGGAGTTGGAAGTACTTTCACAAAAGAAGTAATTGAGGCTATTTCGTCTTACTGTGAGGTATTATGACGTTTCCCTCTAATTACCTCAATCTAAGAAGCAAATGAGGGAATATGAACTGATATATCTAGCTAACTTGCTATTTCCACTCATTTGATACTGTGTGTTCTCAAATAAATATGTTTTTAGGACACATTAAAGGATCAAATTGTTGATTGAGAAAGGTCAATGTTGCTTATATTGAACTGGTGCCTTGCAGAAACCTGTTATTCTGGCTCTCTCAAATCCAACCAGTCAGTCTGAATGCACTGCAGAGGAGGCATATACGTGGAGTCAGGTATGCTTGTGTACTAATTGATGGATACAGCTGAGAGTGACTCGAATTAGCTTTTGATATCTTAAATATGCTAGGTTCTTAAGCCTCAAGGGCTTATCGTGGATATTCATTTCCGTTGATCTTTAAGTCTACTAAATGAATTACACTGGGACTTACAGTGAATCTAATTGCAGGGCCGTGCAATTTTTGCCAGTGGAAGTCCATTTGATCCTGTTGTCCTGAATGGAAAGACCTTTACTCCTGGACAGGTTTTATGCATTTCCACATTAGGTCTAGGGAGAGCGAAGGCTTGTTAGGCTTGCTTATATTCACTGGATCTGGAATTTAAACTTTGTGATTCTCTTTGTTGATGCTGCTAAAAGATGTTGGATAATGACATTTTCCCTGATACAGCAACACAGTGCCTGACATTCTTTACCTTAATATTGGTATTTCCTTTAATTTGATAGGAGAAAATGAAGAGCATTCAAGAAGTTTCTCTGAGTCTTCACACTTCTGTGCTTTCTTGTCTGCTTTACAGTCCAACAATGCATACATTTTTCCTGGCTTTGGCTTAGGAGTTGTCATGTCGGGAACGATTCGTGTACACGACGATATGATGTTGGCAGCTGGTAAGGATTTATTATTGCCCTATTTTCTTTCTCCAGGATTTAAATTTTCCTGGGTTTGGATCAAGAATGCCTTCTCATGTTTAAAGCTTCGACACCTATATTTTGAAATGTGCTGTGAAACAGCTGAGGCTTTGTCTGAGCAAGTCACTGAAGAGCATATCGAGAAAGGGCTTGTTTACCCACCGTTCCGAAGTATCAGAAAAATATCCGCTCATATTGCAGCAAGAGTTGCAGAAAAATCGTATGAACTCGGTATGCATCACTTGTCACTTACTCTAGTTGGTTGGAATTAAAATGCTGAAAGAATGTGAATTTAAATACTAATTGAATTGGCAGTTAGATTGTCATATTGTTTTTCATTATTTTATTGGAAAATTTGGGAAAGATGAGCAAGAGAGGTAAAAATTAAGATAAATTTTTATATATTTTTAAATATTATTATATAATAAATATTTAAAAATTAATACAATTATATATATATATATATATATATATATATATATATATATATTATTTTATATATCATTTGTATAATCTATTTTAATATTAATATTAATATTTTATTTTTAATTAATAAAAATTTAATTAAAAAACTACTCCAAAATTGCCTTATTTCCATGAACATATTTAACATTAAATGACCCTAATAAACTCAATTGAAAGTTAGTAAATATTTTCTTTAGGGAATCAACACATATCTATTGTGATATATTTAGTTTAGGTATTGTTTTTGGTTTGCAATATTTTTAATTATTTAAGTGAATATTTTTTATATAAATTTAAATATATAGAATATTTTGTTATTATTATTTTTCATTATTGTTATATAAAATATTTTGTTATTATTATTTTTATTTATTGTATTTTATGTAAAAAATTAATAGTGTTATGAAGTTAAGAAAATGTAAAGATTTAAAAGTGTTATGAAGTTTAGATTTTTATTAAAATAGTTTTAATTTTTATTAATAGTGATATTAAATTTATGGAAATAATAATGTAATAATATTAAATATGATTCATTAGCTAGTGTATGAATGGTCTAGTTTAGCTTAACTTTCAATGATATGTATTTATTTTCAAAATTTATGATTGGAATAGTTAGTGATTTATAATTTTTTTTGGTGGGATTGAAGATGTACATTTCTGTATTTGTAACAAATAAGTATTTTCATTCTTTATCTTCACTCTTTTTTTGACTAGTAGTATTGGGAAAGATCTTGCAATAAGTACGTATTCTTTATCTTCACTCTTTTTTTGACTAGTAGTATTGGGAAAGATCTTGCAATTTCCTTGTTGATTGTTTTATTAGGGGAAATTTAAAGAAACTAATAAAATAAGAGAAGAATTTTCAAAGGAAAAAAAGAAAAGAAAAGTATACCATTTTTTTTAATTGTATGTTTGATTTAGCTTTTTATAGATTTACTTAAATTTTAAGTGTAGGTATTTGTTGGATGCATAATTAAATTTTGTATCCAATGAGAATGAAATTTGCATATTTTTGATAAACTCTCATTGGATGCAAAATTAAATTTCAAGTGTAGGTACTTGTTGGATGCAAAATTAAATTTCACATACAACAAATACCCAATCTGCATATTTTTGATAGATCCAAAATGTGATAAATTGGCAATATATGAAAAAATGTGTTTTTTTTTTTTTTTTTTTAAATCCCCTGATTTATCTCACTGTGGGTGTATGAAAAGTATGCGAATTGGGTAATTGTTAAATGTGAAATTTAATTTTGCATCCATTGAGTGCTTACAATTGATATTTGAGTAGACCTATAATGAGATAAGTAAAAAAATATGATTAAAAAATTAATTTTCTTCTTTTCCCTACAAAATATTTATCCTTATGAGAGACACCATCATCTTGAATTTTATTGGTTCTTTTATAGTTGATTTTGAGAGTATATTTTTTTTTATTTTGAGACCCATTTTGACCTTAATATTCCCCTAATGGGAGGAATCTTCTAGTTGCACCCAATTGAAAAAGCATAAAGTAGCCCCCAATGCATGAATAATTTTACTATGTGTTCTAATTCCATTGCCATTGTTGTCTCTCCTTTGCAATGTGTCTACAAGGACAAATTGGTCATGATCACACTCTTGTTAGTCTAAGAAAAATCTAAGCTAGTTGTCTTGTTACTAAAAATAATATCGTTTTAACATTTTCATAGGTAACAAACAATTTGAATTTGAAATCATATACTAGGATTTAGTAAAATGGGCAGTCCAACAATAATGGTTCCCTTTAAATTAAATTCTCATGGGAGTAGGAAATATAGAATCGGTCCACCCTTAGGTGACCTGAGCTTTTCCATAGTTCTAAAACTTGTGCTTAGTTAATTCTAGAGCACCACAAAAGGCACTAGTGAGAGGAGGGATCTGACCTCAATTAAACAATTGATAGCCTAAAGTTGACCCGAGAATAGAGCATCAACCCACCCTTAGGTGGTCTGAGCTTTTCCGTAGTTGTAAAAATTGTGCTTAGTTGATTCTAGTGCACCACAAAAGACACAAGTGAGAGGAGGGACTTGACCTCAATTAAACAAATGATAGCTTAAAGTTGACCCATCATAGACCAAGGATCATGCAAAACAAGCTAATTTGAGTTTGGTCAAGGCCTTTATTTTTTTACCCAACTACATTGTAATTCCCTAGCATCATGCTCTATCTACATGAGCTATTTTATGTGTAAGAGCCTTATGATTTGTAATAATTTTTTAGTCAAAAACATGTATAATATCTTATTTTATTATTTGTAAAAGTCCACTTTATGTGATAAGGGCTTCATCATTTTTATTAGTTATTTATCATTTAATTTAGAGTTTATATATGTCTGTGTGTGTGAGTTTTCCCCTCTCATTTGTATAAATCTTTATTATTGTATCAATACAACCAACAAGACTTTTTGTTGGGGAAGCATCCCTATATTATCAAGATTTAGTTTCTTTCTGTTATAGTTATTTCCCTATTCAGAGTGGTAGTCCCATTTTGAACATGGGCACACTACTTCATAACATCAATCGAGTTTCACTCTATTAACACTTTGTAATTCCTCCAGGCCGAGGAGAGGAACTCAAAGGTAACCACAAACTAATCTGTAGGTCAGGAAGCTAGCCCTTCCAAACCCAAAGAGGGATCTCTCTTATGAAATCTTCTGGATTTTAGGCTAGATCTATAGATTAATGGTGGAATAATTTCAACATTTTGATGACAGGGGAGAGGGAAATCCATTGGGCATGGAGTCATCATAATCTAATGATTTTTAGTGAACAAATGGGAAAATTAAGGATCCTTAGACAAGGGCAAGATAAACAATCTTTATGGTGTCTTTGTTAAATTTCGTTATAGAGAGGTGAGTATAGGAGTAGTGGATTGATAATATCTAAAGCATCTCGCTGAGGATGAATTTTAGATATTACAATGGAGGAAGAAACACTGAAATTTTTAGTTATCTGTAACAGAGCATCTGAAACATGAATTCTGAAATGAATTATTTAACTAAACATTGAAGACATAACATTCAAGCATTATTATAACAAGAGAAAAAATCACATACGCAAGAAAAAACATCACCATAAGAAATTGACACATGAATCCCTGAACAAGTAAACTTCGGCCTTAATCATTCGCTCAAAAATTTCCAATGGAATTGTACAGTGCACAAGGTTTTTCTCTATCACACACTTACCAACCAACCTTTTTCACACTAAAATTCATGAAATATATACAATTAGCTCATCCCTAGACTAAAGAAGTCGAAATCCATCCTTTTACCAAAGATAGGCAGAGGCTACAATGCTTTAGGAATAAAATATTTGGAAAATCTACCCATATCCTACTATCTAGGGTTTGATTTTTGGCTAACCAAAAATATGCCAACTGAAGAGAAAATCATGGGATTGGGTAGAAAAATCTTCAAACTTCATCATCCAAATCAATTTGGAGTCAATTATTCCAAGTTGGAGATCCACCAAGTCGAATTCCAAAAAATTATAGAATTCTGTCAGCAAATTTGGCTTGATGAAATTATGAAAAGTGGGTCTCAAAGTGGCACCTGTATTTCCAAAAATGAAATACCTGTGTAAAAACTGAGAGAGGTTTTTGTTATTTGATCCATTCTTGAGAAAAACCTCTTTTTTTTTTTTTTTTTCAAAATTTGCATCCAACTGTTAGAAAAGCACGCCAAAAAACAATGGCTAAAACATGAAAAAACACATAATTTTATTCTTTGAAAAATAGGCCGCAAATGTCATTACGTATCTCCCAAACCATGATATTTGTGTAAAATATGAGATAATTTTTTGTTATTTGGCCCATTCTTGACAAAAACCTCTTTTGGTTTTTCAAAATTCATCTCCAGTTGGTCAAAAACTAATCTTGAAGTTGATCGCTAAAATAGTAAAAACACAAGAAGTTTATCTCTTTTGCATTTTTTACCGTCTCTTGGAACTCTGAATGGGCCACATAGATGGAGAATAACCCCTGAAACTTTTGAAACCTGTCAAGAAACTTATGTTCATACTGCATCCTTCCATTCTCCAAAATCATCACCTACAACAAAAGCGCAACAAATCTTTTCTTGCATATGTTTGACCAGGTGTTGGAGTCTTTGATTGAGAAAAATGGTTGATGGATGATGTTGAGAACCTCGTGAACCATATTTGAAATTCCACTTATGAAAAGAAGAGCAATAACAATATTATTCCTTCCATTTAATATCCTTTAACAATAGCGTAGTAGGAAAACACAGAGGTGAAGGAATATATGTAAAACTGACTAGTTGAGCACCCTATTGAACAGTTTGAGATGAATTTTGAGGTATTAAACACAAAATGAACCTGAAGGTCATGAAGGTGCAAGAAACCATAACAACTGTGAAAGCTCAATAAATTCCCTGCAGCATTAGCGCAACAAGAAAGCCCAACAAGTGTCCTACTAGCATCCAGAAGCGCCTCAAGAGAACAAGTGTCGAACTCAATGACTTTCTAGAAGCGAAATTAAGCTTTTAAAACACTTCATGTGATCTAGAAATTTTCTTGAGTGTAATCGTGACCTTTTGATGTTTAAAATCCTCAAGCGCATCACAAGGAAGAAACACAACAAATTTTTACACCTTTGTATTTGCAAATGATGTCACAAGGTTTGACGTAGCTAAAAACTAACCAAATTAAATTATCAAGCTTGACATTGACTACTATAACATAAGAGTCTAACATTGGCTCCAACGTGGATGACATCCTCCCTATGAGGTGCTAAAGAACATCGTAGACTAGTAGCCGGATCCATTGGGTTGATCCCAAACCATACATGCAACCTGTGGCCGACTTGCTCTCCACTGAAATAATATTATACCGAAAAATTGAGCAAACTAAAATCCAAATTGAAACTACTGAACACAACTGAAGTTGAAACTGAAAAGCAAGCTGCAATTGTTGCAAACTCATTGCTGAAAATAAAAATTGAAAACTGTTGAAACATGCTCATTCCCATGAGCTTATTTGCACACATACCTACCCTAAGTTGCTTTATGAGTTTCTTGATAAAGTGAAGTAAAAAAGCCAATGCAACCACGAAAGTAATTTATCCACTGGTTGAGTTCTTTGCATCTGCTTGTTCATAAGAGAAATACAAAACCTTCTTACTGATAACTCATTGAAAAATTTATAAAAAGATTGAAATTCAGGAAAATTAGAAATCTTGGGACTGTTTACTATCTCCAACAAAACTGCAAAAGGTTCTTCAAATGAATGAACACTGAAGTTCAACTCATCCAACATATTGTAATTTTTCTCTAGGTGGTCTACATACCATGAATAAAAACTCTCATCTGCATCCTTGCTTTCATGCAATATCAACTTATAAATGTCATGATAGGGCTACAAATATTCATATGACTTATGTAATGAAACCCATGTTGGACAAGACAATGATGCTGGATGCCAAACTAAGTCTTCATCAATCATGTTTTCAGGCTCACAACTAGTCAAAGGATGAGAACGTTGACTGCAGAAACCATCCAAATAACCAACTATTGGATCATCGAGAAGTTGAGAAGACTGCTTCAGTTCGTTGTATATTTGTTCCAATGAGACTATATGATATTTCATAAGCTCACAACCCTTTGCTTCAACAATAATTAAAAAAAAAAATCTTCAGGAAATCAAATGAAGCAAAACATAATGGCACAAAACTACCTTTAATTTTTTCGTAATGCTCTTCATGTTCAATAGCATAAGTGTGAGATTGATGACTTATAATACTATGAAAATTCTCCTTCAACAATTGGAATGAAGCAAAACACATATGTCGATGTGTATGTAAGACTAGCTAGTTGAACATTTGGGGGGAATGATATCTTGGATTGCACAAGAAAAACTATCATATCGTCTACCTATCTTCCTTGAATTGGATTTTGATCCTCACAAAGACACATCCCTTTAAATACAACCATTCATGGTTGGAAGATGAATCTTTTAGAAAGCTGGTGAGAGACACTTGGAAGAATGTCATGATTATTAATAGCTCCTCTGTCATGGTATCCTTGACTAGGAAAATTTCTGAGCTAAGGAGGGCTATAATAACCTGGGAAAAGAATATGAAATTGGAGCTGCAAGAAGAATTGCTGACTATTGAAGTAGAATATGAACACATCTCTCGAAACTTCCCCATCTCTACCTTTCCTGTAGATCTAGCTCAGAGATTGAGCTTGCTACAGACCAGAAAAAAACAGATCCTAAAAATGGAGCGAGAAACTTGGAGATTAGAAATTAGGGTGACTTGGATTAAGAAGGGAGATGTCAATACAATTTTTTTTCACAAATACACAAACCATAGAATAAATATTAATTCCATTTGGGAACTCGAAACAGATGATGGTAAGAAGGTCTCAAGCTCAAAGGATATGAAAGCAACAACTTCATCATATTTCTCCTCTCTCTTAAAAGACACGAGGTCCTCTAATATTACTTCACAATTTCAACTCATCCAACACTAACCCTGTTTTTTTAGCCAGGAGGAATCTTCCTAGATTGGATGCTTTGTCTCCCTTGAGGAAATTAAAGAGGTCTTCAAACAATTCTCCAAAGGCAAAAGTATGGATCCTGATGGTTGGACGGTCAAAGTTTTCCTCTTCTTTTTTTATCTTATGGGACCCGATCTCTAATCAATGGTGGAAGAGACTAGAAAGTCTAATAAAGTTTTAGCTGACATCAATGCCACGCATATAGATCTGATCCCTAAGATCTCAAATCCTAAGACATTTCATGATTACATGCCCATATCCATGTGCAATCTAGTCTACAAAATCATCACAAAGGTGATCTCAAACATAATCAAGTGATATCTTGCAGAAAAAATGTCGCCAAATAAATTTGGGTTCTTAGCTGACAGGAAGATTCATGATGTCATTGGCATAGCACAGGAGACCTTACATTCTATTAAAACAAAAAAGTAGAGATCTATTGTACTCAAGATGGACCTAAACAAAGCTTTCAACAAAGTAAACTGCACATATCTTAGACTTGTACTTCTTCAGATAGGGTTGGGTCTAGAAGCCATAAACTGGATAATGGGCCGCGTGACTTAAACAAATTTCTCAATATTAATCAATGGTTCTCCCTCCAATAAATTTTCCAGCACTAGAGGCCTAAGGCAAGGATTCCCGTTGTCATCCCTCATGTTTTTATTGGTGATGGAAGGATTGAGTCGCTTTCTTCTGAAAGAAAAGTAGGAAGGTAAAATAAAAGGTATAAAAATCTCCCAAAATTAGTATATCACACATTTACTATTTTTGGACAATGTCCTACTTTTGGGATTGGGCACTGTAGCAGAATGACAGAGATTTCTTAGAGTAATACAAAATTTCTGCAGTGCAATTGGAATGGAGATAATTCTAAATAAATCTTCCTTTCATCATTACTCTATCAGTACAAAAATTCTACTAGTTGTTCAGTCATTTATTACCTTACAAAATAGCTCCCTTGAAAATGATATTAAATATCTTGGATATTTTCTAAAACCAAATGATTACCATAAAGGGGGATGGAAGCGGATTATTAGAAAAGTAGAACAAAATATTAACCCGTGGTACCACAACTGGTTGTCATTGGAAGGCAGAATGGTACTTGTTAAAGTAGTGCTAGAAAATATCCTCTTCTATTGGCTATCTCTAGCCAAGATTCCCCATGCTACCTTAAATCCATAAGGAAATTGATGTTCATATTTTGATGGACTTGGAAAAACTATAAGGAAGGAATCCATCTATTCAATTAGTTAGCACTTTCTACCCCCAAAAACCTTGGTGTATGGGGATTCAAAACTTGACTTGGTTTGCAAGTTTAGCCTTGTCACTAAAAAATGTGTGGAGAGCTCTGTTTGGTGGGGATCTATGGAGTCAGATAAAAAAAGGAAAATATTTAAAGCACTTGTTAATAGTTGACTAGATCAGAGGATATGCCAAAAAATCGGTCAAAGGAGGCTCCATTGTATGGAAGTCTCTCACTGCATCATTTCCCCTTCTTTAATTGGCTCGCTTGGAAAGTTAGGGATCACAAGTAAGTAGTCCTTGGTAAGGACCCTTTCATCGGTGGTGCCTACGTCTACAAGTTTTCTTCATAATTAATTAACTATATACATTCTAAAGGATTATTTTAGCTTCATAATATTAGATCTGGTGATGCCTCTATGCTCTCCAAAAACTATTGGCTGACCACATCCTTGTTGGGATTGTATGTTAATCTAATAGAGGAATGGAAGAATTTTATATCGAAGATAAATCTGAATGGAGTTAGATCGTGCAGTTCTAATGACTAGCTGATTTGGAGTTGGGATACATCCTCTGGGGAAGTAAAAGCTCATCTTTCCTATGAAGCAATTGTACACTTTGAGATGGAGCCTGATTGTAGATGGTGGCACAACTATATTTGGAAATTGCACATCCTAGCCAAAATAAAATGCTTCGCCTAACTGGCTCTCCATAATAAAATTTTGACCTGGGAGAATCTCCAAAAAAGAGGATTTGTGGGGCCTAATAGTTGTATCCTGTGTAAACATCATGGATAAATTGTGGATCATATATTCACTAAATGCTACACTGCTCAGGAAATTTGGTTCACAATTTTACAGGCTCTGGGCATTCACACAATTCTAAGGTGGTCCTCCTTTGAGGAATCACCATGCTTCTGGGCCAAGAAACCTGACCATATTTGTACTCTTCCCATCTTCGTAGCTTGGGGAATTTGGCTTCTTAGAAACAAAATCATTTTAAGAAATGATAAAATTTCTATCCTTTCACAATCTTCAAGGATTGTTGCTTTCTTTAGAGAATATCCTTGTGCAATCTAAAAAAGCCTTTAGAAGACTAAATATCCCAGTGATACCACTCGATTCTCCTATTGGATTTTTTGATGGGGTTGCACAAGAGAATCTATATGGATGGGGGGGAGGGGGGGGGGGGTGGTGATTAAATTTCTAGAGAACATATATGTCCGATATAGAATTGGTATTGGACCTAGGACAAATACGAAAGCAGAACTTATAGTAGTGTGTACTCTCATGGAAACGACAAAGCATAAAAACATTAAAAACATCCTACTATTTGGTGACTTGGAATGTTTAATGGATTGGTTGACATGTGAAACATAATTAGAAGTTTTAAACTTTCCAACTTGGAAACTCAGAATCAGAGAAATAAGATGATATTTCAGGAGATCAAATTTAAACACATCCATTGAGAATTTAACAAATATGCAGACATGTTATCAAAACGTGCACTATTGTTGGATCTTGGGCACATTCTAATTGAAGAACGTGAGGGAATTCAAGTCCAAAGTACCTATTCCATGTCCATATAATACTTGGATTAACTCAAAAACATTCCAGCAAAACAATGGGAGGATTCACCTTACGATATTCCATAACAAAGAAAATTTTATTTAAACAAATTTGAAGATTATGCGATTTCAGTCTTCAGAAACTTCCTCTGCTTATAAATCTTTTCAATTCCTTTTTGAAAATCGTATGTATCATATTTTTCAATGTAGGACAACATTTTACAGTCTATGTAATTATTATGTAATTACAGTTTATGAATATTTTAGAACATATTCTTTTACAAATTGATGTTCATAGACTAGGTTGAATTTGTATAGATATTTTGAGAACTCCATGTTGCTCTCAATTTAGAAATGAATTTTCAGACAACAACAAGAAATATGTAATCTTTTTTATTCTTATGAATAACAAAAGAGTAACTATTTACAATGAAAAAAATATTGTTTTTAATATTAATCATTATAGATTTATCTTAACCTTGGATCTACCAAGCTTAAAGAGTATCAAATCTCTTAAAAGTGCAAATCTCTTTTTAAGTGCAAAAATTGAGGAAAAGTTTGCACCTCTAGAGTTTTAATTCCTCTAGAGACTTAAATCTCGAGTTATCATAGATCTATGTTAATTCTTATTAATACTATTTTTATTATGTATAAATTTCACATCTCTTATTTTTTTATATATAAAGAGTTTATTGTAAAAATAATTTTTTTATATATTTATTGATTAACATTAAATATGGAGTTTTGAAATATTATAATTACTAATATGGATCATTGATAATTTAATTTGTATGGTAAAATGGATTATTTATATGTTATATAGATTTCACACTGTTATATATAGAAATATTCTTAGTTTTAACTATATATATCTCTTAATCAAATTTAAACATTAAGTTTTGAGATATTGCAATTAAAAAATTGAATTATCATTCTTTGATTTATTATTTTAATTAGATGTGCATAATATGTTTTTTTTTTATTGATTTTTTTCTATAATGTAATTAATAAAAACAAAATTACAATATAACAAATTGAATTGAATTGACTTATTATTTTATTATTATTATTTTTTGATTCAACGCTTCAGTACAATATTTTATTTAATGATACACTACAACATCTCTCCACACTTGACTGATAGACACAATAACCTCTTTAAAGAATTACAATCCTCAATAAATGATACTTCAAAATAAGAGTTACTAAATATAGATTATAGATGAAGTTAAAAAAACACACACACATAAAAATGAATATAATTGTGAATATGCATACTAACCACTATTACAGTGAGCATGCATAATAGTATAGTAAGAATGAATCATGAGTATGCATCAGTAACATTTTATGTTAAAAAAAGAAAGAAAAAATGCTCCCAAATTAGTTGCAACGTTGTTTCTAAACACACTAGCAAAGGACCCCTTTATGAGGTTTAACTTATCCTTTTCACTACTATCGACTCTATTGACTATCAAGAGATACACACGCTAATTCCAATAAAAATAAATAATTAGATGAAGAGACCAATTTGAAGAGATTAGCATTTGGCTTTTGATAAATCAATTTAGCCTTTTAATTCAAAAAACTGTATTTTCGGTGGATAAAAACACACTCAATGTTCTTATGCTAAATACCTAATGGACCATATTAGACTAGGAGAAATAGATGGATTTAAAGGATCTATAATATGTGGTACTTCTATATTGCCTACATGTTTCATGTTTTTCCTTAGCTAGTTATCTAAGATGCACTACTTACAAAATCTTGCTTAGCGAAGATTAGGTTCATAGATGACTAGTGCCTTGTTAGTCAAAAGGATAAGACTACTAAACATGTTTTTGGGATCGCAAAATAGCCAAACGTTGGTGGTAGCATGTTTAACAACATTCTTTCATGGTAACATGTACATTACAGAGTTGGTTTTCAAGGGGATTCACAGTATTTGGTGCTATTGTTATCATGGGGCTTTGTCATTGTTGTTAAGAATTTGCGTTGCAATTCATTATGGAAAATCAGATGCAAGTGCATTTTTAAAAACTATGAAAGCTTAGCTTCCTCCTTTCGTAGGACTTGGTGGGAAGAGTTATACTCCTAGTTACTAGCTAATGGTTTTTTATCGATTAAGATGCAAAAAAATGCTAGTTTACTTGCACATTTGGATTACTTGTTGTGGTGTTAGCAAGGACTCAATTTCTCACAGAGTCCTTTGTGTATGCTCTTATCTGTGTAGTTTTCTCTCTCTATGTATTTTCTCTCTTGATATAAGAAGTATTTTCTCAAAAAAAGGACCACTTTCGTTAAAAGTCATTGACATGGGGTATTTATTCCACCAAAGTTCCCTATGGCTTGCACCTAACCATAAGTGCTTGAAAGGGCTCACTTGTATGGGTAGACAACCTAAGTAGGGAGAAATGTGGCTCTGGTGAGAATCATGAAACACCCTCATTTTACTATCTAACCAAGGCCTCCTTGATAATTTCCAGAAACATAATTCCTCAACATCAAATCTCTATTGTAAATGCTCTTAAGCATAGTTTAAGGGGCATGTCAAGAATCTTTAGAAACCTTTTATTGATATCTACGCTAGTTTCAATCGAAATCAAAAATTGAGGAGGATGCTCTACTTGAACAACTAGATAATGGCTCTAGGACACACAATAAATCCCTTGCACCATTATATATAGTGGAATCCTCGATCTTCCATGTTGCAATCACTAGGTTTGGTTTTGATATGTTCAAGTTTTATGACTTCATTAAAAGGAAATGGATCCTTATTATGCTTCTTCTTGGTGTTACACTACATTCTCAATAAGAAACAATTTAAGCGATTGAACATACACCTTAATATTCTTGATTTATTGTCCGTCAATATCCCCGGTCATAAATAAATTCAGTGTGAAGGTGTGATCTACAAGGAGGAATTTACATTCGAAGATTGTACCCTCTAGGATAAGTTTATGCCATAGTCATTGGAGGAGTAAATGTGTTAATATTAAATGAATTTATTCCTAAAGGATTTGCTTGACTAATCATTGGTATAAATTCCTATCCTTTCACCAAGATGGTTGAGAACACACTATCAAAGGTTTGTACCCTAAAATCATCTAGGTGGTTAACTCCAAGCATGTTCAAACTTTTGAAGAAGGACCACTTTGGCTTCATTTCTTGCTTGTACTATATGGAGGAAGATCTTTATCAACAAATATTGTTTGAGGCCTCTTTATTTTGCTTAAAAAATATAAGGTGGTATTTCAAATAATGTCTATGGAACTTCCACTTAACAAAGGCATGAAATATGTTATTGAATTGACCCCTCTAAGTGCCCCACCATAATTTGTCTCTATCGATATGGAAACTTTTAGAAGTTTGAAATTAAAGGGTTGTTGAGTAACCCATGGAAGCTAGGATCACCACTGCCTATAAGAGTCCTTTTTTTGCTTCTGTCGTCTTGAAGAGGGAAAAAGATGGTTCTTTCTACCTTTATAGAGTACAAAACCATTAATGGAATCGTTAATAAGAAATTAGTGTCCCATGCCTCACATTTATTATTTAATGAAGTGCATTACATTGAGTTATTTTCTATGATCAACCTTTCCTCTAGTTATTATCAAATATTTGTATGCCTCCAAGACTAAGAGAAGGTTACATTTAGGACTCACTAGGGCCATTGCCAACTCTGAGTTATGTTGTTCATCCTATGTAGTGCTAATGAATCTAGGTGTGAGTTTGCTTAGACTCCCTTGTGATATCTTGGCCATTTTATCTTTGTAGAAGGTGTTTGCACTAAATCCTAGAAAGATTCAAGCCATTCATGAATGCTCAGTGCCTAGAACCCTTTAGAAGATTCAAGGAGTTTTGGGCTTAATGGGGTCATAAGAAAATTTTCTATGAAACTTCTCTTATGGAATTGTTAATAAGAAATTAGTGTCCCATGCCTCACATTTATTATTTGACTGATGAAGTGCATGGCATTGGGTTCTTTTCTAGGATCAACCTTCTTGTAGATATTATCAAATATTTGTATGCCTCTAAGACTAAGAGAAGGATACATTTAGGACTCATTAGGGCCATTACCAACCCTAAGTTATATTATTCATCCTATGTAGTGGTAATGAATCTAGGTGTGAGTTTGCTTAGACTCCCTTGTGAAATATTGGCCATTTATCTTTGTAGAGGGTGTTTGCACTAAAATCCTAGAAATATTCAAGCTATTCATGAATGCTTAATGCCTAGGACCCTTTAGAAGATTCGAGGAGTTTTGGGCTTAATGGGTTCATAAGAAAATTTTCTATGAAACTTCTCCACTATTTCTCTTATTCTTCCACTAACTGCAACATAACAAAGAAGGATCACTTGTGAGGTGAGGCACACTAAGCTTTTGATAATTTGAGGGAATTCATGGTGTCTAAAGCCAAGATTGAGAAATAGATGGTCCATCTTCTCTTACCATGCCCTAGGGGCTTGTTTCAAACCCTATAAGGATTTCGCCAATTGATATACAAGAAAATCATCATTCTTAAGGATAATGGGTTACTCCATATAAATCTCCTTAGTAAGATCACCATATATAAAGCCACTTTGACATCCATTTGATGTACCCACCATCCAAAACAATGGTGAGCCAACTAGAATTCATTTTTCAATAGGAGCAAATGTCTAGTGTAGTCGATGCCTTCTTATTGAGGAAATCCCTTTGCTGCCAAGTAAGCCTTATGCCTTTCAACAACACCTTTATATGTGAATTTGGTCTTATAGATTCATTTACATTTCACAAATTTCTTTCCTTATGGTCGAGAAACTAAATGTCGTGTTTTATTCTTATTTAAATTGTGATACTCATCATCTATAACAATCTCCCATTCAAGTTGACCTTGTGCACTTGCATATGTATCATGACCACATGCATCACACATATGTTATTAGAGTGACACTACCTCATTTATTTAGACATTCAAGTTGACCTTGTGCATTTGCATATGTATCATGATCACATGTCTCACACATATGCTATTAGAGTGACACTACCTCATTTATTTCGACTTCTTATTCTTTCTAAGTCATTTATATTTCATATAAACACTACCAATTTTAGGTATGTTAATTACTCATTTAAAAAAACAAATATCCTTTATTAAAATAATTCTTATATCAAAATTACTATTAATTAATTAATTATATTTTATAATTTTTTTATTATAAAATACACTAATCTAGATTTAGAAAGATATACATAATTTTTTTTTTTTTGTATATTGAGATTCAACCTGTCATCTATATATAATTGTTTTTTTTGTCATTTTTAACATCTTATTTGCTTCCTTTGTTTAGCAATAAAGAATTCCCTACTATCTTATTTTTCTAAATAGATTAAATATTTTTTAATATAAATATATCTATATTATAATTTTAAATTGATTTTAAAAAAAATTACATTATTTTTTATTTTTTAATTATTTTAAAATATAAAAATATATTTATTGATTTTAAATGTTTAATATTACATAATTTGATATAAATATATTTGTATTAAAATATAAGTATGATATTTTTTATTTAAAAAAAAATTATATTAGAAAATTTAAAAGATACATAACATTTTTATTTATTAATATAGATTAATATGTCTAATTTAATGGGATTTGAATTTAGTACCGGTTAATAAAAACACATTAAATACCTAATCATAATTGATTGAGTTAATCTTTCAAATTATTAACATGACATTTTTAATAAATATCTTGATGATGATGGTTAATTATTATCAATATATTTTTTTTAAATTTAATACTCGTTAACCTGGACCAAAACAAACTACATACCCAATAACAATCATTATAATAATAATTTGTTGAGTTAATTTCTTACACTGTTATAATACTAAATGGTTGAGTTAATTCCTTAAACTATTAAAATGTGTAGTATTACCAATTAATTTATATAATTTTTATTTGAATTTTGATGATGTCTTTTGTGTGTTTTAATTCAGGTGTAGCAACACGCCTCCCACGCCCTGCAAACTTGACGGCATTTGCGGAGAGTTGCATGTATAGCCCAAAATATAGGGCTTATAGATAAAGATAAAGAACGAAGTTCCAAAGGTTTTCGAGTAGGCTTTATTTTTCTATGTTCGAGTGCTTTTGATGATCGTACTAATAACAAGGTTTATTAGATAAACGAAAAAGACTTGAGAAAAATATTTGTAGAATGTAATTTTTATCAAAATAATTATGTGATTATGTGTTAATAAGTGTATGGTTAAGTTAGGTTTTATGTTATTAGGTTATATTATTATTATGTATGAATTTGAAATATATATATATTTAATATTATTCAAAAATTTATTTTTTAAATATAATTGAAAGGTAGTTTGAATTTGAAAAGTAAATTTTTATTTTTCAATATTATTAAAATAATTATTTTTCAAATATTTGATTGGATCATAATTAAAAGGTCTTATTACATTGTTTTGTATAATATAATGTTATGTGGATAAGTGCTTCACATATTTTATGTCATAATTTATGGATATGGTTGTAATTTATGGATATAGTATTAGTGTAGTGATTTTTTTTATTCTTAAGCTTTGTAGGAAAACCATTTAAAATAAGTGTCGAGTAGGGTAGTCATTGCCAGTCAAGCGGAAATTATGTTTTCAGAACAATTACAAATTGATAAATAAAGTTGAAACACTGAATTTCTGGTTGTCAATAATTGAGTGATCTTACCTTACAACCAAAATCTCTAACCTCCACATGCCTCCACATGCGTATCTATATAATGTATATAACAAATTATACCTAGTACTATTAAATTATATTAACAAATGAGATTATGCTATTTGATAATGTGTATGTTATGTGATAATTATGTAGATGGTAGTACGACTTTTCTAAACATAATGACAGACACATTTAATGACAAAAATAATCAAATCAATGGAAGATTATTGTTGAAGCTTATTGAAAAGCACATAATCCATTTTCTCCACCTCCACAAGTGAGCGAGGGGGTGGCTTCGTTTAGTCCTAATTAATATAAGAATCACTAGAACTCTCAATTGACTGACTTTCCATTTTATGCTCAACATCAAAGAAAATCATATTTAAAACAAATGATAAGGAACCAAAAGAAAAACAAACGATGTAGAACCAAAAGAAAACTCATAAACGATGTAACACAATTAGACAAAAAGTTACATTAACGAACTCAACTAAATGTTTGTAGAACCAAAAGAAAGCTCATAAATGATGTAACAAAATTAGACAAAAAGTTACATTAACGAACTCAACTAAGAGAGTTAGCAAATTTTATTGGTTTTCATGAATTTTTTTGTCTAATTAAATGTTAAAAAATTATTATTTTTCAATAATAATAACAATTACTTTATTTATTTTTAAAATCAAACATAATAATTTGCATTGGTCAATGTTTAGTGGTCAATAGGAAAATCTTAAACAACATATTTACCATCAAGCAAGTCTTTACATAAAATGTGGATAGGAATAAGATGTAAAGAAGTATACTTACTGGGAGTTACTTCCCACCATTATATATGTTTTCCTCAATACTTTATGCAAAAGTAAAACTATAAGTGTGTGGACATTTTTTATTTGTTAGGTAATATGAGTCTTGAGATGACTAGCACACCTAATCTCTGGCTTGAGTAGCCGCAACCTAGGGGCATCTAAGTTGTCAAAATCACTTGGATTTTTTCCCATGAAGTTTTGAACCGGTGACCTTTACTTCACGGAGTGCCTTAACAAAACACCCTATTACCATTTTCTCTACTCCCAATGGGCTTTAAGTGTGTAGACTAGTGGTTACTACCCACCAAAATTTATGCAAGTCCTTGTGCTTAAGCAAGCAGTTAATTTATCCACTTCACATCTCAATTTATTAGCTCATGCCAAAGAAAAACTATAGGATTTGATTTGCATATTGACCATTATTAATTTAGCATTGACCAATGTAGATATAATTTTTTATGCAATTTTCCTAAAGAATAATTTCTATTTTAAGTGGTAGGGACAAGCTGCATGCAACACTTGTTAAGAGAAGAGTACGTTAAAAAAACGAGATTAAAAGGAAATGAGGGTTATCTTAACTCTCTTTGTATAACAAATTTTATAAATTTGTACATTTGAAGGTGTTTTTAGATTGGTAAACTCTCAATTATATTATGAAGATAATGATTGACAATGTTCATTTTATTCTTTCAATTTGTATGACTGGAAAAATATTTTTTAATCAATCAAATTAAAATTATAAAATCTTTTAATATTTCAACTTTCTCTTAATTTTGTGATTTATAATATTAGATGATTATCAAATTTTAGAGGGAAAAAAGAAAAAACTATTTTTTTCAACTTATCTTCCTACGATTTTACTCAAATTTCGAGCGGAAGCACTTGTTGGATGCATAATTTAATTCCTCGTCAAAGGAGTACCCATGTTGCATACTTTTGATAGACCCTGCTACACGAAAAATGAGAAATACATGAAAAACATTATTGCAATCACGTTTTTCATGTATTTCTCATTTTTTTGTGTAATAGAGCCCATCGAAAGTATGCAACATGTGCACTGTTTAAATGATGAATTAAATTATGCATCCAACGAGTGCCCCTACTCGAAATTTGAGTAAAACCATAGGGAGATAAATTGAAAATATGAGTTGAAAAAATAGTTTTTTTAATTAATTAATTAATTTTTTTTTAATTTTTTTTTAATTTTTAATTTTCAGTCTATTTAGTTTTTACTCCAAAAATGGTGAATCATCCCCCATGGTTGATATCATCATGTTGAATCCTATTGGTTTTTATAAAGTTTATTTTGGTTGTACATTTTTCTTTTGAGGCACATTTTTACCTAAAAATTTCTCTAATGCCCATGGATAGTACCAGTCCTTGTGACACTATCGATTCTTCAGATCTCAATTGACTCCTATGGCGTTGAGTTTTTATTTTTTTCAATCTCAATGTAGTTGTCATTTGTTCTGCACTCTATGGCAGGCGTTGAGTTTTTATTTTTTTCAATCTCAATGTATTTGTCATTTGTTCTGCACTCTATGGCAGGGATTTTTTATCATCATGGGTGGTCAATTCCGTATCAATATCAAGGCTTATTTTTTTTGGAGAGTGCAAGGTTCTATACTATACTATTCAACGACTCTATGTTCTTTCATGGTGGATATGGGTCAGTCTTGGCTTACGTCTCCGAAGAGCATGTTGGTGTGGAGGTTAAATCTCAATGGTGTTTTCTTATTATACAACATGGTAGGTTGAATTTGTTGGTTATCTTCTTAGCACAAATGTCGTCTGTTGGTGGTGCACATTTTTCTATTTGCAGGTTTTATGTGGCGGTGCACATTTTTCTATTTGCAAGTCCTATGTGATTGGCAGGCACTGGAAATTTTCTTTCTCTTGTTACATGGTTTCATTATGGCTATGTTCCCTTTCCATCTAGCTCGCATACCATCTTGCCTTCGCCAACTAGCTCTTTGGATATGTTTTTGTATTTGTCTGTTTTTCTTTGTTTTTACTGTTACTCCAACACTCTACCTTCTCTGTCAGTTGCCTTATGATATGTGTTGTGGCACTTGTCTTTACTGTTCTATGGTTCCATTATACTTGTTGGCCATGTGGGTCATGTTTCTATCATCCCTTATATGGTATTATTGCTATATTTCAGTGGTTTGAAAATAGGGGTCTATTTCTTGGACCCTCATGAAGAGTATATATTGTAGTATTAATGCTTCGACTCTCTTAATTCTCTTAATACTGGTGAGATAATTCTCTTTTTGATATTAATATAAATGGTTATATATATATATATATATATATATATATATATATATATATATATATATATATATATATAAAGATGTAAAATTTAACCTTATTAATATTATTAATTTGAATTTGAATGTCTTTTTTTTTTAATTTTATTTTAATAATTAATCTAAATCTTAAAATTTCTAACTTAACCTCCTTTCCTTTCCTTTAACTTTATAATGACTAATATTTGTAGTGAAAGCAAAAACATTAAGAATATATTCATTCAATTTAAACAATTTATGTTTATCATCTATATATTTGATGATAGTCTTGGATTTAAAAAAACTCTAATTTCAATGACTTACTTTACCAAAACACATCTAATTTCAATCTAGAGAATGAAGTAGGTTATGATGAGTTATAAAACGTTTTAGGATTTGCAAAGAGAATAAAGTAGGGTTTCGATGAGTTATAAAACGTTTTAGGATTTGCTAAATATTGTTGATTTAAATTTCATAACATTAGAAATGAATTTATAATGGTTAATCTCTCTACATTTGTTTTTAACTACTAATAAGCTTTTAACTATCAATTATTCTTTTCATGAAACTCTCTTGGAGTTGTTCAAATAGAAATTATTGTAAAATTGCAATTTTTAAAGGTGTTATTAACATAATTGAATAAATTTTTTTTGTTATATTTAATATTATAATTTTAATGTTATTATTATTATTTTTTTAATCTAATGAAAAAATCGAACTTTCTATTGAGAGTATAAAAAGTTACATAGTATATGCTTTCTGGTATTCAAAAAACTGTATGTTCTTGTCTGGTTATAAAAACAAGAAAGAGGCATAGAGTTACCGTGTTGGGGAGAAATAAAAATTTAAACAATTATTTCCTTCCACCTCACCTTGCATAGGATAACAAAAATTTTGATGCACCCCTCTCGAAAGCCCGAGCCTCCTCTATAAGAGGAAAACAACCTACACAGGGAGACGAGAGAGGCCAAGAAAAAGACTTCTGTTTATAACTTTTTCAAAAGATAAAGATAAACAACATAACAACACAGGCCTCCTTCAGTAGAGGAAAAAAACCTGAAAGTAAAAGTAACATATAGGATGTTTGAGAGTATACCCAAAAAAGTCTTACAACATAACCAACATAAAAACAAATGTTTTGCAGGGCCAGATCTAAAGAGAAAACCAGATAAAAATATGGAAGCATTAAAACATCTGACATAGTTGTAACTGTGTGATCCAACCTCTGGACGAAAGCAAAAAATTATTAGTGTGCAAAGGGCGGTTGATTCAAGGAGCGGATCGAGTCCCCTTCAAATAATTTTATGGACCAGAATCCCATAGCCTTCTGTAAGCCCTCCTTAGAAAGGAGGTCTGCATCCATGTTTCGTTCCATGTAGATATGACATACAAATATTTCTTTAAAAAAAACATTTCAAGGACATAACTTCTTCTAAAAGAGGCAACAACATAATTTTTTTACATCTAAATTATGCGTTAAACCATTTGATGATATTCAAGGAATCTCCGAAGATCTGGGCCTTTCTCATGCCTAGGTGTAGGTAAGCCAGCAAAGAAGAAGTTTAAGGGACTGAAGCTCTGCAAAGTTGTTGGTTCCTGATCCCAATCCTACTAAGGCTTTTAAAATCTTCCCAGAATGGAGATGGATAGTGATCCCGGCTCCACATATGTTGTGTGGGTTCGAGGCTCCGTCAAAGTATGCTCAGGGGGTTTCTCCTTTGATCTCTTCTACCCTGAAGACCCTCTCTTTTTTGGAGGGGTTGGAGAAAGGGATATTCTCAAAAATTGATGCTCCTTCCACGGCTAGGAGTTCAGGAGGGAAAAAAGTGTCCCGGAAAATAACCTTGTTCCGAGCGATCCAGGTGCCCCAGGAAACAATTAGAGGAAGATTTTTAACTCTTTCATCCTTTGCTTCATTCCACAGGAAAGCCGGGCTTCATGGATGGATGGCCCACCCCAAGCCTGATTAAGATTTAACAGTCTCAAGGATTCTTCCCAAATATTTTTTTTGAAAGGGCATAACAGGAAGAGATGGTGGATGGACTCCTCATTTCCTTTACACAGAGAGAACCAACTAGGGCCTATCTTGCTTCTCCTCTGGAGGATGTCCCAAGTTGGGACTTTGTTTTTGAGAATGCACCAGAAGAAAAGCCTAGTTTTTGCTAGGGATTTTAGTTTCCACGAGACTTTGGACCACCAATTAGGATCATCCCACCCTTTTTGAGACATTAGTCAATTGTACCCAAATTTGGGGGCATATTTCCCCGAGGGAGAGTGAACCCATATTAACATGTTTGGATACCCATGCAAACAAAAATTTGATCTTTCAAGTTCCATAATGTACCCTCTCCACATCTACAACCATTGATCATCAATTTGTAAGTCCTCTCATGATTTCCACGCTTGTCCCCACACCGTGGAATGACCTGCAGGCTCTATATGGCTAAGGCAATGGATCCCTTTAAAGGATAGATGGTCAATCAACTCCTTGGAGAGGGAATATGCCCTATTGCAGCCTACCTAGGGGTCCTGCCCAATTTTGACTCATTCTCAGTTCCCTACTTTCCAAGCCAAACATTTCTCAATGATGTTTATCAATTCCATCATAGCTTTCTAGACAACCGAGGCCTATGAGTGTCTCTTGAGCGGAGATATGAGCCATTCTTCAAACGGAGTTGGGTCAATATACTTCCTTTTGATGACCGAGGTCCAAAGGTTATCCATAGTAATTAATCTCCAACCCAATTTGGCTGCCAGGGATGGAGCAAAAGCATTGAGTTCCTTAATACCCCATCCTCCCCACTCCTTTGGCCGCACCACTTTCTCCCAAGCCACCCAAGGTAGAAACGAGTCCTCCTTTGACCCTACACATAGAAATCTACTGCATATGCACTTGATTTTTGAAAGGATTCCTTTAAGAACCCAAGTTAGGGCAGTCTCGTAAACTGGAATATCTAGAAGGACCGATTTTATCAGAACAAGTCTTCTCGCCCAGGACAACCACTTGTAACTTCAATGTTTAATTCTGGCTTCAATATTTGCCACCAACCAGTGCCAATCCTGAGTTTTGTAAGAGTCGGGCTTTAGAAAGAAACCCAGGTATTTGAAACTATCTGACAACTACTTAGCTTCAAAGGGGAGCTCTTCGGATATCCTTTCAGCCTCCACCCTTGAGAAGCCTTCAATGGTTACAGAGGATTTTTTACTGTTGATACACAGGCTCGTTGCTTTGAGGAAAAGGTCTAAGATATATTTAATGAACCTTATTTCCAGCCTACTGCCCGAGCTAAATAATAGGATATTGTTCACTAACAACAAGTGTGTTATGCTGAGATTTACAGCTATCTCAATCCCTTTGATTTCTCCCCTCCTTCTTGCTTCAAGGATCAACTGACTGAGGCCTTCTGCAGCCAAGAGAAAGAGAAGAGGGGAGAGAGGGCATCCCTGTCGCAGATCTCTCTGACTCTGGAAAGAAGGGGCAGCTACCCCATTGATTAGCACCGCAAAACTGATGTTTGAGATGAATCCCATCACCCAGTTAATGAAAGTGATCCCGAAACAAAGATGGGTTAATAACAATAGAAGATAAAGCCAGCTTATGCAATCATATGCTTTGGATAGGTCAATTTTAACAACAAATCCCTTCTTCCCACTCCTTTTGAGGCTATGAAGAGTTTCCTGAGCCACTCTGACCTCTTCATGGATCTGCGTACCCTCCAGAAACCCAAACTGTTCCTTAGAGATGTTCCTAGAGAGGATAGGATTTAACCGAACAACAATCACCTTTGCTATTACTTTATAGATACATTGAAGAGCGAAATGGGTTTAAAGTCATCAAATGATTTCGGGTCCTCCTTGTTAGGTATAAGGGCCAAGAAAGTGGAGTTAAAGGGTTGGTAGATTGATCATCTGATCCTAGATTCTTCTACCACCCTTGCCAGCTCCTCCCCCAGAGTCTTGAAGAAATGCTGGAAAAATTCCACAATCCACCCATTCGGCCCTGGACTTTTGTATTTCTGCATAGCCTTGAGGATCCCCTCCACCTCTTCTGTGGAAATAGGTAGCATGATATTTTCATTACCCTCCTCCTCCACATAGCGAGGGAAGAACCGAACCACTATGATCATCTCCGCAATAGATGCTTCATCTGGTGCTTTGAAGAGGGTTTTGAAGTGGTTATTCCCCAACATGGCTAGTTCCTCAAAGTATTTTGTTGTTCTCCCTTCCTTCGTCTTCATGCCCCATATAGTATTGATGTTTTTCCTTCCTTTTTCATAATTATGGAAAAAATTTGAGTTTTCATCCCTCGCTGTCAGCCAGATTACTCGAATTTTGAGTCTCCAATGTTATTCCTTATCCATCAAGACTTTCCTTCGGTTGGATTCCAGTAACTTGATTTTGTCCATTTTTTCACTAGTTTCATAACCATCTTCCTTTGGTTTTTGAAGTTGATCAAGTTCCTCTCCAAGCAAATGAAGGGACTCATCCTCTGCTAATCTCTTCTTTTTTTCCCACTCCACTGAGGCCTTTTTCATTAACTTGAGTTTCTCCATGAAGAGAAACCCTTTGTCTCTTTCCATATCTTCAACACCCGACCTCCAGGTTGAATGAAATAACTCATTGTAAGATTCATCCTTCAGTTAGGATGAGTTGGATTTGAAGGGGGATCCTGGCTTCTTATTTGAGCCCGTGAGTTCCAGAAGGATAGGAAGATGACCTGAGTCTCCTCCTTCCCCCACCCAATGCTTGAAAATCGGGATTCTACTCACCAAGTCCTCTTTGAGAAGAAAGCGGTCCAGTCTTTTCGCTACTCTATCAACCCCAATTCTCTTGTTCGTCCAAGTCAGGCGACGCTTAATCAGATCAATGTCAACAAGACCCATCGAGACTATCTTATGCATGAAGAATTCAGCCAGAGTATCAGCCTGGGCTGAGGGACCCTAGGCTTCAGACAACCCCAATGAGAAGTTCATATCTCCTTCGATCACCAAATTCAAATTCCTCATCAAGGATTTGGAGAAAAAGGAATTCTAGAAAGGGACCTTGTCCAAACAAGGCCCATACACATTAAAAATTGTTAAAGGCACACATAGTTCAATGGAGTAAACCACTATTCAAATAGCTTGATCCATTCCCCAAGAATTTAACACCTTCAGTCTTTCATCCCTGCTTCCCAACGCCAATCCCCCAAACTGCCCTTTTGCATCCAGGGTATGAAATTACCACCCCGGGAACAACTTGGATAGGACTCCCTTTACCTCTTCTTCAGGGCCTAGAGTTTCTTGAAGCATAAGGACATCAGGGTCATATGACTTGACCAATTCCCTTAGAGCTATTTTTTTGGAGCTGATAGCAAGCCCTCAACAATTGAAGGATAGAATAATCATTTGCAACCAGGGTAGGGATCTACGCTACTCTAAGCACACATAATAGGGAAAGTTGTTTTCCATCAGCTATGTCAATTTTGGCTCGCAACTGGGCTTTTGAGAGGTTCGAATTCCTACCTTCGAATTTTTGAGGGCCAACTGCTATGGGAAGGGGGCCTAGGCCCCCCACAACGTCCCATGGAGGAAGTTTCTTTTCCTTGGGTCTGAGATTGTAATGAGGCTTCTCAGGGGAGGGGGCCAAGGGGGAAGGATCATCAGGGATGGAGGTTGCGATATGGGACAAGTGTATCTAAGGGATTGTAGTGCTTATGCTATCCAAGGCCTCTACTACAGAATCGGCATGAAAATCATCCACTATGGCAGGCCTGGAGGGACCAGGCCCAGACAGAGAGCATATTGATGAATTCAAATGAGAAAGAAAGGAGGGGAAAGGGTCCAGAATAGTACCCTCCGATTGAGGGGCCGAAATTCCTTCTCCTGCTTCCCCAAAGGATGGATGAGCCAATACTTCTGTCATGGAGGGGGCGACTTTGTTGACAGTGTCCGTCTGCATGTCGTGGCGCTCCTCTGATACCTGCTGCAGTTTTTCTCCTTCCACTCCTTCCATTGCCTCCATTCCCTCATCGATGTTATTCACTTGATTATTACTTTTCCTTGTTCTCCCTGCCTCCTTTCTCTGTTTTCTTCGACGCCTGTAACCCAAGGGGCACTCCTTTGCCAGATGTCCATAAGCATGACAATGATGACACCTGAAAGGCATATGCTCATAATAAATCATCTATGTATAGGATAAATCCTTATACTTCAGATTTATCTCTTCTGCCAGGCCTTCCTTGGGATTTAAAGAGACAAGGATCCTTGCTGAAATTTTATCCATAGTCTATTGATAAGACGAATCGACTTCTAGAAATTTCCCTAGAGAGTTCCCAATGGCCCTAAAAACAGAGTCCATCTAGAAAGGGAACGACAGGCGTGGAAGCTTGACCCAAACCAGGGTTTCCTCGACCTTTTCTCTCTGAGCATCAAATAAAAGGTTCCATTTTTTAAACAAAATTGATCTCTTACCAAAACTCCAGTTTTGGCTTAGGACCCATTATAGTGATTCCTTTTTGTTAAACTTTATCATGAACTAACCACACACAAGAGTAGAGACTTCGACTTGCCTCTCTGGAGCATCTTCCCAGGCTACAGATAACCATTCTTTGATATAGTTTTCCAAGTATTTTTTCCCCTTTGCCCTACCGACTAGAATGGTTTCAACCGCCTCCATTACTTTGTCAATTTGAATATCCACTCCTAATACGAGGCTCAGATTTGAATTCTTTCTCCTTATTAGCTTAATTTTATTTCTCTTACCTCCTGTAACCCTGTTTCCTCCACCTTCCCGTTCCCTGGAGAGTTGTATGTTGCATCGAGACCTTTTGGAGCGAGCAACCTGGACTGCCTTGTCTTTGAGATTGTAATTACTGGCCCGTTCGGGGATTTCCCCCCCAAACCCTTTCTATCCCCACTGCAAGTCACGTCCTCCTCCTCTAAGTTCTCCCCTTGAGCCCTTCCCTTCCCCTCGTGTTGTCTCGGCAACATAGATAGCCTAGCCTGGTGATTTCGTGTTTCCCTGCCTGATAATAGGTTAAACATGGTCCTCTTCTCCTTCCCCGACCAAATTTCCTCTATCTCTCCGTCTAACCTTGGAAATGAAACTCTTTAAAAACACTCTCCTTCGACTGAGGCAGATTAATATATGCACTAGAATTATCTAGTCTAAACCCCCTGACTAGCTCAGACTGCCCATTAGACTCAGCCAGAAAGGATTTCAGGCCTATATTCCCTTTGATACCACAACTAGCTACAATATCCTCAAGACCTCAAGAAAAGCCAGGGTTTTTAAATCCACAAAATGTAAAAGTACTTACTTGCAAGCCTTTCGGCTTCTCCGCTGCTGTCTTCGACAAAGAGGGGATGTGCTTCAACTGCACGTCCGGCCTTCTGCCCATTGACCAGCCTCCATGATTTGAGTTGTACAGTCTTTCTTCCAACAAACCAAAACCGTTGCCCATGCCCTAGACCTCACTCGAGCCTCGTGTTTTTGTTCCTGCAATCCCGCTAGGAAGAATATACCTCTCGATATTCTTCTCTGAAACGTCCAAACCCCAAACTGTTAATATGTCGTCTGGCTCAAGTTCGGGATCCACCGATTTTTTTTCTCTAACCATGGTTATTTCCGTTGGTTGCAGGGAGGAAGAAAGTCCGGAAATGTAAAACCCTATTGTTAGCTGGAGGCGCGTGCTGTGATCTTCGTAAGGCATCAAGGTTAGGATCTAAAAAAACCTAATCGCCATCCTCCTAATGACCTAAAACAGTGGTGTCGCCTTCACCATGCCCAAGGCATGCCGCGTGGTGACCTGCGCGGACTAGGTGGCTGCCGTACTCTGATGACCTTGAGATGTCGTCGCAGGCCCTGAACCGCCCAGCAGCTAGGACCGTTTGCCCAACAGGGCTAGAGTTCGAACCTGTTCGCCATCCGTAGGGTTCCAAGCTATCGCCATCATCGATCCTCCTTTTCTCCTTAGGATTTGATCCATGTGATAAATTTCAACCCGTCATTAATGATTATATATATATTCTAAATAGGCTAGAAGTCTATTGCTTTATACAAAAGATACAAAATGTACTTCCGAATAGGTGTTTGTTGGACTAGCCAACCCCTGTTCAATGAGAAATTATAAAAATCAAGAGTTTGGGCTACCCTTCATGGGGAAACCAACCTTTAATATGTCCAAGAGTAGCAGAGTTTGCAAAAAAACAAAAATAGGCACACAAAATAGAGATAAGCCTATACAAACAGAGACATAAGAGAGCAAAGGAACTGCATCTACCGAGTCTAAGCATCATTATCCACCTAATATGGATTTTCCTCTGTCACGATGCATCCATATTTTTTCATGGGTGCTATGTCCTCCTCGGTAAGCTGGGGGTAAGGCTCTAGAGTCGAAGAGGGGACCATCGTGAGCTGCTGAGCTGTTGACATGTGAGCCATGTTGTCTGCTGCTGCATTTTTGTTCTAGGTACCATCAAAAGTGAGGCTCCAGATGTCGTCCAAGTCATCCTCCATGATTTTGACAGGAAGACCAGCTAATTTTCGAGGCAGAGGAGGAGGTTTGCACGAGATTGTGGATTTGCGAGGCCTCTTCCCTCCACTCGAGCGGTTGTCAGTGTGGTGCCCTTTCGTAGATGAGCAAGCAGCTGGTCAGAGAGCGACGGGGAGGGGGCGTTAGGTTCGAAGACCTCTGGGTCCTCGAAGGAAGCAAGGAGGGCGAAGGTGCGCGCGGACGATACAGGGGCAGAAGCTTGGGAAGGGGAGCCTCTACCACCTCCACGAAGACTGCGCATACGGTGTCGACACAACATGGTCGCAAAGAAGAGGAGAATCCACAGAGCCGAAGATAAATGCGCAGAAGGAGCCAAAGAGCTAGCCAGAGCCAAGCAGCAAGCGAGAGAGCTAGAATTAGGAGGAGCAACAGTGTTGGAAGTCTGCGTATAGACTTGAAACTCACCGGTACCTTCTGCCATTAATGACTAGTGAAGATGATTGAAAGCCGAGGTAGGGGGAGTGAATGTCGCGGAATGTCGACATCCTCCTCTTTCTACCATATTTATTCCTTGCACGCACCAGAGTAAAGGATCCTCCGTCACTTCGGTCCAGTGGCCCATGCTCCGATCAACTAGGTGGTCACCCATCCATCAGACACGCTGCACTTTTATTGTGTCAAACACCCACATCCGAGAAATGTTACAATTTTTATTAAGTGTTAGGGAACTTTTAATTAACTGTAAAAAAAAACAAAAACAAAAAAAACAAAAAAACAAATATAGAATAAAAATAAATACAAATTTAATTATATTTTTTAAAATTGTACCAATTATTTGTATATCAATAAAATATAAAACTTGTGGTTAATAGTATTGATACACAATTCAAAAATTCACAAATATGAACCTAAAAGGGAAGAATGGTTTCTCAGGTTTACCAATATATTGTATCCTTCTCAATTTACTTAGAATTCTTAATTCTCGTATAAGTATAAACTTAGAAAAATGCCATATAACTTAATATGTTTTCCATTTATTTTCCAGTGGGGGTTGTATTCATTCGTTGGCTTGTTCACTTCCTTTAGGGAGGGACCATGCTTGAAACTTCCAAAACGTGTGATGCTTTTTACTTGAGCCAAGGCTCTGTTTGAGAATGTCCTTAGAGAAGTCTAGTGCATCTTGGATCTCCTTTGTGTAGGTATGCAAAAGAGTTATCTTTGAATTATAGGGTGATTATTAAGTTTTGAAACTGCAAATCTTCATTTAAATAAATTATTTTTAAAAATAAATTATATGTATTATATTAAATATGTATGTTACATTATATTGTTAGATAAGTTATGTTAACACAATTTATAAAATAAAAATATTAAATAGGTGTGTTACATTATATTGCTTGATAAATTAGGTTAACACAGTCTATAAATTAAAAATTAAAATAGTAATTAGAAGTTTAAATTATAATGTATAGATAATAAATTATAATAATAATTATTATAATTTTATAATATAAAATTAAAATAAATAATATAATATATCAATAATATATAGACACTGGTTGGTTTGAAACAGGTTGATAAAATTTTTTTACATGTGATTTTTACTGAAATTTTTTATACACAACTTATGGATCACAAAAGCCAAATTCCTAATAATATATAGAAATGTAGGTGTTTGGAAAAATTTCTTTCATTGTTAAAAAACACTCTCCAAATTAATTATTATTGGAAATTCAAAATAAAATTCAAAATATTTATATCTTTGACACTTTTTCTTTTGACCTAATTTTTTTTTTTTTTTTTTAAGGCTCTGGTTGAGAATATCCTTAGAAGTCTAGTGCATCTTGGATCTCCTTTGTGTAGGTCTGCAAAAGAGTTATCTTTCAATGATAGGGCAATTATTAAGTTTTGAAAACTGCAAATCCTCATTTAAATAAATTATTTTTAAAAATAAATTTATAAAATAATAAATTATATGTATCATATTAAATATGCATGTTACATTATATTGTTGGATAAGTTATGTTAACACAGTTTATAAAATAAAAATATTAAATATGTGTGTTACATTATATTGCTGGATAAATTATGTTAACACGGACGGTCTATAAAATAAAAATTAAAAATAGTAATTAGAAGTTTAAATTATTATGTATAGATAATAAATTATAATAATAATTATTATAAATTTATAATATAAAATTAAAATAAGTAATATAATATATCAATAATATATAGAAATGTTGTTGTTTGGAAAAATTTCTTTAATTGTTAAAAAACACTCTACAAATTAATTATTTTTGGGAATTCAAAATAAAGTTCAAGATATTTATATCTTGAAACTTTTTCTCTTGACCCAAAAGTTTTTAATTTTTTAATTTTTTTTGCTTCATAAAATCATGTTAACGTGATACATTAATTATGCAACTATCTCAAGCATGCTTTTAGTAGGTGGTCTCAATCTTCCCAACATGAAACCAAATATTTTTGACCACTTACCTATAGAATAATTTGTCCAAATCTCCAAAGTATTAACAACTTAAGCATAACTAAAGTATCCGCTACATAATAAAAAAAAACAAAAATACTACCAACAAACATTTCAAAAGCTAAGAATCAGAAGAGGTATAGGTGTTAAATCCTTGGCACTAGATCTTAGGGGAGCTGACGTAGCAGTAACACACATAATGTTTTACTCAATATGAGCAAGTCAAGCATCCATTCTCTCAAGACAGACTCATTGGTTTCTTTGGACACATTTGATGTCCTCAAGACTGGCAAATGTATTATATATTTTAGCTAGCTTTTCAGTAAGGACCCTGCCCAACAAGTTTTTCATTTGCCAGTAAGGCATTGAAATACTACTTTTTCCTTCCCTTGGTATCACCAAGGTTAGGAAATCACTGCCCAATTTTATCCATTATCTCTGAGTTTGAGAAGGCCTTCCTATCTCCAATTTTTGGGGTTTCCAATTGTCAAATTTAATTACATGTTTCCGGGGGGATAACCAAATGGAAGGTTTCAATAGCCTCCCCCCCCCCACACCCACACCCACACCCAGTAATAAAAATGTGAGTGCAAAGGTAAGGTAAAGTCACAATCATTGACAAGACCGAGATGATGAAACCCACAAGGTGTCAGACCCAAATCCAGAGTGAGGAAATCCAGTAACAGGTAATAATATGACACTGGTACATGCATGGCCTAGAAAATGTAAAAGGATGCATTTATTGTCAAAGATTGAGGATCTTGAATATGGATCTATTAAATAACATCATTCTTTATTACATCTAAGACAAGCTTTTTCAAGTGGGAATCTTGAAACAAAATTCAATTAAACAAGGTTGGCTAGCAGTACTTGAATTGAGATTGACAAGTTTTATGCCATAATTTTGAGCTTTGGAAGCTTAATCTAGAAGATATCCTCGTAGGTCAAGAAATGGAACACTTTACATATTAGAATACCTTCGACTAACATGTCAATGGAGGAAAGTAAATTTTGACTTTGTCTTATATATTTGATTGTTAAATGTCTCATGGGAAAACACTACAAAGAAACTATGGAATAAGTTGGGAAAATTATATAGTGAAAATCACTAGTCAGTAAGTTGTTTCTTTGAAAGAAAATATATCTTATAAGGGTGAGAGAGGGCGATTCATTCATAGAACACCTACATGCATTCAATATTGTGATCAATTAGTTATTTAGTGTGGATATCTCTATTAGAAAACATGAAAAGTGTATAATTTTGTTATATTCTTTTCCATACTCATGGGATGGTCTAGTCATGGATACTAGGAGTAATAAGATCACACTGACTGTTGATGATGTGGTGGCATCTCTATTATTTTAAGAGATGATGCAAAGGAACATGGAAGGATTGACCAAAGATGTGTTGTTAGTAAGAGATTCGATAGTTAACAAAGGAAAAGGAAAATTCTCCAAAGGGAAGTCTAGGTCAAAAGTTAGATCTAATATCTTTCTAAGTCAACAAGAATATGTTGTAAAATCATTCCTAGATGCGGGTGATTAGTCTGATGATTGGTACGTGGGCGGCGTTGTGGGTTGGCGCGTGGTTTCTTACCACCGCAATCCAGCCTTGCGCGATGTTTGATATTAAAGACTCTACCATCACCTTCAATGCTGCGTTAATGCAGCTCGTCCCTCCATACCAGCCCGCAAGCTCTTCAACCATGGCACCTCCTCCCAGCCTCATTCATGCTCCTCCCGTGTGCTCGAGTTGCTCCTTTGCTGCCGCAGATCCACGCTCTCGGACCAGTACTGGGAAGCGCTGTGCTCTAGAGTGTTGTATTGATCTGTTGCCGGATATTCATGTCTCTCAAAGTCCCTTCTGCAAGCTCAATTGCCTTTCGTCCTCTGTCAATTCCGGAGCTCCTTTGTTGGCTGAATCTCTGTCCCTTACTGCCTTCCCCTGCCATTACAGTGTTGCTACTTGCTCCGTGCTGCCTGTTCTTTACACTATGCCCATATTACGCCACAAAATGCATTGCAAGCGGGGCAGTTCTCGTGGGCGTGTGGTCCGCTAGCCCTCCTCCTCAACCTCTGGCTCCTCTTCCTACTCCTTGGATTTCTGTACTGACCGCTATCCCGACACAAGAAGCGGCCGTGGACGGGGCCGTGGGCAGCCCCATTCTAAGGTGTGCTCTCACCATTCCACCCCTATGCAGTCTCATACAGCTCAGTTTCGTTTCCCCTGTGCCTTCAGTCATTCCACTCTTATGGCGACTGTTACCATTGTGCTACAAGAGGATTCTTCAGGCGTGGTTGCAGTGACTCCGGGTGTGACTCTGGAGAAGAAGGTGGAAGACAGGATCAACACTCCTCCAACCAATTGCCCGCAGCACAAGGATCCCAGCGGCTTTGCTCCTCAGGACATGAGCCTTCAGGCTGGTCCGAGCGACCCCAAGCATGGCTATTACTTAGGCAAAGAAGACCCTTACAAATATGGTTGCCGCATCGTCGAAGAGTCGCCTCCCACCTCTCAAGAATCTTGATCAGGTCTGCTTTCAAAGGTTTTTGTTTCCCAGTCACTCGAATGGGCTCAATTCCTTTTTGTCTCACAATCGTCTTATGTTTATCAGTTCTTCTGCTCATATTTTTGTTCTAAGGTTTAATTACCAGTTTCCCCTGCGTGGGCGGCACTTATCTGCTTGTTTGTTTGGGACCAGTAGTACAGTTATGGCTTTTGAAGTTTATCTGGTTAGAATACAGTTTTGTAATTGGGTGAATGCCGCCACTCTGGGCAAGACCTTTTGAGGCCATGGCCTCTCTGTAACTTTTTGTATCAATAATAGGAGTACACAAATTCAAAAAAAATAAATATATGTTGTAAAATCATTAAAGCAAGACATTAAAAAATAGACTATAATTCGATGTTTTCTAAACAGTGCAAGGGATTTGATAACCAATCCATTGAAGGGAGAACTTCTTCAGAAGGAGGGGATACATATTTAGCTTCAACAAGTACATTGTCAGGTCATGAGGCATGGTTGATTGACTCAAGAGGTTCTTATCATATGACACCCCATGGGGATTGGTTCAATGAATATGAAGAATATGATGGAGGGGATGTCTATTTGGGGGATGACCCAATGACTAGGATGGTTGGTCAAGGTTGAGTTTGAGTAGTATTGAAGAATGGTTGGAGTATAACATTTCCAAGGGTACTATGGAACAATCACATGGCCACCCTTTTGTAAATTTTTTTATAAGCATCGTTGTGTAAAAATGATGTGAATTTATGTAAATAATAAAAATGGAAATGATGAGTAGCCTAAGAGGGACACTGATGTAGAGTTTGTGGAGAAGAAGGGGGAGGATTTCCTGAGAATCCTAAGCCTACAATTTGACCAACATGAGTACTTTTTTGAATTAAAATCCCAATCGAAGCACTTTTAGGCATCAAATCATCCGTATGGGAGCCATTTCCAGGAAGGGAGACGAGGGATCACAAACGATTCATGCATTTAAATCATGTATGGGCCATTATTATAGAAAAAGAACAAGGACACACCTAAAATTAATGGTAGTGTATGGCACTGAAAAGAGGATAGATGACATCACTTCATGGCCAATGGACCTGGGTTAGACATGCCATGAAAACTATGGGGTGTTGGGGAAAGAAAAAAAGAGAGAGAATGAGTTTGGGAGAGGAAGACGGGAGAATAGGGGAAGAAGAAGCATTGGTAAGAGTGCGAGAGGAGGTTGGAAGGATGCAAAAAGAATTGTAGTTGAAGAGTGTAGGTGGAGCAAGTGATCTGGATTCATGTGTGTCTCAGGTGGAGCCATTTTAAGGCTTTAGATTCTTGATATTTTTATTTAGAAGTGGAGGCAAAATATCTATATTACCATGGAGGCCTTCAGGTATAATTTATAGTGTGCTCTGAATTCCCGGAAGAGATAGGTGCAGGCACTAGGTTCTGAATTCCTAATGTGTAAAGTGGGTTTAGAAGCTTGGAAATTTGGATTCCTGTAATGTTATTAAGGGTGGGTCACTATAAGTTCTAGATTCCTTGAACTAGTTGTGGGGTGGAGCCGCAACAACTTTGAATTCCATGAACTAGCTGTGGTGTGGAGCTATAGGTGTCTTAGATTCCCTACTATTTACTGTGTTTGGGTAGAGACATATTACACTTTGGATTCCTGGTGAAAAAACAAAGGTTTTGTAGACTCTGGATTCCCATGTGAATGAGAAAATGATTTTTGTGTTTATCCCTTGATCACTTCCCTTCACATGCTCTGAATTAGGCTCAGGGGTGGTTGGTTGTGAGAAATATTTCTTGTGCAACCAGCCTATGGTTGGGTGGAGAGTTGAAGCCCCAATTCTAGTTTCCCTACATTAAGTCCCCAGATAGGTCACCTACTTGTTTTAATGTGTAAATGAACTCCATATAAGTGTAAATGATTATTGTTTACGTGAAATGTGAATTCTTGGATGAATGTTTTCCTCAATGTATGCAGGGCTACTTATAAGACGATGTATGTATGGTTGTTGGTAATACTCTAGTGAACGTTAGACAAGTGATGTCTTCTTGTATGTCTGGAATTACAATACATGTGTGTGTGTGCGCTTATTGGTGATTTTTTATGTTTTATATATACATCTGTTATCACCAAAAAATGATCACCTATCCATTTCTAACTAGGTGGATCGAAATACACCATGTGAGTTTAATTTTACAATAGTAAAATCACTTTCACTATAAGAAATAATTTAATAAACCACTTTTATTAAGTTATTTTCGATTAAAACCCGTGAGAATAATTAAATAAACCATTATTTATTTAATTTTCTCTAGGAATAGTTATTAAATCATTATTCAATAAATATTCCTTGTCACATTTGACTAAATCACCCAGGAATAATTAAATAAATCATTATGTGTTTATTATTCTTTATTTCCATATTTGAAATAATTATTAAATCATTATTTAATAGTTATTTCATTTTCAGACCTTTCTTAACATTCGCGAAATAAAGCATTTGTTTCTTAATTATTTCTAAATAAAGGTATTTAACCATTTTAAATACCTCTTCCTTCTCCAAAACTATAATAAAGTATTCCAAGTGGTTAGATCTATATTTTGGTCAATAATATTTTATTATTCTCCATTTTCGATATTAACCCAATACTTTGGTATAAATAAGAGGGGTTTTCATCCATTTCTCATCATCATCATTATCGTCGTCACCATTATCCTCGCATACCATTCGAGATCCCATTTTTTAGTCCTACATTGTCTGGGTTTCACACATTAGAGAGAGAGGAAGATATAAATATTGAAGCAACGAGGACATCAAAGGACCCATCCCATTGAGGGGGACTTACGACCTTTTGTAAATCTCCTTCGTCATGTGTATTAATATAATTATTTTCTTTCAAAATATTTTCCAAGATTGTGTTTTACATCATGTTTATATTTGTTTTTTATGCTTTTAGATTTGCATACATCCATTGTTTTTGTAGGTTTTCTCACATATTTGTTGCATATATGAAGTATGAACAATCATAATTATTGTTAGGGTTACTAGTCACTCGTGACTTAAGCGAGATCTTTTTGGTACACCTTCCAAAATATTTCATACTAACAACATCAATGATGAGGGATGTATGAAATCCATGTTTAAAGGCCAATATGGATTGTATTGAAATGATTTATGTTAAGAGGCCCATTTTGTTGCATTGTTTTATGGAGTGGAATTTTCTAACTATTTGTAATAACATGGCTATGAAAAATTCATTTAATCTCGGTAGATATCGCCATGCTCGACTAAGTGTCACGGGCATCTTGTATACACATATATATATATATATGTATCTAGATGTAAATTCAAGAAGGAGGCACATCATGTGCATAACTCGAGGAAGAATGAGAATAACGAAGGGTTGAGATGGATTTTGGTGTTGTCAATTAGTGGGAAATCTGTCGTTGATTCAAGGGTTCAAGCCATTTCTCCTGGTAAACATAAGGAGTAGCCTGAATGGCCAGGTGTAGACCAGGCCTAAGCAACTTTGGGTGTTCAGGGTTCGGGGCCAAGAAGGGAAAGGAATTAGCGAAAACATTATGAAGGAAGAATGCTCGAAGACCCAAGAAATGAGTGGGACCTAGTATAGTTCAGGGCCTAAAATTGTTTGGGGCCCGGTGTAAGTCATGGTTTACAATGGGTACTTCAGGCCCAAAGACCCGAATAGCCCATTTGGTGCTAGTTTTGTGGGCCCTAAATAAGGTTAGGTGGCATATGCCATGATTACAAGCATGGGACATTATTTGGGGCTAGACCCGAATGACCCGGGGGTTTGATGTTCGGTGTTGTGTGTAGCATTTTTGTGTAAAAAAGGTCCCGAGGATTGATTCCCATTATAATGGGGAATGGATGCAAATCAGTCGGAGGGTCAGTTCAATGGAACCCATAGTTCGGGGTGATGTGGCGTGTAACAGTCCCATTGATGACATGACATGTGGAAAGTTGGTGAGATGGACCATATTGGTGAGGTGGAGTTTCCACTTGGGCGTCATGTCAGTGCCATGTGGTAGTGCCTTGTTGACATGGTGAGGGTTTAGTGGCCAAAATTTAAATGGACATAACTTTCGATCTAGGTGTTGGATTTTGAAAAAAATATATATCGTCGGAAAGGTGTCGATGAGTCAAACACAATGGTGGTATTGGATTTTAGTTTCAAGAAAATGAAAAATGAGGATTTTTATGACATCATTTCCATGATAGGACTATGGAGGTTGGGTTATATGAAAGTAACTCCTTTCACTCAGCCTTGGAAGATACAAGGGGGTGGGAGGTAGCATTATAGCATGGTATTAGAGCATTAGGTTCAATACTGAACCTTTGGAGAAGAGTTGGGGTTCTAGCACGAAAGTGATAGAGTGTAGAATTTGATTACAAATTATAATGATTATAATTATTAATGATGCTTGATGTTGGATATGTATATATACATGTAGTCAGTGTATTGATTTTGATATGAGTATTTTTTATAATGGAATTGCTAACTTGAGATGTGATGTTTCAAATAGCTTGCACCAATAGACTGATAGTGACAAGCCAAGGTGATGATTGACCTTGTTCATAAGAATACAATAAGGAATGAGCAACATGATGAAGCAACATAACACTAATAGACTCAACATGGGCATGAAGAAGAGTAAATATAAAATAGGGGAAATGAAGACTCTCCTGACTGGATGTATACATTTAGAAGCCTAAGTTTTGAGATAAGAAGTTGCAAGGCAAACAATGAGAAGCTTGTCAGGGCTCAAGAAGAGCAGGTTGAAGTGAATGCAATCATATTGTGAAGCTTCTAATATTTGAAAAGATAGAAGCACTATGAACTTGGATCTAGTTACAAGTTTAAGAAAATTTATTCAGACCATGGAAGACAAAAGGTGAGAATTGATGGTGCAGAAGGCAGTAGATCTAGATAGAGGCACAATTAGGGAAGTGAAGACATAGTAAGGGGTGGAACTACTCTAATTACTCCAAAGAGTAGGATAGGCTCCCATGAATATTTACCTAGTTATGAAATGATGAAATAAGACCAACAAACGAGGAGAAAGGAATATGTGCCAGAAGAGTTCAAGAAGGAAAATCCCCCTACATGTGAGGGAGAGGAGAATAAAGCTAAAGATGCATAGGAATGGACGTTAGGGATGAAGAATTATTTCCAAGTCCAAAATTACTTTGATAACATGAAAGTAAGAGTAGCCATATTCAATATGAAAGGAAAGGCGAATATTTGGTGGGAAGATTTAAGGAATGCAAGGGACATCAAAGAAAATGAGTTGACTTGGGAAAGGTTTGACAAGTACTTCAGAGAGAAATATATATTTGAAGAGTATTATGATAATAAGGAAAAAGAGTTATATGAACTCAAGCTCAAACATATGATAGATGAAGAGTATACTAATGGGTTCTTGAAGCTATTAATATATGTTCCATACATCAAGGATGAAAATACAAAGATACATATTTATATAAACGAGTTACCTTAGATATTTAGGGACAAAATAGAGTTGAGGAGACTATGAAGAAATTGAAGCACTGTTATGAGCAATCAAAGCACAAGTTATAGTTCATAATAGATTGGAAGGTGAGGGGAAAGCCCAAATTTAAAGGGAAATGAATGAAGCTTGCAGGGGAATCACATAAGTCGATCACTCATGCCAAAGGAGGATATCAGTAGAGAATTTCCGCTACAAATAAAGAGCGGTTCATGAAACCCATATGAGCTAAATTTGAGAAACTCAGGACATGTCTTATGCATTTCTGGACATGTGGGGAGAACCACCTTCAAAAGGATTTCCCTCAGTAGAAGCAAACTGGTCCAAGATCATATAATGTCCAAGAAGAAGAGACAATGAACGACATGGCTAGGTGTACACTGCACATATATGGAGTCATGGAGTCATTTTTGGTAATGGTATTTAATATTAACTTGGATTATTATGTTACGACATGTTCGACTTTGACACCTCTCGTATAATATTATTTGTATTTAATTAGTTTTAATACAATCAACATAATAATATTTTATTTACAATAATTATTTATTTAATAAAAAATTAACTAATTAAAATTAAAATTTAAAGTATTTAAGTATTAATAACATTTTCAACAATATTGATACACATGTATTTTTTGGGAAATAGAAATATATACCTGATTTATTGATGAAAGCTAAAATTTATCACATAGATATTATTCTAATGTTCTGCTAAACAAAATTTTGCCAAAATATTTTTGTATGGGAGATTCGCCATAATTTCAAAATATGCATATGTATTGTTGATTTTTTTAAATGTTCAAAAAAAGTTTGTTGGTCTAGATTTGGATGGGAATGTTTTACTTAGTATAATTTTGTTAGTTAAGTAATAAATATGAAATATATATGTATATACTTGTCAATATGCCTAAACAGTTAGGATATGTGAAATTTCAAACACTACACCAAAAAGAGGTTGGAAAAATATATGCTTAAAGATATTACAAGAACAAATATCTCATTTAATGCATTGGTTAAATAATTTAACAAACCATAAATCATACTTTATGATCAATGATCAAAATTTTAGGTTACTATAAAGATTCCATGTGCATTGACTTCATATTAAAAGAAAAAAGAAAGATTTTTTAATGATTTTTTACATAAAGAAAGAAAAAACTATTCTACAACAATAACCAACATACAAAAATATATATATATAATAAATTTTGCAAAACTTTGAAAACTATAACATAAATAACAATCACAAGGTAAAAATGATACACAACACATACTATTAAAATCTTTCAAGATGTTTAAATAGTCAATCCAAAAATTTAAGTGTTAAAGTGGACTTTTTTTAATGATTTTTTACATAATCTACCACCCTAATTTGTTGGACCTAACTCCAAGGGCTTGGAGGAGATATGACCCTGTTGATCTTTCCACTGACCTAATTTGTTGGACCTAACTCCAAGGGGCTTCGAGGAGAATTGACCCCATGACCTCCCAATTGGCAAAGTGATTAGAAACCAGAACTCGACCAGTTAATCTATCCTTAGGGCTCAATTTTTTTTAATAATAAATACTATAATATAATAAATAACTTAGAAATATTTCCTATCTTTTTTTTGTAAACTTAGTAGATCCTTTCTATTTTATATTTATAAACAAAAAACAGGTCACAAGATACAGATTTAGGCCTCAACCTGGCCGCAGGAAACCAGGTCTGTTGGCTGTCTTAATGAGTTGTAGGTCATCCAAAACATAAACATCTTAAGTCTGTTTCTAATTGTCTTCAAGTAGCTAATATTAGTATTTGCAGCCTTACACATACTAGTAAAGTAAAAGCTATCCGCTAGCATTTTCAAAAATTAAAACAAGGAAGATCAAATCTCATTTCAACACACAGAGGAGGTTCAATCAGTCATCATCTGACTCCACAGGAGCTAGATATTTCACGCTGGAGCCAGGCATGTCAACCCGGTGCATGGTTTGCAGCTGCTTCTCGATTCTTCCCAAGCGAACACATTGATGGTGCTGGCGCAGGTTAATTTCCTGAATGGACCTTGTGATATCAGCTAAATTTGAGGCAACTTTGGGGTCGCCGCCGATCTCCTGAACATAAACTATTGCCTTAACCATAAGGCATTTCATCAACCAATAAGTTCGAATTGAGTGATGGAATAATGCTATTCTGCCTCATGTGTGACCAAGGTCAGTGATGATCAGATTGAGTTCTTCCACAATGATATCTTCTTCTTCCTCCTACTTGGTACTTGCATGGCCCTCCCATCCATGGATCAACGACTTAATATAACATGGTGTACCATCGGAATAAGTTTGAAACAAATTCTCCATGACTTCTTTGCTCGACTTCCTGCCGCGTTTGGCTAGAGGGGACTTCGGAACCTTGGCTTTCCTTTGTCCTTTGCTTCCTTTTTTGCCGAATTTCCTTTCACCATTTTCTTGATAGTTCGGTCTTCCCGCAATTTTCTCGGCTGGAAGGAGTTACTTGGAAGACCTGTAACAGTGCAGAGCATGAAAAGTTTAAAACATCTGAATGAATTTCAAATTGACAGAGAGACTAGGCCTGACTTATTCCATCAACAAATGGAGACTGCAACTTTGAAAGCCTCTGAAAACTCAACTTGTTGATAGAAATCCTATCGTGGTCGGACCCACAACCCATAGTAGACCCAAAAACCAGAGGAGACCCATTAACCAGAGTTGAAAAAAACACCCAAACCAAAGGATTACCACCTGTATTCCATTTTCCTGCATTACCTCTGACCCAGACAACCCTTCCAAAAGCACTAATAGTGTTACACTTAAAGAATAAAGTAGTTAAAAACCAAAAGGTAACATAACAGGCAACATAACTGACCAAATGAAAGCGCAAAAAAATATTCCCACCCTCAACAGATGCACCCCTAACATTAACATCATTAGAAGCCATTCGAGCAATTTCCCACTTCTGGTGGTTCAAATTGGAAGGTGAGAAAGGAACAAGACGCCCACGATGGGCACCATGCAAGTTAAACAACGCCATTCCTTGTCCATGCAGTAAGCTGGCGGGTCCATACATCTCCAAGGCCAAAACAAAGTAAAAATGTGGGGCGTATTATACACAGGCCAATTCACAGTCTTCCTGGTTAAGCAAAGAAGAATACTATCTAAGCCTACCAAAACATGTCTATCCATAGTGAGAGAATCTACTTCATTATAAATCATATTGCTAGCCATATGCAGGCATTTCGGGAAAGTAAGCAGAAATCCAGAAGCATGTTGCATGACGATGATGTTATGAGGATTGATTATGCAACGCATGCAACATATTACAGTGTATTGAACAAGATGAATGTAATAGAGGAAAACCAGTAGCTTTCTTCGCATAGAACAAAACACAAAAACTGGTTTCATTGCTACAAGGTATGGAGAATTGGGTACATACCAATACAATGCATGTTGCGAAGTCCTCCGGCGTCAATTGACCTATTTACAAGAGCTCTGCGCGCGGCAGAAACAAAACATGCAGAGAATGGAAAACATGTAGGGAATAACATACTTGCAAAGAATGGCGAAGGCCTTGTTAATATCCTGCTCCCATCTCACCCGACGGCACACATCTCGACTCATTCCTGACAACCCACCTGACTCGCCAGGTTGTTCTGCATTATGCCTTAATGCGGTCATAACTATCCATGGGTGGAGCTGTCTGCACGTCATCCTTGAGCTTGATGTGGAGGCCTTCGTGTGCCTCGTCCATGTACCCCCCTCCCATCGCCATGACGTGTCACTGTCATCGCTAGTTGGCTCCCTGATCGGGGGAGTTGGTTGTTATCTCGATCATTGTGACCCCAGTCTTGTTGTACAATAACCTTAAGCTCTGCAAGGCCTGGTTCCATGTTATTTTGCACCCATGGTTGGTCCATAACCCTGTCCTGATTAATGCATCCCCAACTTTCCAAACAGTCAGATACTTCATTACCTCTTCATACATGAAGCAGAATCATATAGCTGAGCCTTGTCATTATCTCCTTAATCTCTTTGATGAGACTTGTTGTTCGCCAGCTATTACTAATGTGCTCGTAGCGTGCTCCCTGATGTAACTTCTAGAGGACACCCGTAACCATAGCCGAATCTCCCTCTATCTCAAGGCGATTATGCTGTTCTTGGTTTGCAATAAATAGGCCCTGTTTCGCGGCAGTCAGTTTCGCTTCATTGTTACTAGCATACCCTAGGTTAATGGCGAAAATCCGCAGAAATCATCCTGTACAGTCACAGAAGATGCCCCCCTGCCCCTACTTGGCGTGGGTTGCCCTTCGAAGCCCCATCATAGTTTAATTTAATGAATCCTTGCTAAGGAGGTATGTATCTGTCCCGAACTTCAAAAGCCATATATTTGGGTTTCCAAGAGGTTGGCGCCAACATCTCTGCTTTAAGGTTTAACAAATTGAGAATTCTTTCCTTTGTTCCCTATGCTATCCAATCTTCATGGTTCCATTTTTCAGTGAGGATAGTCAATTAAAATCTTAACATTAAAAAAATTAATCTTAAAAAAAATCCAATAAACACAATTTTTAATATCAATAATAATAAATTTTAATATTCATTATCATTAAAAAATATATATTTATATTTAATGTAGAAATTATATATATGCATTATATATCCAGATTCCCCTGATCTAACAATATTTATCTTCTTGCTAAATACAGAATCCTTCCACTGTTAATCTTTTGCGGAAACTCAATTGCAAACACATGAAACAATAAAAACAATCGCACATAACACAATTGTTTAATGGGAAATCCTGAAGCTAAAAACCCCAACCATCACATATTATGTATCATGGAGATCATGTAACAATCTCATACAGAGCTTAGTACATCAAGCTCTCAGTACAATCAATCGTCACACACTATCATGAAGAAATATGCAAATCCATGCACAGATTTCTTTCCACCTGATAGCCTGCCTCCATTGTGCAATCCCTGTTGAAGAAGACCCCTGAATGAATTCGAATTGGCCTTGCTTTGACTGCGCAATCCTTATTGGCAACTCCAATGTGTGTGTGATGCAATAAATGCATCACTATAGTCACAACAAATAGTCCATCTCACCCTTTCACCTATCTCTCCACTGGAACTGACATGAACTGTAGTTAACTGATGTATTTGTTCAGTTGATTAGTGAGTTATTATTTGTGAATTAATTAACTAATTAATTCACTCCACTCTCACTGGTGTATCATTCAGTTAGACTAGATACAACCAGCTCAACTGAGTTTAACTCCATTAACTGAGTTAAATTGAATAACAACTCCTGTAACTACTCTTCTAACTCTGTCATAGCTTTGCCACTTCAGTTCTAACTGAGTCTTCCATGCATGTACCACCAGTAAACCCTAGGAATTGCGTAATTCCTTTAGCCCACTGATTTGCCAAATCTGTACACTGAAATAAAGTGCCCCAAGAGAATAAGTTGTTGTTTATTGTCGGATTATTATTAAGAGCTAATAACAACCGACATGCATCTATTTTTAGTTCGACGATCTATAAATAGACTTTCCCCAATATTCTAAAAATAGAATTTCATCTATTTTTCCAACTTGACCAACCATCCACAAATAGCATCCTGCAACTTTTGAAATATGATTACCATGTCTAAAAATAGACTTGCACCTAAAAATAGCCTGCGGGCCCACTTAGTGAAAGGTGACTGATTTTCACTAAGCTCATCATCTTGTTGAATCTCAACATTTAATTTTATGAAATTTTTTTTTTTGAAAAAAATAAATACATTTTCTTATATACATATTTAAAATAATTTATATAATAATTTCCATCTTAATCATGAAACCACATTTTACAATATTATTTTAATTTACAATTTAATATTAACCTTACATTATTAATTCTTGTAATATTTCTTTTCATCAAACTTTTTTTTATAATAATATTTAACTTTCTTATTTCTCTTAATTTATATATTTTATGAATATTAATATATTTAAATTTAAAAAATACTATGATGAACTACATTGGGTAGTTCGAAATGCGTCCACTCCAAATGATATTGTGATTTTTCAGAAAAATTTGATTAAACAATTATAGATCACAAAAGTTTACAATCTGATAAAAAAAAAAAAAAACACTGTTATTGTGAAAAGTTATTAAGTTTAATATCAAAATCATATTTAGCCTAATAAGCTTTTCTTTTGAATCAAATCACCTTAAAATTTTGTTAACATTTTTAGCACCACCACCACATTTATATCTGATATCTGTCCCACTTTCACTACTTGTATAAATCCATTGGGTTACCACTGAAGTGTTTTCATTTCCATCTATTACTCACTACATTTACCTGGTATGAATTAGTTGATGTGTGGCCACCGTTTCTAAATAAATACCCACTAAATTTACATGGTATGATTTCGCTATGGGTGCCACGATTTCTAAATAAATAACCCTTCCTCAAGTGTTTTCATTTCCAACCATTACTCACTACTTTTACTTTTTGCATGAATATGACCTGGTATATAGGAGTCTAGTACGATTTGTAGCATTGAAAAGCGACAAGCAGCAATATGTTTCTTCCTCCCGAAAGGTGGATTTGGGATCAAATCCCTAAGCTGAGCTGCTACATTCTAGATTTTCCAGCATGTGCAGGTTACTCGTGCTCAACCTCCAGTTATTTTCACGCCAGAGAAATATGGTCTTGTTCGACCTACAATTGTTTTCAGGTGAGAGCAGGGTATTACTGCTCAAATTTCAACTCGTTTCCGCTAGAGCATTCTATTTTTTCTTACCCTCCAATCTGTTTTTTGTCAGAGCACGCTGCTCCTGCTTAGCCTCCAATACATTTGTAGCAGGAGCATGTCATTGCTTATTGACATCCTGCTCACCATATACAGTTTTAGAGAGCGTTAAAATTCTCTCCTTTCATGCATCTTTAAATAGAAATTTTGGTTGCTTCATTTCTCCATTGTTGTTGCTTATGCCCTCCTGAAGCTCCTCGTTATTCATCTCGAGTATAACCTTTTTGAAATGGGAATTAAACCAGATGAGATTGATCTTAATAAAATCAAATTTTATGAGATGCAAAAACTTAGATTAATTGATCCCTCACTCACTGCACATGGTAGATATAGATCTAGGCTCATTGTAAAATTTATCATATTTTTCTAATTTGATAGAATAGTAGGTCTTTGTGCCTACTTTCTTTTGAAATACCCAATCTCTCAGTTGAATCCCTTGCACAACGACCCAAAGAAATAAAATATTATGAACCCGTTGCTGACTAGTGTATGAGAGTAAAATTCATTCTTTGTTAAGAGTGGATTGTATTGTGTTCATAGAAGAATGCTTATCGATAGAATTGAAGATTTGAATTAGATTTATGAGATTCAGACCGGTGATTACCCAAAGAAGAGGAACTACATGTTCTAAAGCCAGTCCATCTATGGCGCAAAGTTGAGATTTTCTCGGCAATATGCAGCTAGCGTTAGGGAAAAGGCAGCGTGCACTCTGCATGAGAAAGAATTCATTTGGAGTGATTTTTTTTATTTTTTTTTGCCACCATTCTGAATACAGAGTGTTTCTGGTCCATTTTTGATTTGGCATTTATAGCAAATGTTAGAATTGATGGGAGATACATAAATATTAGATTAAATTACTTAAAATGTTAGATTTTCTCCAGGTAATAAATCTCGTAAATGGGAAAATAAACAAAGCGGAATCTAGCGAGTCCGAGAGAAATTCAATCCATATGATAAGAAACATGTCTGCTTTAGCACCTCTGGCAGTGGCTGAGAGTGCAACGTTAAATTCGACAACTAAAGTTGGTGATCCAAAAAGTGGCCTCTATTTATATCCAGGTTACACACAATAATAAATATCTGTTACTAACTAGTTAGGTTTTATTGTCCACATGATGGAGGTTCCAAGTATGGACCTAAGACCTTGTAAAGAGAATTAAAACATATAAAGGCATTCTAATATTGAGGGTTGTAAAATAGAAAGGCACTATGTGACATTTAGATTTTGAAGGTCCTCAACTTGCATTGTTTTTTCTGGCCAGGTATCAATTAGGATTTTTGGACTTTGTAAAGAATAATTTAAATTTATAGTGCCCTCCATACTATAATTGAAATTTGTAGTGTCATTGATTGGCTACTTCTCTTCTTGTTTTTTTTAAAGGAATTTGTAGTGTCACTGATTGGCTTTTTCCCTTCTTGTTTTTTTAAAAGGGTGAAATTTTGTGATCAAATTAACAAGGCAGAAAAAATATCGTGTCATTGAAATCTAATGAACTAGAAAACCACAATTTGGTGACAGGACTCATCATTTTTATCTAATTTTGAATTATTGAAAATTGTCTCTTAAAAGTCCATATAATGAGCCATTTACCCCACCAAGAAGCATTGTGTTAATGGGTGTCTATACTTTATAAAGCATGATCATGAACAATATTTTGAGGGGTTTGTAATTTCAACATGTTTGCTAACGAATTGCTTCATTGTACCATTATGAGTGCATAATAGATTTATGTATCAAAAGTAGTTGCTCAGGGTTTAATCCATTAATGTGATGGGTATTACATTCTAGAGAATGACAGAAGCTATCCATTGTTTCCCTAGATCTAAAAGCCATTTTTGTTTTTGTTACATTTTTTAGTATGTTTAGGGAAATTGATTCCAGACAAAATGCTAGAAATTGTTATAGTAATAGTCGGATATGTTTCCTGTAAAGGTTAAAATTGTTTTGAAATTGTTTTCCATTTTCAACTTCCACAACGTATCATATTGAATAGTGTCATATGTTTACATAATAGTCAAAAATTGTTTAGAAAGTCAAAAAAATTTGAGTGTTTTCCATTTCCAGCTTCCACAACTATCATATTGAATAGTGTCATATGTTTATGTAATAGTCAAAAATCGTTTTGAAATTATTTTTCATTTCCCGTTTCCATATTGTAGAGGTTGATTTCCAGATAAAGGGTTGAAATTAGGTGTCAACTTTTTATTTTTTTACGGCTGCCACTATTTGTGGGAAGGATTTCAGTGTCAACGAGTTGCAACTGATTTCTCTTGCATTTTATATTGGAGGGAAAAGAGAGAGAGGGAGAGATAGAGAGATGGGGGAAGAGAGAGGGAGGTAGGAGAGGAAGGGAAAGAGAGGAAGGAAGAGAGATGGGAGGAGAGAGGGAGGGATATATAGATGGAGTTGGAGGGTGAGAGAGGGAGGGAAGAAGAAATACATAGAGAGCGAGAAATGGAGAGAGAGAGGGAGTGACAAGGGAGAAATAGAGAGAGTATGTGTATGTTTGGGGGTGAAGTTCAAAGGCCAAAAATCCCCAAGAAAACGAATCCTCTTGGTGGTTGTCTTTTCAGAGCTGCTTTTTAATAGAAAATGTAGTTTTATGCAAAAACAATGAAGAACAGATATGGAGAGAAAATGAAGAAAAAGAAAAATAACAAGAAAAAAATTTAGGGAACGTTAGAAAAGTGATGTCTTCTTGTATGTATGGAATTAAAATACATGTGTGTGTGCTTATTGGTGATTTTTTATGTTTTATATATACATCTGTTATCACCAAAAAATGATCACCTAGCCATTTCTAACTAGGTGGATCGAAATACACCATGTGAGTTTAATTTTACAATAGTAAAATCACTTTCACTATAAGAAATAATTTAATAAACCACTTTTATTAAGTTATTTTCGATTAAAACCCGTGAGAATAATTAAATAAACCATTATTTATTTAATTTTCTCTAGGAATAGTTATTAAATCATTATTTAATAAATATTCCTTGTCACATTTGACTAAATCACCCAGGAATAATTAAATAAATCATTATGTGTTTATTATTCTTTATTTCCATATTTGAAATAATTATTAAATCATTATTTAATAATTATTTCATTTTCAGACCTTTCTTAACATTCACGAAATAATTAATAAAGCATTTGTTTCTTAATTATTTCTAAATAAAGGTATTTAACGATTTTAAATACCTCTTCCTTCTCCAAAACTATAATAAAGTATTCCAAGCGGTTAGATATATATTTTGGTCAATAATATTTTATTATTCTCCATTTTCGAGATTAACCCAATACTTTGGTATAAATAAGAGGGGTTTTCATCCTGTTGTAGCCGCTACAACACCACCCAAAATTTTGGGTATATTTAAAATTTCGGGTTCCCCCTCTACTCGCCTAGGCGTTAAAGTCTTTCACCTGACTTGTAGTCAATGACATCCCACCGACCTATCCCCAACCCCTCACGAGTTGTCTCATCACCATGACTTGATGATGTCGCTGCAATCACGCCATATGTGGGAGGGATCATCTAGCGTACGATCGAACATTCTTACCGCAGTCGCGCCATGTGTAATGAGATTGCCATGCATACGTTTGAATGGAAACCTTTTGTGTATTGAAGAGTAAAAGCCCTCCTGTTGTAGGTCATTAAGCATGTTGTTTGAATACTTCCCTTAAGCTTGTTAGTTTCATGTGTTTTATCTGTGGTAATCATTAATGAAGAGTAATTATGATGTTGTAGTATTCCATGCAGGTTGACCCCACAGGTGACAAACTCCTCAGTCGTGTCACGACATCAAGGGAAATAAAATTGGGCTCAACGATGAGGCCAAAGTTGCGGAACAGGGGAGGAGCAGGAGAAAACGATCAATACTGTTAAAAGGGGGATAGTGTGATACATGTTGATCAGAGAGAACCTTCTATGTCACTGATGCAAAAGATTTCTTCACTAGTGCACACCAGATGCTTAAAAGCGCTCCGTTTGGAAATGTCCAGATCCTGCACCATACCATCTAAATGTCGATGGGTGCATGCAAAGGGACATATTTCACCACCCCAACCAGTCTAGCCGAAAGTATAGCTCGGTGAACAAAGTGGACTCAGAGGACTCACATTGAACGACAATCTCAGTCAAGGTGTTTTCGTGTCAAGCAGCGGTTGAAAAACACACATGGTGGTGCTGGCAAGCCAACGACAGAGTTTCGAATATCAACCACACCTTTGAGAAACAATATCTATTAAACCTGAGCTACAAGGTGGGCGCAAATGTATGAACCAAGGTTATGGTTTGAAGTATGATGTGATTAAACCAAGGCAAATAAATCATATGGTTTCAAAACCATAGGAGGTCGTGGAGAAAACTATGTGCAAGCATTATAAGTGGGCGTACATCCGTGGACTAAGGTGACATTGTATATTTAAGCTTAGGCGCAATCACATGTGATCTCAAAACCATATAAGACCGCCGAGAGGAACATTACAGTTAGGATCAAATACCTTTATGCCTAAGTCGTATGTTAGAATGTTTGAGGCATACATATATATGGTGGTCAACGTTACAACTAAAACGCGAGTCAAAATTATATGAAAATGCATTATGATTCAACGTAGCCATTCCTATGGCCGAGTTTTATTCTTTGAAAACAGATATATAATATTTGGTCAAAATTTGCGTTTTAACGTGGAGCAAGCATTGTAACAAACCCATAGTAACGTGTTGTAATATGGTGCAGTTACATGACCAAAAGATTGAAGAGGCGATTTTACTTTATTTAAATGGGGAGGCGAGATATATATATATATATATATATATATATATATATATATATATATATATATATATATATATATTTTCAACGGTCCAACGGCGTTGCATGGAGTCAAACGTGCAATATTTACGTTACATGGAGCGGTCAACCTTACGTTTGAAACCCAACGCAAAACGTGCATTGACACGTTGCATGGAGTTCAACGTCGATGGCGAGGTTTTGTTTGACAACAACTATATGCATACAACGGTCTTATTTTTTAAAAACGTGGAGTGGTGCAAAGGTTCGATGGCGGAGGTTTGGAGTGTATATATGGTCCAAAGGTATGTTTACATGTGGCAGCAGAATATTATAACACGTTGAAACTGCATGGATGAATATGCAACGTATCTATCTCCAGTCTACATGGCAACCATCATGCTGGAATAGAAGTTGAATGATTTATGCGTTACGACTGCAGTCATGGACTGAAAAGCCAGCGTGAAATCCGATTTCGTATCCCCAAGGGTGATATTCCAGGATATAATCACGCTTCGAATTTGCTATTAATAACCTATGCTGGTCCCGTTTAGAAAGATGCTATCATTACATGCTCATTGGAAGCTGAATTTCCGAGACTGCCACTACTGACCAAATCTTGCATTCCACGTAGATTTATTCCTGACTGTTTGTAGCACGTTCAATCACAGGCCCGTGAAGGAAAGATAAGCTCACCACAAAAGAAATGGGCTCACGAAAAGAGCGACCTTTTGATTTATTCTAAATCCACCAAGATATTTCAGAATCCTCCACATATCTAGTCAGCACGGTCGACCTGCAAAGTTATCTCTGTTAAACAACCTCTGAGGTCGCTCACAGCATCAGTATGCATGCAAATAGAACCCTAAACCATTTCGCTGCAGGCATACATACGTGTAAGAGACTTTTTTCGACTCAGAGGAGAAGAAACCACATAAAATTAGCCTTGCACAAAGACAGACCTAGTTTCTAGAGGTGGGATCGAAGTGCACGACCAAAATTGGTATTTGAAGTTGCATGCTCTTGTTTTAATGCATGTTGAATTGCATACGGATTCAGCTGTATCGTTTCTGCCATTGCCGTAGGATATAGATCCTCCAAGAGAAGCGAAACGCTCATCTTAACCAGTGCAATAACGACTACGGGACGTATTTCCGCAGTGGCAAATCCCTCGATACAGCAGATGAGAAATGCTCTGTTGCAAGCGCAAGAGTCTCACCTTGAAAATTATGACGAAGATGCTGATTCAAGGAGGCTTAGGGTTCGATGTTAAATCGGTCCAGCAGATCAACGTTATTATATTTCCTTTGGAAGACTGGATTTGTTAACATCGTGTGAATATAACATAGCAATGGTGCTGGTCTGCTTATAACCTGACTTGCCACCACGAAGACAAGCTGTTCGAAGGGCAAGAGATTGGTCGAAGTGTGTTCCTTCCTGCAACTTCACTAAGGAGCAGCGCCCTCACCTTATTTTTCATGACAGCATGCAGACTCATCAACCCCATTTCGAAGGGGCGTTCCCTCAGTAAGATCTTGGCGCAAACTTTCGAACATGATGAAAGTATCATTGGAGCCCGGCATAGTTTTCGTTGTGGAGAACACAAGCATCATGTTGCCCAAATCAACACTTTTGTTCCATTGGGAGGAAACAGAGCATTTCCCAGCAAGCGAGAGAGTTGGTACACTGATGGCATGTGTGTTGGTTATTCCTAGTCCCCTACTAAATCAAAAGCTGGGAACCAGAAACGCATCACATGCAGTGGGAGATGGCACAAGCAAAGCCCTTTGCATCATCAATGGGTTTTCACTACAAACATTCCGATCCCAAGAGAACTTGATAAGGACCACGCTGCGACATAACATTTGACCACACAAGGGTCCAAAGTTTTCATTTACTTGTGTAATTAATTAAATGCGCCTCTTAACATTGTTATTCAAGCAATGAAGACATGTAACCTCAGATATGTGATTGCACGTGGAAGCTGTCGATTTGCACGATGCAAGAGGACCGGTTTTCAAAGCACGTGAGATGACGAATACTGCTACAAAATCCGCAGATCTGCTTGAAGTCGCAGGTCGCATATCTGCCTAAGTCGCGAAGTCACAAATCCCAAGTGGTCGCAGGTCGCAGAACTGGCGAGGTTGCAAGGTCGCAAATTTGACGAGGTCGCAAGGTCGCATGTGCATCTGTTTTCACGATCCGCGACCCCGCAACCCAGCGACCTAGTCGCAAGGTCGCAAGGTCACATGTGCATCTGTTTTCACGATCCGCGACCCAGCGACCTAGTCGCAAGGTCGCATGTGCATATGTTTTCACGATCCGCGACCCAGCGACCTAGTCGCAAGGTCGCGAGGTCGCATGTGCATCTATTTTCATGATCCGCGACCCCGCGACCCAGCGACCTAGTCGCAAGGTCGCAAGGTCACATGTGCATCTTTTTTCACGATCCGCGACCCAGCGACCTATTCGCAAGGTCGCAAGGTCGCACCTTGGACATTTTCTTACAACCTGCGACCCCGCAACCCACTCAGGTCGTAGGTCGCAACGACAGCTCAGGTCGCAGGTCGCAGGTCGCAGAAAAGACTGGGTCGCAAGGCAGCCCAACGATCAAGAAGATGAAAAGTCAAGGAAGCCCAAAGGGCAGGTTTCGTATTATAAATACTCCTTCGGGAGCTTGTAAGGAGATCTTTTGTTTGGGACTCGAGCTGAGCACATTGTATTACCAGTAGATTATACATTTAATGATGAATACAAGCATTTTGTAAAATCTCTTTGTGGATCTGGTGTTGTTTTATGTACGAGCAATCTTGAGTATTATATTTTCAGTTTCTGAACATCTTTAGATTAAGGGAACTGTATTTTTAATTCAGTTCACAGTTACATAACAGTTTGCTGAGTATGTTAATGGTGGTTGAGTTATTTCACTTTCTTATCGAATGCTGATGACTTTGTTTATCTGCGTTTGTGTTATCATTTAAAGCTTTTAGGAAGTGAAGGGTGTTCTCGCCATGAGGAACTGTTTCTTTCAAAAAGTCGAGAATAGCTTGGGCACATGACCTAATGATGTTATGCTGCTGCTTCCTTCGATCTTCATGCTTTCTTATTCTCTTCACTACTCATAGTGTCGTATGTACATTTAATGCATCAAGCATATGTCTTGTATCAGTCGATTAGGTGTGTATTCATTGTTTTATCGAGTTTAAGCGAGACCCAAAGCAAAGGAGAAATCAGTGGTAGCCGGACCCACACCCCGGACGGGATCCCTAATCCAAACGGTTCAAGGTCTAATTGGGACCTTTTACCAGGGAGATCCCCTGCTGTTGGTCGGACAGATTTTCCCGTCAACACATCCATTTCTCATCATGATCATTATCATCGTCACCATTATCCTCACATACCATTCGAGATCCCATTTTTTAGTCCTACATTGTCTGGGTTTCACACATTAGAGAGAGAGGAAGATATAAATATTGAAGCAACGAGGACATCAAAGGACCCATCCCATTGAGGGGGACTTACGACCTTTTGTAAATCTCCTTCGCCATGTGTATTAATATAATTATTTTCTTTCAAAAGATTTTCCAAGATTGGGTTTTACATCATATTTATATTTGTTTTTTATGCTTTTAGATTTGCCCACATCCATTGTTTTTGTAGGCTTTCTCACATATTTGTTGCATATCTGAAGTATGAACAATCATAATTATTGTTACGGTTACTAGTCACTCGTGACTTAAGCGAGATCTTTTTGGTACACCTTCCAAAATATTTCATACTAACAACATCAATGATGAGGGATGTATGAAATCCATGTTTAAAGGCCAATATGGATTGTATTGAAATGATTTATGTTAAGAGGCCCATTTTGTTGCATTTTTTTATGGAGTGGAATTTTCTAACTTTTTTGTAATAACACGGCTATGAAAAATTCATTTAATCTTGGTAGATATCGCCATGCTCGACTAAGTGTCACGGGCATCTTGTATACGCATATATATATGTATCTAGATGTCAATTCAAGAAGGAGTCACATCATGTGCATAACTCGAGGAAGAATGAGAATAACGAAGGGTTGAGATGGATTTTGGTGTTGTCAATTAGTGGGAAATTTGTCGTTTATTCAAGGGTTCAGGCCATTTCTCCTGGTAAACATAGGGAGTAGCTTGAATGGCCAGGTGTAGACCAGGCCTAAGCAACTTTGGGTGTTCAGGGTTCGGGGCCAAGAAGGGAAAGGAATTAGAGAAAACATTATGAAGGAAGAATGCTCGAAGACCCAAGAAATGAGTGGGACCTAGTATATTTCAGGGCCTAAAATTGTTTGGGGCGCGGTGTAAGTCAGGGTTTACAATGGATACTTCAGGCCCAAAGACCCGAATAGCCCATTTGGTGCTAGTTTTGTGGGTCTTAAATAAGGTTAGGTGGCATATGCCATGATTACAAGCATGGGACATTATTTGGGGCTAGACCTGAATGACCCGGGGGTTTGATGTTCGGTGTTGTGTGTAGCATTTTTGTGTAAAAAAGGTCCCGAGGATCGATTCCCATTATAATGGGGAATGGATGCAAATCAGTCGGAGGGTCAGTTCAATGGAACCCATAGTTCGGGGTGATGTGGCGTGTAACAGTCCCATTGATGACATGACATGTGGAAAGTTGGTGAGATGGACCATATTGGTGAGGTGGAGTTTCCACTTGGGCGTCATGTCAGTGCCATGTGGTAGTGCCTTGTTGACATGGTGAGGGTTTAGTGGCCAAAATTTAAATGGACATAACTTTCGATCTAGGTGTTGGATTTTGAAAAAAATATATATCGTCGGAAAGGTGTCGATGAGTCAAACACAATGGTGGTATTGGATTTTAGTTTCAAGAAAATGAAAAATGAGGATTTTTATGACATCATTTCCATGATAGGACTATGGAGGTTGGGTTATATGAAAGTAACTCCTTTCACTCAGCCTTGGAAGATACAAGGGGGTGGGAGGTAGCATTATAGCATGGTATTAGAGCATTAGGTTCAATACTGAACCTTTGGAGAAGAGTTGGGGTTCTAGCACGAAAGTGATAGAGTGTAGAATTTGATTACAAATTATAATGATTATAATTATTAATGATGCTTGATGTTGGATATGTATATATACATGTAGTCAGTGTATTGATTTTGATATGAGTATTTTTTATAATGGAATTGCTAACTTGAGATGTGATGTTTCAAATAGCTTGCACCAATAGACTGATAGTGACAAGCCAAGGTGATGATTGACCTTGTTCATAAGAATACAATAAGGAATGAGCAACATGATGAAGCAACATAACACTAATAGACTCAACATGGGCATGAAGAAGAGTAAATATAAAATAGGGGAAATGAAGACTCTCCTGACTGGATGTATACATTTAGAAGCCTAAGGTTTGAGATAAGAAGTTGCAAGGAAAACAATGAGAAGCTTGTCAGGGCTCAAGAAGAGCAGGTTGAAGTGAATGCAGTCATATTGTGAAGCTTCTAATATTTGCAAAGATAGAAGCACTATGAACTTGGATCTAGTTACAAGTTTAAGAAAAATTATTCAGACCATGGAAGACAAAAGGTGAGAATTGATGGTGCAGAAGGCAGTAGATCTAGACAGAGGCACAATTAGGGAAGTGAAGACATAGTAAGGGGTGGAACTACTCTAATTACTCCAAAGAGTAGGATAGGCTCCCATGAATATTTACCTAGTTATGAAATGATGAAATAAGACCAACAAACGAGGAGAAAGGAATATGTGCCAGAAGAGTTCAAGAAGGAAAATCCCCCTACATGTGAGGGAGAGGAGAATAAAGCTAAAGATGCATAGGAATGGACGTTAGGGATGAAGAATTATTTCCAAGTCCAAAATTACTTTGATAACATGAAAGTAAGAGTAGCCATATTCAATATGAAAGGAAAGGCGAATATTTGGTGGGAAGATTTAAGGAATGCAAGGGACATCAAAGAAAATGAGTTGACTTGGGAAAGGTTTGACAAGTACTTCAGAGAGAAATATATATTTGAAGAGTATTATGATAATAAGGAAAAAGAGTTATATGAACTCAAGCTCAAACATATGATAGATGAAGAGTATACTAATGGGTTCTTGAAGCTATTAATATATGTTCCATACATCAAGGATGAAAATACAAAGATACATATTTATATAAACGAGTTACCTTAGATATTTAGGGACAAAATAGAGTTGAGGAGACTATGAAGAAATTGAAGCACTGTTATGAGCAATCAAAGCACAAGTTATAGTTCATAATAGATTGGAAGGTGAGGGGAAAGCCCAAATTTAAAGGGAAATGAATGAAGCTTGCAGGGGAATCACATAAGTCGATCACTCATGCCAAAGGAGGATATCAGTAGAGAATTTCCACTACAAATAAAGAGCGGTTCATGAAACCCATATGAGCTAAATTTGAGAAACTCAGGACATGTCTTATGCATTTCTGGACATGTGGGGAGAACCACCTTCAAAAGGATATCCCTCAGTAGAAGCAAACTGGTCCAAGATCATATAATGTACAAGAATAAGAGACAATGAACGACATGGCCAGGTGTACACTGCACATATATGGAGTCATGGAAAATAGATAGGTGGATCATTAGACCTCAATAATCGAAATGGAAGGTAAGATCAATGACCAATCCATTTCTATTTTGATAGATCCAAGATCAGAATACATTTACATAAGTCCACAAGTGACCGGGAAGAGTACCTTACCTAGGACAATGTGCAAGGATCCTTGGCTAGTTCAATTGGCCACCGGGAGCAAGAAGCGAGTGAAATACACCGTCCATTCATGCCCAATCCTCCTAAGAAGCATGCCCATTGTAATTAATTTAAATTTATTTCCCCTAGGAGCATATGACATCCTCATTGGGACTGATTGGTTGGTACAACACCAAACGAACATCAATTACTACAACAAGTTGATTAAATGCTTTAGTAATAGCGGGGAAAATATCATGTTGTAGGGGAAGATCAATCCAATGTTAATTAGACTAGTAACCACACTGCATCTCAAGCATTGTGTTTGCAACGGTTGTAACCTATTTTATTTTCACATCTCCAATGGATCAAAAGGAAAAAAGGATGGCATGAGGGAGCATCCAATTATAAAGCGGTTTGCAGATATTTTTCTAGAGAAGATCTTAGGGCTTCCACCATATAGGGAGGTCAATTTCTCTATTGAACTCATGCCTAGGATTTCTCCTATGTCCAAATCCCCTTAAAAAATGAGAATGCATGAGTTAATTGAGTTGAATTTTAATCTGAAGGAAATGTTGGATAAAGGGCACATTAGGTTGAGTACCACCATGGGGATTTCTTGTGTTATTTGTGAAAAAAAATGACAACAATTTGAGATTGTGTGTTTATTATCAATAGATCAACAAAGCCACCTTTAAGAACATATATCCATTGTTGTAGGTCAATGATCTATTTGATCAACTAAAATAGGTATGAGTGTTCCTCAAAAATTGATTTAAGATCGGGGCACCATCAAGTGCATATCAAAGAGAAGACATACACAAGACGACATTTCAAACCAGGTATGGGAATTGTGAATTTGTGATTGTACCATTCAAGCTTACAAATTCTCCTGCTACTTTCACATGCCTAAAGAATAATGTCTTGAGTCCTTATTTGGACAAATTCAAGCTATTTTTTGTGGATGACATCTTGGTGTATTATAAGAATGAGGAACAGTGTGAGAAACACATCACAATTGTGCTACAATTGATGAGGAAGCATAACCTCTATTCCAAAATCAGAAAATGTGAGTTCTACCAAACTTAGATTCATTTTTTGGGGCATATCATCTCAAAAGAGGGTGTGGAAACTGACCCAAACAAATTTAAGGTGAGCATGAAGTGGCCTACTCCTTAGAATGTGTCCAAGGTAAGATATTTCATGGATGTGTTAGGTTACTATTGAAGGTTTATTTGAAACTTGTATAAGATTGGTTATAAAATCAATGTGTTGCAAAGAAAAGGGGTTAAATTCCAATGGAAAACTAAATATGCTGAAATATTTGAACGACTGAAGCATCTGCTTACACATGCACTAGTGCCAAGGATTATTGACCCAGGAAAATACTTTGTAGTATGCAGAGATCCCTGCAAGGAAGGACTTGGTATAATCTTGACGTAGGAGGACCAAGTGGTCTATTATGAGTCCAGAGAGTTAAATAAATATGAACAAAATGATTTCACCCATGATTTAGAATTGGAAACCATAGTTTATGCATTGAAAATGTGGAGGCATTACCTTATGGGAAGGAAATTTACATTGATGATAGATCATGGGGGACTGAAGTATTTGTTTGACAAGCCAAATTTGAATGCTAGGTAGGAAATATGGTTGTCAGTAATTAACGAATTTGAATTCAAAATAAAACATATCAAGGGGGAGGAGAACAAGTTAGTTGATGCACTTAGCAGGAGGCTACAATTAGCTCATGCAGATGCTACGACTTCTTGTGAATTCAACATTCAAGAGAATATTAAGGAGGATGAACAACAAGATGAGAAATATCAACAACTTAATAAGCTCTTACAAGAAAAACATGAAGGGAAATTGAGCAAGGACTACTCCATTACCAAAGCTGGACTATCGAAGTTTAAAGGAAGACCTAGTATGGACAATTTGAATAAGCTTATTATGGATGAACATCACAAAAGACCATATTTTGGTCACCTGTGATACTGAAATATGATAATCACTATAAATAAGTCATATTATTGGACGAGCATGAAGAAAGAGGTGAATGAGTATATATCCAAGTGCTTAGAATGCCAACAAGTAAAGGTGGAGTGCAAGCATCTAGTAGGATTTTTATAATAAATTCCCATCAAAGAGTGGAAGTGGGAAGTCATATCCATGGATTTTATTGTTGGGTTTCCAAGATTAGTAGGAAACATGATGCCAATATTGTTGTAGTGGAAAAGTTGAGCAAAACAACTCACTTTGTGGTTGTTAAGTCTACCCATAAAGAAAACAATATTGCCCAATTTTTTATAAAAGAAATAGTAAGACTACATGGGGTGGCAAAGAAAATTATTCCTGATTGGGATTCTAAGTTTACTTCAAAAATTTGGAGAGAGTTCTTTGCTGGTTTGGAAACAAAATTAGCCTTTAGTACAACGTACCATCCAAAAACAAATGGGTAGATCGAGAGGGTAAATAGAGTGCTGGAGGACATGCTTAGAATGTATGTCATGCACTAGTCAAGACGGTGGGAAGTGTTCCTTTCTTTAGTATATTTTTCCTACAATAACAGGTACCAAGAATCCTTGAAAATGAGTCCATTTGAGGCTCTCTATGGGAGAAAATGAAACACTCCTGTTAACTAGAGTGGTCTAGTGAAAAAGTGCATATTGGACCAAATTTGTTAAATGAATTAGAGCAATGAGTTACAACCATAAAAGAAAATCTAAAGGAAACCCAAGATAAAAAAATAAAGAGCTATGTAGACCAATAGAGAGTGCATAAAGTGGGAGACCATGTATATCTCATAGTTAGACCAAAGAGAAGTTCTTGAGGAGTGGATCATGTGCCAAGTTGGCACCACAATTTTGTGGGCCTTTCCAAATTTAAGAGATAATAGGGCCAAAGACATATATATTGGCTTTATCACCTATAGTGATTTCTCATGAAGTTTTCCATGTTTCTCTACTTAAAATAAATGTACAATATGTTAATCAAATTATTGATCGGTCTATGCTACAGGTATAACCAAAGGGAGAGTTTCAGTCGAAAACCACTATGTATTCTAGACTAGAAATAGATCGAGCTCCAGAATTGAGTCATAGAACAAGTCAAGGTGCAGTGGTGACACTTTGGATAAGAGGAAGCTAGATGTGGTCCAAATTTATGAAGGAAAAAAATGAAATATAAATTTAAACAAAAACACAGAGATACACTGAAACAAGACTTCAATTAATGAATAGAAAATCATGAAAATTGTTTACATGCAAAATGGAAACAATCTAGCTCGAACAATGGTAGATTATCTCTGAGAAGAGATGTGATGGCTACATGCCTTCTAAATTGTGTTACAATTGACAGGTTCAAAGGCCTTTTTATCATGAAGAAATAGCAAGAAAACCTAAACATCTAAAAACCTAACCCTAGGAGATGAAACACTAAAAGGGATGGGCCCAGATGGGGTTAGTTAGAATGTTAACTTCCTGGGGGCGTAACTTAGGCATACAATCTCCATTTCGCATGCACAATAGCCTGTCAGAAAGTTCTATTCGAGGACAAAAAATTTCGACTGCAGCAGTTTGTTAAAGAGTTACAATTGCTTGTTTCCCCAAAAAACATCGTTTAGGGCCTCAAAATAGATTTGGAAGTTCAGGACCCAAAAAACTGCCAAAAGAAGAAAACTATCGAAATAGGAAAATGTGCCAGAAAATGGGAAAATGAAAGGAAAAAATGTTGGGGGTCTAAGTGGAATAGGCGGGTGGCCACCAATATCCACTTGGATCAACATGGAAGATGGCTAATTAGTTGATGGTTTCATAGCCTTTTTTTTTCTCGTAAAGCAAATGTAAATGTAATTGTAAATAGAGATGTGTATGTGAAAATCTTGTTGTATATTGTGTGGATGTTCAGATAAAGAAAAAAGGGGATGGTGTTCCTATAAGGGGGTGGGGTTTCTAACAACCCCATGTCCACCCTTTTGTAAATGTTATTATAAGAATTATTGTGTAAAACCAATGTGAATTTATGTAAATAAAAAAATGGAAATGGTGACTGGCCTGAGAGGGAAATTGATTCAAAGTATGTGGAGGAGAAGAGGAAGGATTTGATCTAGGTGGATAGTGGTGGCCACCCACCTATTCGACTTGGATCCCCACCATTGTTTCTTTCATTTTCCTTAATAGCATAATTTATTATTTTTGGCAATTTTTTGGGCCTTAAACTTCGAGAGTCATTTTGAGTTCCTAAACGATAGTTTTTTGGAAATTGGGAAAATTAGTAGTTTTACATAGGGGTTTGCAGTCAAAATTTGCAATCCTCATATAGATATTTATAACGAGGTATCATACGCGTCAAAGAGAGATTGTATGCCAATGTTACGACCTTGAGAAGTTGATGTACCAATTTACTCCAATAGGGCCCACATACTTTTGGTGCTTCATCTCCTAGGCTCCATAAAGTGTTGGATAACTTCATCTCCTTCAAACCTCGTGAAAACACAAACTATTTGCCAACTTGGAGAAATGCACATTTAGCATGAGCTAGGTCCAATATCTGGGCTACATCATTGATGATAAAGGTGTGCATGTGAATCTGGCTAAGATCCAAGTCTAACAGAGCTTCACAACTTTTTGGGCATTTCCATTTTTTATCGGAGGTTCGCGTTGGGAATCTCTCATATCACTTGGCCTACGAGTCAAGTTACCAAGGGCCGAGTGGAAGCAAAGTTTTTCTGGTCTGAGTCCCAATAGAAGGCATTTGTTGAGCTGAAGCACTGCCTATGCTCTGCACCTGTACTGAAATTGCTAGACATGCAAAAATAATTTAAAATTGATACAAATGCCTATGACTTTGTCATCCAATAGGGGCATCCAACGACCTATCACAATGAGACACTTTCCGATGTAATTCAGAAGTACCCCACCTATGATAAAGAGATGTATTTTATCGTGTAGGTGATTTGGAAATGGAAACATTACTTTCTGGGGAAGGAGACGGTCATCCACACAAATAACTAACTTCTTCAGTTTATCCAAACACAAGGGAAGTTGCAGAACAATCGAAACCAGAAGTGGTCTACATATTCGAAACAATTCCACTTGAATATTAAATACAAGAAGGGAAACACCAATCATGTTGCATATTGCTTCAGTCGGCCCCAAGTTGCAACATTGACTACTGTTATCAACTCTTGTGGCCAAAAGAACTCTGGATGGTCGTAATTGTACAAAAATGATCAAGAGTTTTCCACTACATACCATATGCTAGTGGATGGCAAGGAAGTTCCATAATTCCACCTCCAGAACGCATTATTATGCTACCTGGGCCACCTTTGTGTTCCTTCAAGAGAGCGTGCCAAGATGATTTGGGAGGCACACTATAGTCGATTCACAAGACATTTTGGTGTGGAAAAAACTATGGACGTACTACATAACTATTTTTATTGGCCAAAACTTTGACAGGATGTTGGAAAATATCATATCTTGCACTGCATATGCCATTTCCAAGCCAACCATCAAGAAGAAAGGTTTTTACACTCCTCTGCCTACTCCCATCCAGCCCTGGGATTCCATCTCCATGGACTATCTATCGGGCCTCCCTTCTCCCAAGCATTGTAATGACTGTGTACTTGTAGTCGTTGGTAAATTTTCTAAGATGTCTATATTGGAAGCTTGCAAAAAGAGTATCACTGCAGAGGACAATGCCAAACTCTTCTTTGACCGAGTTTGGGTACATTTTGGGATCCCACAGAACATTATATCAGATCGGGATAGCAAGTTCCTGAGCACATTCTGGTGGAGCCTCTAGACATTATTGGACACTAATCTCATCAAGTCGGCTGCATTCCATCCCATGTTGATGGCCAGAAATAGGTCGTCAACAGGATGATAGTGCACATACTACGCATGTACAACTCCAAGAATCCACAAACCTGGGATGAGAGCCTTCCTTATGTGCATCACATTTATAACATAACTCTCCATAGATTGATCATCCACAATCCTTTTCAAGTGGGTCTGGGTTTTCAACCATTGTGTCTGATTGATGTTGTCATGCCTTATGTGACTACACAGAAAAAATCCACATATCTATAGTTTGAGGTTGATAAAGCAACCCAATTTATTGAACACATCCATCACATATGCCAACAGGTGCATGAAATCTTGGATAAATCCAATGTCAAGTACACGCAACGACATGATCAACATCGGGTGCCACACAAGTTTTAGGTGGGCGAATTTTTTTGGCTACATTTGCTGAAATAATGCCTTACAAGATCCCATTAGAAGCTCAAAACACTCCAATATGGGCCTTACACCATCACCAAGGTTGTTGGAAATAATTATTTTGAGCTCAGTGTTCTCACATTCCTTTTCATACACCCAATGTTTAATGTGGAAAGCCTTCAACCATACTTTCCACCATTCTTGGACACATCAGACATTGCAGAACAACTAACACCAACAAAGCTAAAAAGAAGATAAGATCATGGAAACACATATCAAGAATACATGCAAAAAGAAGATCTAACTGTATCAGGTTGTTAAAGTTGTCCATCTCCTACACCAAGGCAAGTGGCTCACCAGGGACCAAGTTCAGCAGAAGTTTCCCCATCTCATGGAGGTACTCAACGCAATGTGGACCATTTCTTCCTAAGGGGGGAGGACTGATCCATGTGGATATTGGTGGCCACCCGCCTATTGCACTTGGAACTGGACCATTATTTCTTTAAGTTTCCTTAATGGTATCACAATTTACTATTTTTGGTAGTTTTTTGGGTCCTGAAATTTCAGAGTTGTTTTGAGGCACTAAACAACTTTTTTTTTGGAAAACGGACAAACATGTAACCTTTGGTTGGTGTTTGCAATAAAAATTTGTAATCCTCAGATAAATATTTCTAACAATGTATCGTACACATCAAACATAGATTGTATGCCAAAGTTACAACCCCGAGAAATTGATGTACCAATTTACCCCAACGGGCCCACATGATTTTGACACTTCATCTCCTAGGGTTAGGTTTTTGGATTTTATGGTTTTCCATTGTTTCTAAATAATAAATAGTCATCCAAGCCTCATTGTAAAATATTTCATAAGGCATGTAGCCACCACATCTCTTCACAGAGATAAGCTAACATCGCCCGAGCCAATTTATTTCCATTCTGCATGTAAACAACTTTTGGTACTTTGTTAGTAATGAATTGAACTTTTTTATTCGTTGTATCTCTGTGATTTTGTTTATATTTGTATTTCATTTCGTTTCTTCACAAATCTAGATCAGAATTGCTTGAGAATACTGAGCCTACAATTTAACCAACTTGAGTACTTTTTCGAATTAAAATCTCGCATGTGACACAGTCAAGCATGAAAGCTTGAATATGGGAGTCATTCTGAGAAGAGAGATGAGGGAGCACAGACGAGGAATGTAATAAAATCCAATATGGGTTATTGCGGTGAAAAATCATAAGGCCACACCCAAAATTAATGGTAGTGTATGGCACTGAAAAGAGGGAAACTGGCACCACTCCATGGACAACTGACCTTGGTTAGGTACACCATGGAAACGATGGGGTGTTGGGGAAGGGAAATAAAAAATATGTGAGAATTAGGTTGTGAGAGGAAGATGAGAGAATAGGAGAAGAGGGAGTGTTGGCGAGAGTGTGAGAGAAGGCTATAAGGAGGCAAGAAGAATTGCAATTGAAGAGTGCAACTAGATTAAGTGCTCAAGATTCATGTGTATATTAGGTGGATCCATTGTAAGGATCTAGATTCCTAATATTTTGATTTGCAAGTGGAGGCAAAATCTTTGGATTCCCATGGAGGCCTCCAAGTGGAATTACTAGTGTGCTATGGATTCTTGCAAGAGATAGATGGAGACACTAGGTTCTGGATTTCTAATGTATGCAAAGTGGGCCGAGAAGCTTGGACTTTTGGATTCCTGTAGTGTTGTTGAGGGTGGGGCACTATAAGTTCTAAATTCCTCGAACTAGTTGTGTGGTGGAGCTGCAACAACTTTGGATTACCTAAACTAGTTGTGTGGTGGAGCTATAGGTGTCTTGTATTCCCTGTTATTGATTACGTTTGGATGGATACAAATTACACTATGGATTCCTAGTGGATAGGTGGAGGTTTTTTGGACTTTGGATTCCCATGTGATTGAGTAAATATTTGGTGCAATTATCCCTTAATGACTTCCTTTCAAATGCTCTAGATCAAACTCAGGGGTGGTTGGCTATAATAAATATTTGTTTTGCACCAGCCTATGGTTGGGTGGAGAGTTGAAGTCCCAATCCCAGTTATTTTATAATTTCCTATGTTATTTTATAATTTCCCTAGGAGGCCCATTTTAGACCTCAAAATTACCCTAATGTGTGTGCCTCCATATTTGCTTCCCTATATATATGGCTGATAGTGAAGTTCATGAGAGAGCTTAGAGTGTGTTTAATCCCAATAATCCATTTAGATAAGGTAGGTGGTTCAAAATATGTATGCCCTTGTATGCCATCAATTAGAGGTCTAGAGTCCCCGTATATGTGAAGATTATGTATCTGCTTCTCTTTCGCAAACCAAAGTAATCCCCATAAATTCATTACTTCTGCTCTAGTATTAGTACTGGGTCCTCCATTCCAAGATAAATTATACTAAGAGCTTTCATTTAGCTTAAGTATTGCCTCACACCTGCACATGCCTAATTTCTCTGCACTGTCAAACTATCCAGCAGGAAAGTGTATAGTTAGAGTAACCATATGCTTGAATGAATATTTATGATGTTTAGTCACATGTGAGAGAGACGACGACCAAGATAATGTCCTGAGACATATCCGAGAAATATCAACAAGTTGTCCATAAAAAATATACCTGTTTCTGGCATTCCATATTTCCCATACAATATAAAGGGGCATCTCCTTGTATTTTCCAGAACTTGCAGACCATGTATTTATACACTGTTCAAAGTTATGTGCCTAATTAATGGGAAGATGAAGGATATGTGCAATGTTACTCCAAACCTGACGAGTAGTTAGGCATGTGAATAAGATATGTTCCCATGTTTCAGATGATGCCCTGCAGAAAATGCAAAATCTAGGACCCGATAATCCTCTCTTCGATAGATTATCCAAGGTGAGGATCCACGTCAGCCAAGAAAATAATATGATTTTTAAGGGAATACTCCACTTCCAGATCTTAAAGAACCAAGATGTATGTTGCAAATCCAATCTCTGCTTAATATAATAAAGGTATGAATCTTCCATAATGGGAGCTTGTTTATGCAATCTATCGTCCCATGAGATACGATCTCCTCAATCCTTGAAACAGAGACATGTATGACTAAGGAAATTTGTATACTCTTGCCATTCAATAGCACTTTGTCTCACCAGTCCTAAATCTACAACCTCTTTCCATATGGGACATCCCTCATGCCAACTTTTAATCGCCTGCTATAGGAGAATGTATCCATTTCTATGCATGATGTCTAATGTATGTCTCTGTAAATTCATATTACCTCACATTATTATTATGTTATCTGTCCTGATTAATATCTTCCTGCCATTACCAAACTCCCAGGCCATCCTCATGTGCCACCAGTGGAGAATTTTTATGAAGCTTCTCCAAATCAAATATCCCCTTGTTCTTATGGGAATAATCTCTCTCTACAACATCTCAATATATGAATGTATTATATATTTATCCCGGATGATGTCCTGCCAAATACCTTGTCCATTTGTGGCCTGCCAAAAGTATTTAATTAGCAGAGAATCTCCAAAAGTATTGAAATCCAGGAGTCATCTTGTGATTCCTGAGATGACTGACATGCATAACCCGTGGCTTATGTATCCATAATCTAGGAGCATCTAAGCCATCAAAATTACCCAGGGATCACACCCAACCTGGGCCACAACATTCCTTAACATGGATGGATTTTTTTCCACGAGGGTTTCGAACCAGTGGCCTTTTCACCATGGACTACCTTAACAGAACACCCTGTTACCATCTATTCTATGCCTCGTGGGCGATAAATGTCATCATTATTAATTCATAATTAAATTACAATAAATTTTGCTACCTAAAACTAAAAAATAACATTACGATATAATTTTTATTGGGGAATTTTTATAAAAAAGTGGTCATTAAATCTATAAAATTGTGATAAAAATGTTAGTGATGTCAAAGAATTTTTTTTAATGTTGCATATTCCATAAAAAAATATATATATGTATATTGTCAATATTGTTAAGATCCATCGTATTATTCGAGAGAATTGAACCTATATGAAAAAAATTACATTCCTTCTTCCCAACCATCAGTAATAACTCCAATTAAAAAAATTTATTTGTAAAAAGGAAAAAAATTTAAATCCAGAAAACTTTATTATTGAACTTTTTATATAAAGTGGGTCATTGAGCTTGATATAATTGTGATAGAAAATTAGTCTGTAAAGTGATATATTTTTCCAAAAGGAAAAGGTTAAAATACAAAAGTATAAATGGTTATTAATTTAGGATAATCCAAAAGATATAATTTATTATTAATTTCGATAAGGTTATATTATTCAAGAAACGATAATTCTCGTTGACTTTCAAATTATGTGAACATAAGTAACTTTCGATGACAATTGAAATTACGTAGTGTGACAACCAATTTATAATAAGCAGGTAGAGAGACCATATTAATACTCAACCTTTTACAACTTGTTTATCCAATAACTGTTAACATCAAACACGTGCGTATTGGCATTGTGTTTGAATGGATGGCAAGTGCATTTATATTAAAACTATGAGAATTTTCAAGTATTCTAATGGTTTTTTTTGGTAATGGTATTTAATATTAACTTGGATTATTATGTTACGACATGTACGACTTTGACACCTCTCGTATAATATTATTTGTATTTAATTAGTTTTAATACAATCAGCATAATAATATTTTATTTATAATAATTATTTATTTAATAAAAAATTAACTAATTAAAATTAAAATTTAAAGTATTTAAGTATTAATAACATTTTCAACAATATTGATACACATGTATTTTTTGGGAAATAGAAATATATACCTGATTTATTGATGAAAGCTTAAATTTATCACATAGATATTATTCTAATGTTCTGCTAAACAAAATTTTGCCAAAATATTTTTGTATGGGAGATTCGCCATAATTTCAAAATATGCATATGTATTGTTGATTTTTTTAAATGTTCAAAAAAAGTTTGTTGGTCTAGATTTGGATTGGAATGTTTTACTTAATATACTTAATATAATTTTGTTAGTTAAGTAATATATATATATATATATATATATATATATATATATATATATATATATATATATATACTTGTCAATATGCCTAAACAGTTAGGATATGTGAAATTTCAAACACTACACCAAAAAGAGGTTGGAAAATTATATGCTTAAAGATATTATGGTTAAATAATTTAACAAACCATAAATCAAACTTTATGATCAAATATTTTCATGATCAAAATTTTAGGTTACTATAAAGATTCCACTATATGTGCATTGACTTCATATTAAAGAAAAAAGAAAGATTTTTTAATGATTTTTTACATAAAGAAAGAAGAAACTATTCTACAACAATAATCAACATACAAAAATATATATACAATAAATTTTGCAAAACTTTGAAAACTATAACATAAATAACAATCACAAGGTAAAAATGATACACAACACATACTATTAAAATCTTTCAAGATGTTTAAATAGTCAATCCAAAAATTTAAGTGTTAAAGTGGACTTTTTTTAATGATTTTTTACATAATCTACCACCCTAATTTGTTGGACCTAACTCCAAGGGCTTGGAGGAGATATGACCCTGTTGATCTTTCCACTGACCTAATTTGTTGGACCTAACTCCAAGGGGCTTCGAGGAGAATTGACCCCATGACCTCCCAATTGGCAAAGTGATTAGAAACCAGAACTCGACCAGTTAATCTATCCTTAGGGCTCAATTTTTTTTAATAATAAATACTATAATATAATAAATAACTTAGAAATATTTCCTATCTTTTTTTTGTAAACTTAGTAGATCCTTTCTATTTTATATTTATAAACAAAAAACAGGTCACAAGATACAGATTTAGGCCTCAACCTGGCCGCAGGAAACCAGGTCTGTTGGCTGTCTTAATGAGTTGTAGGTCATCCAAAACATAAACATCTTAAGTCTGTTTCTAATTGTCTTCAAGTAGCTAATATTAGTATTTGCAGCCTTACACATACTAGTAAAGTAAAAGCTATCCGCTAGCATTTTCAAAAATTAAAACAAGGAAGATCAAATCTCATTTCAACACACAGAGGAGGTTCAATCAGTCATCATCTGACTCCACAGGAGCTAGATATTTCACGCTGGAGCCAGGCATGTCAACCCGGTGCATGGTTTGCAGCTGCTTCTCGATTCTTCCCAAGCGAACACATTGATGGTGCTGGCGCAGGTTAATTTCCTGAATGGACCTTGTGATATCAGCTAAATTTGAGGCAACTTTGGGGTCGCCGCCGATCTCCTGAACATAAACTATTGCCTTAACCATAAGGCATTTCATCAACCAATAAGTTCGAATTGAGTGATGGAATAATGCTATTCTGCCTCATGTGTGACCAAGGTCAGTGATGATCAGATTGAGTTCTTCCACAATGATATCTTCTTCTTCCTCCTACTTGGTACTTGCATGGCCCTCCCATCCATGGATCAACGACTTAATATAACATGGTGTACCATCGGAATAAGTTTGAAACAAATTCTCCATGACTTCTTTGCTCGACTTCCTGCCGCGTTTGGCTAGAGGGGACTTCGGAACCTTGGCTTTCCTTTGTCCTTTGCTTCCTTTTTTGCCGAATTTCCTTTCACCATTTTCTTGATAGTTCGGTCTTCCCGCAATTTTCTCGGCTGGAAGGAGTTACTTGGAAGACCTGTAACAGTGCAGAGCATGAAAAGTTTAAAACATCTGAATGAATTTCAAATTGACAGAGAGACTAGGCCTGACTTATTCCATCAACGAATGGAGACTGCAACTTTGAAAGCCTCTGAAAACTCAACTTGTTGATAGAAATCCTATCGTGGTCGGACCCACAACCCATAGTAGACCCAAAAACCAGAGGAGACCCATTAACCAGAGTTGAAAAAAACACCCAAACCAAAGGATTACCACCTGTATTCCATTTTCCTGCATTACCTCTGACCCAGACAACCCTTCCAAAAGCACTAATAGTGTTACACTTAAAGAATAAAGTAGTTAAAAACCAAAAGGTAACATAACAGGCAACATAACTGACCAAATGAAAGCGCAAAAAAATATTCCCACCCTCAACAGATGCACCCCTAACATTAACATCATTAGAAGCCATTCGAGCAATTTCCCACTTCTGGTGGTTCAAATTGGAAGGTGAGAAAGGAACAAGACGCCCACGATGGGCACCATGCAAGTTAAACAACGCCATTCCTTGTCCATGCAGTAAGCTGGCGGGTCCATACATCTCCAAGGCCAAAACAAAGTAAAAATGTGGGGCGTATTATACACAGGCCAATTCACAGTCTTCCTGGTTAAGCAAAGAAGAATACTATCTAAGCCTACCAAAACATGTCTATCCATAGTGAGAGAATCTACTTCATTATAAATCATATTGCTAGCCATATGCAGGCATTTCGGGAAAGTAAGCAGAAATCCAGAAGCATGTTGCATGACGATGATGTTATGAGGATTGATTATGCAACGCATGCAACATATTACAGTGTATTGAACAAGATGAATGTAATAGAGGAAAACCAGTAGCTTTCTTCGCATAGAACAAAACACAAAAACTGGTTTCATTGCTACAAGGTATGGAGAATTGGGTACATACCAATACAATGCATGTTGCGAAGTCCTCCGGCGTCAATTGACCTATTTACAAGAGCTCTGCGCGCGGCAGAAACAAAACATGCAGAGAATGGAAAACATGCATGGAATAACAGACTTGCAAAGAATGGCGAAGGCCTTGTTAATATCCTGCTCCCATCTCACCCGACGACACACATCTCGACTCATTCCTGACAACCCACCTGACTCATCGGGTTGTTCTGCATTATGCCTTAATGCGGTCATAACTATCCGTGGGTGGAGCCGTCTGCACGTCATCCTCGAGGTTGATGTGGAGGCCTTCATGTGCCTCGTCCATGTACCCCCCTCCCATCGCCATGACGTGTCATTGTCATCGCTAGTTGGCTCCCTGATCGGGGGAGTTGGTTGTTATCTCGATCATTGTGACCCCAGTCTTGTTGTAAAATAACCTTAAGCTCTGCAAGGCCTGGTTCCATGTTATTTTGCACCCATGGTTGGTCCATAACCCTGTCCTGATTAATGCATCCCCAACTTTCCAAACAGTCAGATACTTCATTACCTCTTCATACATGAAGCAGAATCATATAGCTGAGCCTTGTCATTATCTCCTTAATCTCTTTGATGAGACTTGTTGTTCGCCAGCTATTACTAATGTGCTCGTAGCGTGCTCCCTGATGTAACTTCTAGAGGACACCCGTAACCATAGCCGAATCTCCCTCTATCTCAAGGCGATTATGCTGTTCTTGGTTTGCAATAAATAGGCCCTGTTTCGCGGCAGTCAGTTTCGCTTCATTGTTACTAGCATACCCTAGGTTAATGGCGAAAATCCGCAGAAATCATCCTGTACAGTCACAGAAGATGCCCCCCTGCCCCTACTTGGCGTGGGTTGCCCTTCGAAGCCCCATCATAGTTTAATTTAATGAATCCTTGCTAAGGAGGTATGTATCTGTCCCGAACTTCAAAAGCCATATATTTGGGTTTCCAAGAGGTTGGCGCCAACATCTCTGCTTTAAGGTTTAACAAATTGAGAATTCTTTCCTTTGTTCCCTATGCTATCCAATCTTCATGGTTCCATTTTTCAGTGAGGATAGTCAATTAAAATCTTAACATTAAAAAAATTAATCTTAAAAAAAATCCAATAAACACAATTTTTAATATCAATAATAATAAATTTTAATATTCATTATCATTAAAAAATATATATTTATATTTAATGTAGAAATTATATATATGCATTATATATCCAGATTCCCCTGATCTAACAATATTTATCTTCTTGCTAAATACAGAATCCTTCCACTGTTAATCTTTTGCGGAAACTCAATTGCAAACACATGAAACAATAAAAACAATCGCACATAACACAATTGTTTAATGGGAAATCCTGAAGCTAAAAACCCCAACCATCACATATTATGTATCATGGAGATCATGTAACAATCTCATACAGAGCTTAGTACATCAAGCTCTCAGTACAATCAATCGTCACACACTATCATGAAGAAATATGCAAATCCATGCACAGATTTCTTTCCACCTGATAGCCTGCCTCCATTGTGCAATCCCTGTTGAAGAAGACCCCTGAATGAATTCGAATTGGCCTTGCTTTGACTGCGCAATCCTTATTGGCAACTCCAATGTGTGTGTGATGCAATAAATGCATCACTATAGTCACAACAAATAGTCCATCTCACCCTTTCACCTATCTCTCCACTGGAACTGACATGAACTGTAGTTAACTGATGTATTTGTTCAGTTGATTAGTGAGTTATTATTTGTGAATTAATTAACTAATTAATTCACTCCACTCTCACTGGTGTATCATTCAGTTAGACTAGATACAACCAGCTCAACTGAGTTTAACTCCATTAACTGAGTTAAATTGAATAACAACTCCTGTAACTACTCTTCTAACTCTGTCATAGCTTTGCCACTTCAGTTCTAACTGAGTCTTCCATGCATGTACCACCAGTAAACCCTAGGAATTGCGTAATTCCTTTAGCCCACTGATTTGCCAAATCTGTACACTGAAATAAAGTGCCCCAAGAGAATAAGTTGTTGTTTATTGTCGGATTATTATTAAGAGCTAATAACAACCGACATGCATCTATTTTTAGTTCGACGATCTATAAATAGACTTTCCCCAATATTCTAAAAATAGAATTTCATCTATTTTTCCAACTTGACCAACCATCCACAAATAGAATCCTGCAACTTTTGAAATATGATTACCATGTCTAAAAATAGACTTGCACCTAAAAATAGCCTACGGGCCCACTTAGTGAAAGGTGACTGATTTTCACTAAGCTCATCATCTTGTTGAATCTCAACATTTAATTTTATGAAATTTTTTTTTTTGAAAAAAATAAATACATTTTCTTATATACATATTTAAAATAATTTATATAATAATTTCCATCTTAATCATGAAACCACATTTTACAATATTATTTTAATTTACAATTTAATATTAACCTTACATTATTAATTCTTGTAATATTTCTTTTCATCAAACTTTTTTTTATAATAATATTTAACTTTCTTATTTCTCTTAATTTATATATTTTATGAATATTAATATATTTAAATTTAAAAAATACTATGATGAACTACATTGGGTAGTTCGAAATGCGTCCACTCCAAATGATATTGTGATTTTTCAGAAAAATTTGATTAAACAATTATAGATCACAAAAGTTTACAATCTGATAAAAAAAAAAAAAAACACTGTTATTGTGAAAAGTTATTAAGTTTAATATCAAAATCATATTTAGCCTAATAAGCTTTTCTTTTGAATCAAATCACCTTAAAATTTTGTTAACATTTTTAGCACCACCACCACATTTATATCTGATATCTGTCCCACTTTCACTACTTGTATAAATCCATTGGGTTACCACTGAAGTGTTTTCATTTCCATCTATTACTCACTACATTTACCTGGTATGAATTAGTTGATGTGTGGCCACCGTTTCTAAATAAATACCCACTAAATTTACATGGTATGATTTCGCTATGGGTGCCACGATTTCTAAATAAATAACCCTTCCTCAAGTGTTTTCATTTCCAACCATTACTCACTACTTTTACTTTTTGCATGAATATGACCTGGTATATAGGAGTCTAGTACGATTTGTAGCATTGAAAAGCGACAAGCAGCAATATGTTTCTTCCTCCCGAAAGGTGGATTTGGGATCAAATCCCTAAGCTGAGCTGCTACATTCCAGATTTTCCAGCATGTGCAGGTTGCTCGTGCTCAACCTCCAATTATTTTCACGCCAGAGAAATATGGTCTTGTTCGACCTGCAATTGTTTTCAAGTGAGAGCAGGCTATTACTGCTTAACTTTCAACTCGTTTCCGCTAGAGCATTCTATTTTTTCTCATCCTCCAATCTATTTTCTGTCAGAGCACGCTGCTCCTGCTTAGCCTCCAATACATTTGTAGCAGGAGCATGTCATTGCTTATTGACATCTTGCTCACCATATACAGTTTTAGAGAGCGTTAAAATTCTCTCCTTTCATGCATCTTTAAATAGAAATTTTGGTTGCTTCATTTATCCATTGTTGTTGCTTATGCCCTTCTGAAGCTCCTTGTTATTCATCTCGAGTATAACCTTTTTGAAATGGGAATTAAACCAAATGAGATTGATCTTAATAAAATCAAATTTTATGAGATGCAAAAACTTAGATTAATTGATCCCTCACTCACTGCACATGGTAGATATAGATCTAGGCTCATTGTAAAATTTATCATATTTTTCTAATTTGATAGAATAGTAGGTCTTTGTGCCTACTTTCTTTTGAAATACCCAATCTCTCAGTTGAATCCCTTGCACAACGACCCAAAGAAATAAAATATTATGAACCCGTTGCTGACTAGTGTATGAGAGTAAAATTCATTCTTTGTTAAGAGTGGATTGTACTGTGTTCATAGAAGAATGCTTATCGATAGAATTGAAGATTTGAATTAGATTTATGAGATTCAGACCGGTGATTACCCAAAGAAGAGGAACTACATGTTCTAAAGCCAGTCCATCTATGGCGCAAAGTTGAGATTTTCTCGGCAATATGCAGCTAGCGTTAGGGAAAAGGCAGCGTGCACTCTGCATGAGAAAGAATTCATTTGGAGTGATTTTTTTTATTTTTTTTTGCCACCATTCTGAATACAGAGTGTTTCTGGTCCATTTTTGATTTGGCATTTATAGCAAATGTTAGAATTGATGGGAGATACATAAATATTAGATTAAATTACTTAAAATGTTAGATTTTCTCCAGGTAATAAATCTCGTAAATGGGAAAATAAACAAAGCGGAATCTAGCGAGTCCGAGAGAAATTCAATCCATATGATAAGAAACATGTCTGCTTTAGCACCTCTGGCAGTGGCTGAGAGTGCAACGTTAAATTCGACAACTAAAGTTGGTGATCCAAAAAGTGGCCTCTATTTATATCCAGGTTACACACAATAATAAATATCTGTTACTAACTAGTTAGGTTTTATTGTCCACATGATGGAGGTTCCAAGTATGGACCTAAGACCTTGTAAAGAGAATTAAAACATATAAAGGCATTCTAATATTGAGGGTTGTAAAATAGAAAGGCACTATGTGACATTTAGATTTTGAAGGTCCTCAACTTGCATTGTTTTTTCTGGCCAGGTATCAATTAGGATTTTTGGACTTTGTAAAGAATAATTTAAATTTATAGTGCCCTCCATACTATAATTGAAATTTGTAGTGTCATTGATTGGCTACTTCTCTTCTTGTTTTTTTTAAAGGAATTTGTAGTGTCACTGATTGGCTTTTTCCCTTCTTGTTTTTTTAAAAGGGTGAAATTTTGTGATCAAATTAACAAGGCAGAAAAAATATCGTGTCATTGAAATCTAATGAACTAGAAAACCACAATTTGGTGACAGGACTCATCATTTTTATCTAATTTTGAATTATTGAAAATTGTCTCTTAAAAGTCCATATAATGAGCCATTTACCCCACCAAGAAGCATTGTGTTAATGGGTGTCTATACTTTATAAAGCATGATCATGAACAATATTTTGAGGGGTTTGTAATTTCAACATGTTTGCTAACGAATTGCTTCATTGTACCATTATGAGTGCATAATAGATTTATGTATCAAAAGTAGTTGCTCAGGGTTTAATCCATTAATGTGATGGGTATTACATTCTAGAGAATGACAGAAGCTATCCATTGTTTCCCTAGATCTAAAAGCCATTTTTGTTTTTGTTACATTTTTTAGTATGTTTAGGGAAATTGATTCCAGACAAAATGCTAGAAATTGTTATAGTAATAGTCGGATATGTTTCCTGTAAAGGTTAAAATTGTTTTGAAATTGTTTTCCATTTTCAACTTCCACAACGTATCATATTGAATAGTGTCATATGTTTACATAATAGTCAAAAATTGTTTAGAAAGTCAAAAAAATTTGAGTGTTTTCCATTTCCAGCTTCCACAACTATCATATTGAATAGTGTCATATGTTTATGTAATAGTCAAAAATCGTTTTGAAATTATTTTTCATTTCCCGTTTCCATATTGTAGAGGTTGATTTCCAGATAAAGGGTTGAAATTAGGTGTCAACTTTTTATTTTTTTACGGCTGCCACTATTTGTGGGAAGGATTTCAGTGTCAACGAGTTGCAACTGATTTCTCTTGCATTTTATATTGGAGGGAAAAGAGAGAGAGGGAGAGATAGAGAGATGGGGGAAGAGAGAGGGAGGTAGGAGAGGAAGGGAAAGAGAGGAAGGAAGAGAGATGGGAGGAGAGAGGGAGGGATATATAGATGGAGTTGGAGGGTGAGAGAGGGAGGGAAGAAGAAATACATAGAGAGCGAGAAATGGAGAGAGAGAGGGAGTGACAAGGGAGAAATAGAGAGAGTATGTGTATGTTTGGGGGTGAAGTTCAAAGGCCAAAAAGCCCCATGAAAACGAATCCTCTTGGTGGTTGTCTTTTCAGAGCTGCTTTTTAATAGAAAATGTAGTTTTATGCAAAAACAATGAAGAACAAATATGGAGAGAAAATGAAGAAAAAGAGAAATAACAAGAAAAAAATTTAGGAAAAAAATCCAACTTGAAGAGTGGAGGAAGAAGTGACAATTGAGCAGTTGCAATTGTTGATAGTGAGTAACAACACATGAAATCTCAATGTAAGTCTTATTCTTTGTAAGCATTTCCAAAGAAAAAAAAAGTTTCAACCATTTTTGGTTTTTAGATTTGGAATCTTGTAATAAAAATCTATTATCTTGCTGCTAATAGCTATTTAAGTTTGGTTGTGTAATAACTTCAATTTATGTGATTTTTTGTTATATAAAACTACATCGGATGATACTTTTGCATTCAATTGCGTTGGATTTCCTTTCCAACGTTCTATTGTTAGTTAATTCGATGCAATGTTGAATCACAACATTTCCAACATTTTATTGTTAGTTAATTTGATGCAATGCCTTAATTTCAATTTGTAATATTGCCAGGATTAAGTGGATGCACAACCAACTTCGTTATTTGATTGGGCATTTTATTTATTAATTTATTAATTGTTGAGAATTAACTAACATTATTGTGTACTTGCATTAAAAGGAAATATAAGTATGAGTGCTCATGAACAATCGTTTATATTCGAATCTATGGGATTGAATTAGCAAGATAAAAATTGGTAAACAAAAGCTTGTTTATCTAAACGTTTTTGTATAGTTTACTATTATGGTTTTGTATTTTTTATGGTTTATCTCTCAATTAACAGTTAATGAGTCTTTATGGTTTACCTCTCAATTAAGAGTTAATTAAAAAAAAAAATTAACTAAATTTTAATTTTATTTAAAATAATAATGATAATTACTATTGAGAAAAATAAATTTTTTTTTCCAAAGAAAAAATCGGTAACTTTTATTTATATAAAAAAAAGTTACACATAGCATATGCATTTAAGCATTTTCAGAAATTGCCCATTGGGCTCATGTGCTTTGGCACACAATGCGACGTAGCAAAGCTACCTTGCATTCAGAAAGAATGAAATAAAAAGAGAAAGAGAGAAGGGAATACAGTGAGAGACAGAAAAAGTAAAAACTACTAGATCGTGGGAAAGGCGTCCCACAAATCAGGTTTTTCTGCCTTTCTTCTTCTCAACCTTGCGCCATTCGCCTTGGGAAGGAACACAAGTGGCTAGGACAATCTGGTTTTCTGCAATATGAGTTCCTGTATCCTTGTCTGAGTCTGAAGTTTCTGAAGTATGATGTCTTTTAATCCCTCCGCTGCTAATGTCTTCGCCGTTCCTGTCTGATTGTTTCGACTGGTGGAGTGGATCCATGTGTGCGGTCTTGTCCTCTGTTTGTACCTCTGGTTCCTGTGTGGGTTGCTTACTTTCTGGAGGAACTAGTTCCTCTTCTTCTTCGGACTCGTCCTCCTCAGAGTCAGGAGGAGGAAACTGCCAGCCTTTCCTCTGCTTCCTGTTTGATTTCCTTTTGCTGTTTGCTTTCTTGGCTTCTGGACATGTATTCTGTAGGTGTCCAGTCATCCTGCAAATCCTGCATCTGAACGCAGTGTTCTCATAATCTAGTGTTTGTAGCCAGTTTTGCTGCTTATAAATCAGCATGATGTTTTCCGGTAGCCCTTTGCTTAAATCTACTTCTACACAGATTCGGGCAAAGGTGAAAATTCTTTGTTCCAACCTTTCCATGTCTGTTTTGATATACCGCCCAAGGCTATTCCCAATGCTTTCGAGAACCTGTTCATTCCAAAAATGAAGAGGCAGGTTGTGTAGTCTCACCCATACAGGTAACCTGGAAACTGTCATGGTGTTGGGGTCAAAATCTGGAAACCATGGGGTTATAAACAACCCCGTGGACCCCCAAAACCAAGGCCCTTCTCTGATTATGATATCTCTTTCCTCCGAGGTTTGGAATTTTACAATAAAAAACCCCTTTGAGCAGAGATGTATTTCACAATCCAGGGACCATTGTGTGAAAATCCAATGAAATAGATCCACTGGTTTGGGCCAGAAACTGTTAAAGCGGCATATTAATGCCTGGGCTTCATATGTCTTTTTATGGTCCTCTGTTGCTGAACTGTTGATTTTTAGTGCTGGGGTTTGGTCCTGTAGTTCTACAATATAGGGTCTCGGCACATTTCCAGCCTGTTCTGGGGATGAGCCTGCTGCTTTTTTCCCTTGAAGGATGTTTTTGTAGGAGGGGCCTCCATTTGATTTCTGTTGAGTGAAGGGCGCTTTCCCTTTATCTCCCCCAGCAGATCTTGGCTTGTTCTGGTTCACAGCACCCCCTCGCAAACGCAAGTTGAGGGTAATAGTCATCTCTGCTTTTATGGAATAATCCTTTAAAAGCCTGCACTCATGGAGGGAGCTGTGCCCATTGACCAGATGTTGAATCGACGCTGGGTACCCTATCAATCCCCAGATTTTATGCTTAAGATGTAAAATAGAAGTATCATCAGTTACCCAGACTACACGAGACTTGCCCGTCGGGGTTCTAATAAAAATTTGAAAGGGGGAAGAGTTCTGCTGAACCGAGATCTTACCGATTGATTGGGGATCAGAGGTAAGCGCTTCCTGCTTATGCCGATCCCTCATCTCTGCCTTTCCTTTCTGTTGATTCGGCGGTGGGTTCAGATACCGAGATCTCGGGTCAGGAAGAAACCGCCCCCAAACTCTCTGAGAACCAGGGGCTCTTGCACTTCCATAGCAGTGTTCCCCATCCAGTCTAGTCCACGACTGCCAAATCTCTCTGCCTGGCGTAAGGAAAACTTGGGAAAAACCTATGGCGGCGCCTTCCTGAACAAGTGTGGAACGAATCAGCAAAAGTCGGTTGCAGGGCGCCCTTGGTCGGGCCGGATCAAACGCTCGTTGATTTGTGGCTGGAGCCATTGCTTGGGTTCTGCGATAAGCCTCCCATGGGGCTCGAAGCCAGCCTCCAGATCCGCGCGTCACCTGCAGGAAAACCTCTCTCACGCCAAATAGATCTGATGCAATCGAATCGGATTCAACACCGTAAGGGAGCCTTGCTGAGCCTGAGCTATCCTGATCCCCCGGCTTGGCGGCGGCAGAAACATGCAGAGACCTTGCAGAAACCCTTGATGCGTCCATCTCCGCGCCCAGTATCAAGAGTGTTGATATAATTATAATAGAAGTAAAACATATATTTCTTTAAAAATTTATGTAACAAAGTTCCAAATTTTTTTTAACAAGATTGGTAACTTGGAGATCCACTCTCACTTTATCATGAAAATTCTTAATACCATGGTTTATTTATACTAGATTGGTGTATGAGATCCCCTCCAACAATTTTTAATACCATGGTTTATTTACTCCTAAAACTAGGTAATCTTTACATGTTGTTTCCTCTTAGTAAGAAATGCCCATGACATTCCTTTTAAGCCTCTCATACTCTACCCCTTTTGAACCTTTGACCTCTTAGGAAAACACACATGCTCTTAACCATTAGACCCACTCAAGCTAGCTAGCTAGCTAGCTATATATATATATATCCATTTTATTTAAATATTAATTTTTTACTATTAAATTAAAAAATATGTAAACCTTGTTATTGATTTATTATTGAGGAGGTTCAATTAACCATTTGTTATTGAGAAGTTTTGAAATGAATAAGATAGATTTTCTTCAGATTTTCTAGTATATAACACAATTGTTTAACATATTAAATAATTTAATCAAAATAAATTAATCAAATTTGAAATTTGAAAAAGGCTCAATATTGATAGCAAACATTTTTCAATGTAAAACATTACTAGGTATCCATTCAACCAAAATGTGAGAGGTTTACCTTTGAATCTAACTTATGGAATTTATCTTACTAGCATACCCCACAAGCGGGGGAATGGAACACCGAATAGTTACATTATTCAAATATTGGAAGATTTACTTTATTTTTTTAGAGAGAAATGAATCTTCAAAAAGAATTTTATTGAGGGTAAATTTCAATGAACATAGGATGGAAGGATGCATTGCAGGAGTTCTTGAGTTACTCATTATTGATTAAGTCAATCCCAATTAGTTTTTCTAATGGAGCTCTCAAGAACAATAATATGGTGACTTATAAAGAGAACCTTCCAATGACTATTGGAGTACAAGGAAATAGAGCATCATAATGTAATGTGAAATTTTCATGGGTCACTATTACAATTCAAATAGAGATATGAAACTATCGATTTAAAAGAACACCAAACATCTTATGTGTCAGAAAAGCAATTATTCAAAGACAAAAAATATTAGTGTGCATTGCTAGGACGAGAATTTAACCTTGAACCTTGGTGGAGGTGGTTTCATTATTATGTATCCAAACATTTTTGTGGGTCACTAGTATAATTCAATTAAAGGCTGAAAATCAGTGGTTCTTGTGAGATCCATAGTCCAAGGTGGACAAGAGGCTCATCACCTCAACATTTTGAAAGAGTCGTGACTCATTGGCTCCTAATGACATGCTCTATTTTCCATAACACCATAATATAATAAGTTCAATTGACACTAATACCATATTAAATTATGGATAATTATGCTTCATCTCAAATTACTAAAGTGAATAAGGAAAAACATGTCCAAATCATTTGAAATGAAATTACCTTAATATTTAGAATCCAAGGTTGAAGTATTCAGTTAATTGATTATACATAAATTCTAGAGAATAAGGCATATATATACATATTATAAATGACATACATCAATACTATTGGAATTAATAAACATATACAACTATAAAGTTATAGGTAAATGTCAATGTTTTTACAAGTATGTTATTAATTTTGTAAATTCTAAGATAAGCTGTATTATAAGGATTACCTAAAACAATTTTGAAAGTTCAATTCTTGTTGAAATTTGGCAAAAACAAAAATTAAATTTGACTCGATTCCATAGTTTTTTTCAAAATTTCGAGGATATTGATTAATTCATAATCCATGAAAATCCCTTGGATGTGGGTGAATGATGCCGTGAAACATTAATTCCATATAACTATAATGAATGCTCAAATATTAAAATTTAACGTGTATGAGTTATTAGAAAAGAGGGAATTTTGATAGTCCTAGTCCTTATCTTCCCCTTTTGAAAAATGACTTGTGTTATATTGGATGAATGGTTAATGTGCTATATATTGGATGAATGATTGAAGGTGAGAACTTCATATCCCTTCACCAACACATGCAAGATGATTGTTGGTCCTTGTGATCACATGAAAATCTATGTATCTTTTGTTATCGACATGATTGATATTTTTTTAGACTATCATGCATTTGAAAGTGGAATAATTTGTTAGACCATCATGCATTTGAAAGTGGAATATTTTGTTACGTTATTGACATGCTCGATAATTTTTTGAGCCATCATGCATTTAAAAGTTGAATCGTCATTGATATTGTTGTAGTGCTTGTGGATTATGTATGATTATGGTATAATATAACCCATTGTTGATATGAAATTGCATGTGTTATATTGCATGAATTATTAAAGTGATATATCGGATGAATGGTTGAAGGTGGGAATTTGTGATATCTTCACCAACATAAACAAGATGATTATTGTTCCTTGTGACCAAATGCAAAGCTATAGATATTACATTATTGGTATGGTCAATATTTTGTTGGACCATAATGCATTTCATTGAATCATCATTTACATTATTCACATGGTTGATATTTTGTTAAACCATAATGCATTTGAAAGTGGAATCATCATTGTGGTTGCAGTAGTGCATATGGATTATGGTGTAGGATAACCCATAGTTGATATAAGATTAATAACTCTTTATAATTTTGTGAATTGATTCTGTTGCACAGTAAAACATAGATGGAGGAAGCATATGTTTGAACTATGTTGCAAGTTATTTTATAGGATGTTTTAAGGTTGTCTAAGGGTACACACTTGAGTAAGTGGATGTGCATGGATCATTCAACAACTCAATTCCTATGAGATATTATTGGCATAGATTTTAACACTACAATATAAACTAATCCATTAGTCCATCATCCAATTGTAAATCACATAATGAGTTTTGAGGCATCATCCAAGTTATTCAAAATAACCAAGCAATAATTTATCACTTTTAATATCATTTACATCCATTTTGATTTCTTTTCAAAGCTAGATATCAAAATAAAATGTTTATTGATGCATTTTGTAATTTATTTAGTTAGTTGGGTCTAGTTCAGGTGCTTAAGAAAAGCGTTATCTTCCCCACCAACTCTTGAAAATGAATTTTTTATTTCTTAATAAGGGTATTGTTGTGATGAGTTTAAGCCATGTTGTTGACTTAACCTTATGACTTGAAGAATTTAGGATTTACCTAGGTATCATCCTTTCACTATACTAAAATTAAAATAAAATGAAATATTATTCACTTTTGTATCATAGTATTAAACACACACACACATGCAATTACTCCAATGAATTGTACTTGACCTTCTCACTATTTCTATGCAAACATGTGGTTGGGTCACACACACACACATATATATAGAATTGATAGGTGATATGAAACTAAATTTAAGAGTTCAATTTTGTCATTTAATTAGTTTTTTAATGTCTTCCAAGAAAAAATTGTGTAGCTTTTCTATAATAAATTTATTTTGGTGACATGTAAGTATATCATTTTTTATTCAATATTAAGGTTGGCCTCAACCTAGCCTTAGCTTTGCTCTTGTGATGATGATGATATAATAATTTTATTTAAAATGTGTCCAATTTTTTCTAAAAACTATATAAAATTATTATAAATTTGGTTTATAATAATTACATCAAAAATCACATTTTATGATAATATATAAAAATAAATTAAATTTTAAATTATCTCATATATAATTAATATAAGTTAACATAAAATAATAATAATAATAATAATAATATAAAATGTAAAAAATAATAATTTTAATCCATTTTAATCCTACATGATCTATGAAGGGAAGAAAATCTAACCTTTGAATATGTAAATATCAAATATTTATATTAAAAACAGTTTGTATTTTGGAAAAGAATCGATCCTTATAGATATTATAGCATAGTAAGTTTAGTGAATCTTAAAATAAATAAAAGGCTTCAAAAATAAGCAACACTATCAATCAACAAACAAATAATATGAAAAACTTAGGTCAAACACGGTACAACACCCATAAATTTGTCTCACTCAAAAAATGAATTAAAAAAAAGAAAGAAACTTTGCAAGTTGGATGAGCAAAATAATCAACTAGTTATGGAAGTTAGTCGTAGCACCTTGAATTGAAAGTCAATCGCCTTCATACTACTAAAATGAAAAAAGTTGACGTTGAGTTGTCATGCTCACCTTCTTCCAAGTTTCACGATGTTAATTTTCAACCTAATGTTCATGATCATGACTCATCACATGTTTTTGTTACACTTAATTTTGAAAAACACACTACATGTAATAAGGAAATGAAGTATTGGAAAAGACATATCTAATAATATGTACATGCTCATAGCTTCTAAATAGAGAAATTGTGCCCATCTCCCTGAAAACACACAACTTATGCAAATACCACTTATTGGACCTTCCATTAATGGACCATATCAAACTCCAACTACTACTTCCATATCACACCATTTCTTACCACAAACCCATTCAAAAATACAAATTAAATGTTATATTTTTATCATTTCATAAACAAGCAACCTACACACAGAAGTTTCTTACCACAAACCCATTCAAAATTACAAATTAAATGCTATCTTTTTAACATTTCATAAACAAACAACATACATAGAGAAACACCTATGGATTAATATTTGGGTACCCTCTAACATATGAATTTATTTTTCTTATATAGCTCAATTCCAAGGGTATTAATTCGACCAACCTTCCAAAGGTTTGAGAAAAGGAATTTTGTGAAGGTGAAACACTTTCTGCTGAATAATTTATTTATCTTATATAGCTCAATTCCAAGGGTATTAATTCTACCATCCTTCCAAAGGTTTGAGAAAAGGAATTTTGTGAAGGTGAAACACTTCCCGTTGAATAATCACTGATGTTATCATTGTGTCTTGGGAGCTCAACATCACAGATTGAATAAAATCCAACAAAATTTACTCCAAGCCCCCTAATTATTTTATGGTCCCAGCGTGACCCCATCAAACCTCAAACAAAAATCGTTTTAACAATGATAAAATATTTTCTCCCAAACCCACCTCAAACTTACTATGAAAACCCATCTTTATTTTGGGAAATAAATGCCTACTAAAACTCAATTCTCCATCTACCAATCCCTTCAAAACTGACACAAAATCATTTTGACATAGGGAAGTATTTATAAAACTGCGAAGAAAATATCCTGCAAAAACGAAAAATGATTTTTCAAACTTATACTTACATTCGAGTAGTTGTTTTTATGACCATGATTTCTAGGAGATTACAATTATTTGTCAAATTCAATAAACAATGATCTTATATTTCTATAAACAGAAAGAGACATGTCCACACATTGTTAAACTCGTGAGTGGAGGAGTTGGACTCTCTAGAGGCACGACTGTATTTTCCAAGTTAAATTTAATGATACCTCCTGCGCTAGAGAGGTAAATAACTTTATCCTTCCTAAACAATAATGGCACTCTCACATTAGTTGTCATGTTTTATTTTATGTTTGATTGTGTTCTATGTTATTGGAACTACTTTTTACTTGCTCTAAAAATTTATATTGATAGTGTATGATGTTTAAGCTTTGTTGTATATTTGATTTCATTCTTTGTTAATGGAAATAAGTGGACACTTGTGTGCCCATAATGCATGAGCAAGCATAGCCAATGTTGAAGTGGCTAGCATGAAATGTGTATGCCGAAAAATACCAGCGTAAGGAAGAAACTTGTGTGTAAAGTAGAGGTTCGCTGCCTATGGACTTGCGTTTAAATTATTTGCAGACTTGAGCGATGTTGTAATGTCCTTGGCTTAAGCCACCGTAAAAAATCTTGTAAAATGAGAGTTGTTAAATAATTAAATATTATTTATTCTTATATTGATATTACATGAAGAATATTCTTGTAATTCTTAATTATGAGAATATTGGAAGAATTATTATTTTATATAGAAGAATTTATATCCTTTTATAGAAATAAATTATATTTCCAAGTTGGTATCTTTTATGAGTTTTAGAAATAATGAGTAATAGTTTTGGAAAAACTATGGATAAGTGATATTTTTCTCATAAGGAAAAAACAAATCTACTAGTAAAAGAAAAACATTAGAGATTTATGGAGTGTTTTTGTGATTTTGGAAAAATCATATTTATGGATGCTTTATGACATGCTTTTATGATTTAGAAAAGCTGAAATGTTTTTATGATTTAGAAAAGCTATTCAATTTTATTAATTCTATTTATTATAAGCATAGGAGAAAAATAGAAGGGGGGAAATGAGAGAAAACATGGAGAATGGAGTCAAGGAAGAGGAAGAAGGCATTCCAAGCATATATCAAGAGATAAGTAACCATATTTTTTGAAAATTCTTTTGTTCGCATATGGACCATAATGATATAATGATTGAATTTATTTGCAAGAAAAAGTTCATGTGATAAATAATTAAGATTAATTCTAGAGTAAACCTCTATACAATTTTTTTCATAGAGGAATAAGTGTTTTATTCATTGAATTATGAGTAGATTTCGTGTGTTGTGAATTGATAAAAGCTTTTCATGGCTAAATAATTCTATGAATTGCATAAGTTATTGGAAAATAGGGTCAAAATAAGCTTTTTATATCGCTCAAACCTAGATATATATTTAAAAATTGAATGAGGTTTTTGTACAAGAGGATGTTATGACCAAAAGCCTCTTTCAGATTTTAAAAATTTGTTTCCCATGTCTCGAAAATCGTGTCCTAAATTGATGTAAAAAACATAAATTATTTATTATTTAAATATGAAAAAATGAGCTCCAAATATTCATTTGAATATTCCAAACCGTAACACCTGTGTAAAAATTGAGAGAGGTTATTTTGAATGAACCAATTACAAACAAAAACCTCTATGGGTTTTCCAAAAATCGTTTCCATTTGGTTGGAAACCATGTCCAAATTTGATGACAAAAACACGAAATTATTTAATAATTAAATCTGGAAAAATGGGCTGCAATGATTCATTCGAATCTTCAAAACCATGACACCTGTGAAAAAAACCAGAGAGGTTATTTTTAATAAGTCTATTCCAAACAAAAATCTTATTTGGTTTTTTGAAATTCTTTTCCATATCTCTGTAATACGTGTCCAAAGTTGATAGCTAAAAAAAAAAAAAAGAAAAAAAAAAGAGTAAAATAAGAGTGATTCTATTCGATATTTCAACCGATAAAAATAATTATTTATGTACATATAGACATAATAATTATGTTGATAATTCTTTAAAATGAATTAAGTTATTTATTTTAAGAGATTACCAAGTATGTTCTCATGATGTATATGCATTAAAAGTTAAAGAGAAATATTGGACTCTTGAAAAGAGTATGTGCTTAGGTGCACATGAATAATTATTTAGTATATTTGATCCACTAAAAATTATTATGTGATTTTACATGCATGAGGAGATTTTGTCATGTGAAAAGATATAAATAACTTATGTGAGGGGTAGCTCACATAAAGCCTTTGCGTAAAAGGCAATTGGTTGTGTTATTTGAGAAGGATTTGTTATTCATGTTATTTCTTGAGGAAATATTACAAATCTCTCTAATATGTGAAATGATAAGAAAATATTTTGTATTTCATGCATAATAGCTAGTTAGTTAGCTATATTTTGGAAAAATAATAATTAAGGTGTTAAATTCCTTGGAGAATATATATATATATATATATATATATATATTTGTATGCAAGGAAACAATTATTGGGTTAGAACTCTTCAAAAAGAATAGAAGAGAAAAATATATCTTTGTATGCATTATTGGATTATATTCTTAGAGAGGAAAAATAGTAATCACATGCTTTATTATGTAAGATTATTTAGAGAAACATATATATGCTTGCATGCATGGAAAAAGTATAGTTTTGGGATTAGATCCTTTGGATGAGAGGGAAATGTCCCTTTGCATGCATGAGAGAATAAGTGGTATGCATTTGACTCCTTGGAAAAGAAATGTGTTTATTTCTCCATGAAATATTTATTTAGTTTCTTTTGGAAAGAAATATATGTTTTACATGCAAGAATAAAAACGCTATGTTATTGCATGCACAAAATTATAACTAGTATGTTAACTTTGTTTGAAATAAAGCTCGGATTGTTATACGTATAGCCAATGTGAATAGCTCTTGTGTGGAAAAGATGTCTTTGGAAAAGAACATGCATTCATAGGCATAAGTATAGAATCATTTGTGTTAATCCCTTTGGAAAAAAAAACATAAGAGTAGGCAAAAAGGAAATTGTTTGTTGAGATACTTATCTTGAAAGCTTGTTATGCATTTTCATGCACAATATTATTATATAGTATGTTATCTTTCCTTTGGAAATAATATGAAAGTGCATGGGAGATTTTGTCAGCAGTTGTTTGAAACATAATACTTGATGGTGATTTATTTGTTACTAATGCATGTGAAATGATGTTAAAGAAGACATTTCATGTCAACTTGGTTATGTTTTATACATGCATACAAATATTTGTTGACGTGTCACAAATAGAGATTGATTATTAGTTTATTAATGTTTTATCTAATCATGATATCAAGTGTGTTGACGACAGCAATGGCAGGAAAGAAGGATGACTTGAGAAAATGATTTTTCAAGTTTAACATTGTGGAAGATAAAGAGTTGTTAGTCCATGTAGGTTTAGTAGTTCCAACTGCACGATGACCCACTGAAGTAAACACTCTGACTACAAAGACATAGATTGAGGATTCGTGGGTAAATGGTATCATGATGATTGTAATAACTTATAGCTAGTTATGTTGCATTTAATATTATTTTTTTATGTAATTTTTATGACAATGGTCAAGGGATGGACTCCCTTATAACCATTGAGTGATGGGTGACAACCCTCACGAGCGTTTAATAATAAAATTAAACGTTTGTTGGTTTTCACCCTACGAGGTTTCTAGGGCATATTGGTGTCTAATGATGTGATTGTTCATTGTGTAAATTTCATGATGTTAATTTCTTTCATGATGCGATGTTTATATTATCAATTAGGTGATTTAATAATTGAGTTAAAATGATCGTGGGATCGACGCATGGTTATAGCAGGAAATTTAAGTTAATATGCTACAACAAGGACCATTAATGGTTATGTAACTCACTATGTTTTTTACTAAATATTTATCAAGTGATGATGATGGTTATTCAAATGGTTAATGCAGAAATATAGAAAGTAATTTATAAGGTTACACATTTGTAAATGTTGAAAAAAATTTCTAACTCTATGCGTTTTCCTGCGAGGTTATCGGGGTATGTTATAGATGTGCAGGAAGTGTACATGTTGTTTTTTTCGGCTTTTTAGTTTTTGATAAACAACATCTGTTGGGAAAAATACTGAGAGGGGGGTGAATCAATATTTACAAGAATTACAATCTTTTTCTTTATTTTATTGATTTCTATACGTGACTCTAATTAGTCCAACTAGCGTATGCATGTGGCTGTGTTAAAGGAAACATGTGTATGCCCAAATAACATAATGTTCAGATAAATCTTCAAAAACTTTTCTTAGCCCAGTTCATCAGTTATGCATAAGACATTTAAGCAGTAAACATGTGCAGTAATAACCGAATAAATCATCACACAAAGGCATCACACATGAACACCAATATTTAAGGTGGAAACCCAAGTTGGGAGAAAACCACCGCTCCTGGTCTTCAATATTTATTATATTTAAAAATTGTTTACAATGTTGTACTGGTGCAAACTCATACTAGCACGCAGGTACCCACCTGTAGAAGATTGCAACCTTCTTTCGTTCTCTAGCTGCTACTGGAAGGGAGCTCCAACCCCCTAATATCGTTTACCAACCACCACTGGAAGGGAGCTTCAACCCCCTAAACTGATCACCAGCTACTGGCAAGAAGCTTCGACTTCCACACTGAAGGCTTCAACCCTTAGAACCACTGCAGATCACGTTTCATAAATTTTCACACTGGATCCAACAACTTCAACGCAACATAATTTGTAGAAAAATGCTAATAAACATCAACGAATCTTCAAACAGAACAATGAGATCACTGTAACCAGATCACATCATTAAATCCAGACTTATGTATTAACACGCGAAATCAACTTCAACCCTGATCATTCATATAATCAATTGTATATGCTACTTTACTTTCTGCAACCGGCGTGTATAAATCAGAGATATTCAAATACATTTTTGTCAGATGTACATAATCCTTAAAGAGTCAGCAACATCCATCATTCTCAATCAACCAGTCACTGATCATTTTTATACATAATCAACTAGCAGCATAAACAATATTCAAACAATCCAAATCTATATGAAGACTTCATTGATAGACAACAGAAACACAGCAGAAATGATCAGACATTTTCTTCAGCACTCTTAAGAAAAACCCTAACTTCCATACGCGCATTTTCTGAAACGAACACGCGGGTATACACGCTTTCATCGTGACAAACCTATGCACACACTTGCACTATGATCTTCTCCTCCTTATGTAGTTTGAGCCTTTCCCAATACCATGAGCCAAAACTACACAAGTGTCGGTGGTATTCTTGGACGAGATCAAATAGTCGTTACTGCGCTCAATATTGTGGGCTAATACCATGGTAAAGACCCTTGGTATTGTGAAAATCAGTGTGCCAACTCATACACGACTTTGCCTCTTTATACGCGCGTGTACACACGACTTTTCTTCACAAAAACTACGTATACACAAATTCTGGATATATACACGACTTGGCTTCATTGAACCTGCGGGTATACATAGGTTCCCTTCATCAAACGTGCATATATTTCTCGAAACTTTACCTTCATCATTCCTTCCTCTGCCACTGACTGGAATTCCTTTCTCTGTCACATTTAAACTAGCCTGTCGATACATTAAGTTTACATCTTCAACAAATATGTTGCCATCAAGGACAACATATTACATCATAATGCCAACAACATCCTCAAGTTCATACACGCATTCTCCCTAATTTTCGATGAAAACAAATGGAGTCACAATGGTCCTTACCTCCTCACTCTTGTTGTCACTAGAGTCGCTAATGGGACTGATAATGAATTTACAATGAATCCCCCCGACTGATTTTGGTTGGTATCATGCGTAATGGAATGAACCGATGCACACATGGAAGTCGTATTAGAGGATATAGTGTTGGCAGAACGATGTGGTTTTTCAGTGTGCAAACCAGAAAAATTTAATGTGATAGTCGTGATACCAGAGATTTCCAAGATGTTGGATGTAGTTATAGTGGTAACCAGACTTCTTCCAGGCTGGACCGATCTCATTGAAGCCCATCGGTCGCTCTCGGGCTCATGGATGCCACCGTGGAGGTGGACAACGGAAGGGACTCCATCTTGTTTGGTCTAGGCAGTCTTCAGAGTGGGATGCCATGGCAGGAAATGTCGGGCGGGAAGATGGTTCTCCAAATGTAGAGATGCCTTGGATGGCCTCGATTGTGGAACCTGGCACGAAACAGATGTTATGTAAAAAGCACATGTGATGCACGGGGCAGTTGTTTATAAGTGGAAAGATAAACACATGTGGTACGTATTCATTGTTTGCAGACAAACGACAAAGAGCTCCAGTGCAACCTCCCCCTAAAAGAACGCCTTTGGCGTAATTAGGATAACAAACACTTTTCACTATAAGACATTGCCATGTATTTATTTGACCACAATACCACAAACACACCATTGAATATAATCTTAGAGGAGAAATTTACGGAGGCAGAGGAATTGCCTGGATAGTCAAAAGTGGTCGGAATTAGGGCAAAAAAAATTTAGGAAATCTTGCAGTAACAATGCTTGAATCATGTTTTTGATAGTGGAAATGGATTCAACACCATCAAATACCTTTGACACACCCAAAATCTTGAAGTTTGACAACTGCAACTTGGATTTTCAAACATCTCTATTAGATTTTATTAAAATCTTGCATAAATTTCCACAACTTTCAAGGCAAAAAAACAATTGTTTACACTAACAATCTTATAAACTTTATACCATTCTTTAAATTTTAAATTTTACATTTCACAAGCCATCTAATTATATAATAATTTAATAATTACATATAAATTAAATTATTAGTAAATCAAAACATACCTCTCATATGCCTCAGATAAAAAATTTACGATGTGAGTGCAACGTATTGACTTGGAAGGCTCCCTTGTTATGTGTTCTTATACATGTCAGCAGGAGATGATGAAATAGCATTGGCGGGCCTCTCCCCGAGAGCAAAAACCAAAATTTCCGGGCTTCTAACTTCAGTCAGTGGTGGGTTTCTAGAAACATTTCTAGAGATTGCGGGTACGCAAAATGTAAGCCTAGCATGGGTGAGGCTTATTTGGCAAACGTCTGCATGCACACGTGGCAATAAAATGTATCAACTGATGACTAGTCCACAGGCCTTTGCACAAGCTCAATTCTACTACTGGGTATTCGAACATCAGTTTACGACTTGAAGCGTTCAAGGTTGCAGGGAATTTGAGGCACAGAGTCGCAATTTCAATTTTTGTTATTTGTCATTTGAAGTGTTAGTACTTGTTTCCAGGGCTGGTTGGATTGTCGCTGTGGATTTGTTAAGAAGAGAGATTTTTGTCTTTGATTGGTTGAGGTTGGAGTGCAGGGTGGTTGTCTCTGAAGGCTGGTTGGATTGTCAGAGGGAATTGTTAAGAATTGGTGATTTTTGAGAGCTGTCTTGTATTCTGAATTTTCAGGGCCCTTTTGGTTTGTAAGGCAGATTGAAAATGGAGAGCACAGTGAAGGATGCGAGACTTGAAGCCACTGGGTGGGTGGTGGATAACAGATCCACAGTCGGTGGTGGTGTAGAAGATTCCTATGGGGAAGATTGTGCTACTGAAGATCAGATAATTACTCCATGGAGTGTCTCTGTTGCCAGGTCTGTTGTGGTGGTGAGAGTTTTGTGTTTTGACAAATTTTAGTTTTACTATTGAGGTTTAGAAATAGTTAATTAGAACGAATGTGTGGATCATAAGTCTAATTTTTTTTTTGAATTTTTTTGGTGGGTGTTAGCTTTCAGTGTGTTTTGAGTCTATTGTACTGGGATACAATTTGAGTGTATCAGCTTTTTGGATCTGTGTACTGGGATACAGTTCGATTGTATCAGTGTTTTGGGTCTGATTGAATGCTATTATTTTGAACTCTGTACTAAGAAGAATTTCTTGGAATTGAAAGAAATTGCCTATTTTAGAAGGGTTGGTCGTGGCTAACATAAGCTTTATGAGCAAAGATAAGCTTATGTAACCCTTGTATAGGGAAGGGTTTAGATGACCTGATACCTTCATTATGCTCAAGACATTTTACATTCCTTGAAGGGTTAAGGTGAGGGTAGGATATTCAGGACCTTCTACCTTAGAAGGGTTAAGAAGATCAGTGTAAGTTATTTTAGGATCCAACATGGTAAGACCTTTTGCAGTACATTAACACATCCTTTTCAAGGCTCACTGGAACACAACGCCCCAACCAGCCAGCAGAGAGAGTCGTTATTTTACCAGACTGAAGAGAGGGTGGGGTGGTTACGATTAGGAAGATGTTGATCAATGTCTTGAACATTAATGTTGTTTATGCTTGGAAATCGTACAAGTTTTTGATCAGAATGAGACTAAAATACTATTGGAGCTTGAGTAGCTGGTGATATTCCCCAGGCCTCTACCAGGGTTCAATTTGTCGTTATTTTACCTGACTGAAAGGAGGATGGGGTGGTTAAGATTAGCAAGATGTTGATCAAGGTCTTGAACAGTAATGTTCTTTATGCTTGGATATCATAAGCTTAATTTGATCAGAATGAGCCTAAAACACTGTTGGGTATTGAGTGATTGGTGATATTCCTTAAACCTCTACCAGTGTTCAATTTCCCCAGGAGTGTGGTATGTTTAGTTTGTGAAATAGCAGGTTGTCATGGCAGCTAAGTGGGGCTAGGCATGGCATTAACCATTGAATGTGACATCTCATCTCATTTTTTCGATAGGTGGTGGATGTTCACACTTAAGTTGCGAGGATGCATCTTGCCAATTCCAGAGGAGTTCCTAAAAAATGATTATTTCCCCATCTTATTGCTTATAAATATTGGTTCATTGGACGCAGTGAATGATCAAATGAAGAGTCGTTTTTTTCTTTTTTCTTTTAGGTTCAGGAGTTAAAAAGTGTTCGAGAATGATCCTAAAATTATATTTCCCCCATCTCATTGCTTATAAATTTTGACTCAATGAACACAGTTAATGATCAAATGAAGAGTTTTTTTCTTTTTGATCCAACTGTTGAGAATTGTACCTGGTTGTTGGGACACTTTTAGGTTTGTTTCTCTGTTGTTGAATTTTATGTTCTTAATGTGGTATAAATAATCCATGAAATGACGAACACCCTTACCTGGTTGTTTTTTTGTTCGTGGAACAGTGGGTGCACCTTATTGCGAGATCCCCGCTTTAACAAAGGATTAGCCTTCACTGAGAAGGAGAGAGACACTCACTACCTTCGGGGTCTTTTACCGCCTGCTTGTCTGTCACAAGAACTTCAAGTAATTTACCCTCCGATTTGAATGGATTTGGATATTTGCAGTGACTGCTTTTTAGTTTCTTATGGCTCCTCTTCTTGAAAGTAGCAAAAGAGGAATTTTTATTGTGATTTAGATGTTTTATCTCTTTCCAAAGTACAGGAAGTGAAAGAACGCTCTTTTCTTTTCCTTTTTCTTTTGTTACTATCTCTTGCGTGAGATTTATCAATTGGTTGCTAAACCTGTTGTTACATTTCTACAGGAAAAAAGGCTTATGAATAACATTCGCCAATATCAAACTTCATTGCAGAAATACATGGCACTGATGGACCTCGAGGTATTTCTATTGAAATATTCAAACTTTTATTGAACCCTGAGTATGGTCTGAGTATTTTTCTATTTTCCCTTTAAATGGTCTGAGCATTTTTCTGTTTTCCCTCTAATATCACCATTGGTTTTGGTTTCTGTTCTTTGTGGGCCATCTTTGGCATGTGGTTGTTATCTATGTTACCATGCAAGCTATATGTGTTAGTACAGTAGCATATATATTTATTATAACCAGCTTCTTACATGGTTAATACAACTGGAAGGAAATTGCTTAATTTGTGTTTGACAGTATAGTTTACTGGGTGACACAATTTCTCTTGGCAGGAGCGGAATGAAAGGTTGTTTTATAAACTCTTGGTAGATAATGTGGAAGAGTTACTTCCCATAGTTTACACTCCAACTGCTGGCGAATCCTGTCAAAAATATGGGTCAATCTTCAGGCGTTCACAGGGTCTTTACATCAGCTTGAAAGAGAAGTATGTACATGATAATTTTTTTTTGTTTTTTTTTTTTTTTTTGGTAGGTTCCAATTATTTTTTGGTAGGCTTACCCTTTAAATTCGTTTCACTGCCTTAAAACTTGCAAGGGTATGGTTTTGGCAGAGGTAAGATCCTAGAAATTTTGAAGAACTGGAATGAAAGGACTGTTCATGTTATAGTTGTCACTGATGGTGAACGCATTCTGGGACTTGGGGATCTTGGATGCCAGGTACATTTCACAATTGCCTAGCTTTTGTTTGTTTTACTTTTCCTTATATTCATGTGTTTCCTCTGCCTTCCCTCCTTTGCCTTTGGTTTTATTATTTAACATAAACTTCCCTCCTTTGCCTTTGGTTTTATTATTTAACAACAGAAACTTCCCTTCATCTATTCTTAACTTGTCACTTTTGTTGGCTTGTTATACAAGTTAAAATCTGTTATGTGTTTCATACATGTTACCGGGGGATCTCCCATAATGTCTCTCCTCCCTTTCCCCCCCATTTTCTTCTTTCATCCTTTTATTCTTTGGAAAGAAGACAATTATTAATGTACAATGACTGAAAGTAAAAACTATTACGTGTGTGCATTTAGTGTTACTAGTGATGGGAAAAAGAATTGAGTTTTTGATTTTGCATATTTCCTCATTTTCTACCTGTCTGATGTTTCTATTATAACTTATTTTTACCCATTAAATGCCTGTTTTTTAACTAGGGTGATTACTATTCCTTGTATCTTTACCCCACTTTATAATAGTTTGATGTTTGTATTATCCACTTGACACATGTTTTGATTACTGACAGGGTATGGGAATACCTGTTGGGAAATTAGCTCTATACACTGCACTTGGTGGAGTTCGTCCTTCATCGGTATGCAGCACAAGAACCTATAGTTTATTGTTTAAACATTTGCTAATTTTAGCGAAGTTACAAAAACATTTACCTATGGATTTGGCTAAACTGGTATATTGATTCTTTCTGTTGTAGCTTAGTCTGCCAAGCAGCTTGTAATAGTATATTTTAGAGCCCCTTAATTTCTATTCCATGATGAATGCATGTAACTGACAGAAAATGATTTTTAACCCACTATTGCATGTCTCTTATGCCTTGTAGTCAGTCAGTTATTTTGTATTTTTATTCTCTTGACTACTCTACTGGTATGTGGACAGTGTCTTCCAATAACAATTGATGTTGGTACCAACAATGAAAATCTCTTAAATGATGAATTTTATATTGGTCTCCGACAAAAGCGCACTACTGGCCAGGTTTTCTTCTATTTGACAACTAGTAAATGTTTCCTTTATTCTCTTCAGTTGTCAGGGACAAAATATCTTGTGGTTGATGATCTGTTTTATGCTTTGTAGGAATATTATGACTTCCTTCATGAGTTCATGTGTGCTGTCAAACAAAATTATGGAGAGAAAGTTCTTATCCAGGTTAGTTGCTAAACAATTGTTTCCTTTGTCAAGATTAGGTCAGAATTGATTTTCATATCATTTTGCATTAACATATTTACTTTGTATGCTAGCTACCTATAGCATTTTGTTGGCGCTTTGATAAGATATGCCTGGGAGCTGGAAAATTCTTGCTAGTTATTGAAACCATACAAGAAGATCATAAATGAACAAATATTTAAGGATTTGCAATTTAATAAGCCAGTTTTCATTTGCACTATATTTGCAATAGATAAGCAGACTTCTCCAAAGAAAAACATGTACAAGTGATTGATTAAATGACAGTTTACATTCTCATGACAGTTTGAGGACTTTGCAAATCACAATGCCTTTGAGTTGCTGGCAAAATATCGGAAAACCCATCTCGTGTTCAATGATGACATTCAGGTTTGCCTACAATGACTGACCATTTTGGCTATTTTACAATGCAACCTGTGTAACAAAGCTGCAGCTTGTCAATCAGTGAAATAGTATTCAAATAGTGAGATCTAAATATGTTATTCATGTTTCTTTAAAATCATTGCTGTGTTGGGATTAAGGATGTGATTATCCAGTTTTTCAATAAGGAATCAGGATGCATCTTTTGTATTTCAGGGGACAGCTGCAGTGGTTCTGGCAGGGTTGGTTGCATCATTAAGGGCGACTGGTGGAACATTGGCTGATCATACCTTCCTCTTCCTAGGAGCCGGAGAGGTAAATCCAGCTCCATGTGATACATCCAGATGAGACAGACAAAATACTTTGACCTTATCTTCCAGGCTTGTATACATAATTTCTAGGCTGGGCACGAATCTCTACTACCTGCAGAGTTGGGTTTATGCGATTTTCTTGTCTTTCTGCTATGAAATTAAAAGGCTCTGCTTATGTTATATCTCCAACCAATGCAGTATTATACCTTTCCAACCTACACAGTATTATAATAGAGTTTCTGAGCCAAATTTCTTTCAAGATTATGACTCTTTCTAAAGTGATTAGTCCTAGTTGTGGCCGCTGTTTACTTCCAATTTCTTCTTATCTAGATTGGAGGAAGCTTCGTCGCACTGGTTGCCAAGCTACATTTCCACTTTCTAATCCTGCCTGAACTAGTCTTCTTCTGACTTTTTAAAAGTTTGTGTGCGTTCTATATTTTTATTTTCAAGAGCACATTTGGTGCTCCCATGCTTTTCAACTAAAGGTATTTGCTGCTTCTTCCCACAAACCCTACTTCCTTAACAGTGAACACTAGCATAATTCAGTTAAATAAATTAAATCTGAAGAACTTATATAGATTTTTATTATTTCATGTCTTTGTTCTACAGTCTACTTGCTATAGTTTATTTAAGCCTGGCAATCCTATGTGGATTTCTGTGTTGCATCCTTAAGGTGGTTTCTGAAAATAATATAGGAATTAAGAGAACCCACAACAAAATCAACTGAATGCAAATATTCATGGCTCCTCAAAGTTTCTGAACTACGCTGAAAATCTTTCTAGGCAGGAACAGGTATTGCGGAGCTTATAGCACTCGAAATGACGAAACAGGTAATGAAGGACATCAGTTTCTTCTGTAAATTTTTGCTCTCTTAGGATTTATTTTGTTGTTTTCTTTGTGCAAATATTCCCAAGGGTGCATACTAAGATATTTTTACTACAGAGTAATAAGTCACTGGAGGAGGCTCGCGAAAAAATATGGATGGTTGACTCCAAGGTATTTTAAGATTTAACACAAACACGTAAATATGAAGGAATCACTGTATTATTTGTACATTGATAGCACTTCTAAATTATAATAACTAATGTTTGAAGGAATCCCTGTCTTGTGTTACAGGGACTCATAGTAAAGTCAAGAATAGAAACTCTTCAACAATTCAAAAGGCCATGGGCACATGAGCATGAACCCTGCAAAGATCTCTTGGATGCTGTGAAGGTTCTATCTGAGTTCTTAGAAGATACCTTTTGAATGAGTATAAAATGAAAGTTTTGTTTCTTAATTTGCCACAGGCATCCAGCATGATGCAAAATACTTTTTAATTGGTTCGAAGTTGCTATTTGATTATCATTACCAGCGAAAAATGAAAACAATTCTCAACATTTTATGGTTACGTATGATTTAGGCAATCAAACCGACAATATTGATTGGGTCATCAGGAGTTGGAAGGACTTTTACAAAGGAAGTAATTGAGGCTATTTCCTCTTACTGCAAGGTATTTTCATGTTTCCATATGATTACCTCAATTGAAGAAATAAATGATAGAATGTGTTGATATATCTACTTGCTGTACCATTTCCACTCATTTGCACTCTATCTCCTTAGTTAAATACGTTTTTAGGACACACTAGGAGATCAAATTGTTGATTGAGGAAGTTCAACGTTCCTTATATTGAACTGCGTCCTTGCAGAAACCTGTTATTCTGGCTCTCTCGAATCCAACTAGTCAGTCAGAATGCACTGCAGAGGAGGCATATACTTGGAGTCAGGTATGCTTGTATATATATTGATGACTGCAGCTGAGATTATATTGAGTTAGTTTTGATATTTTAATACATTAGTTTATCATGACTGAAGGGCCTTATTATGGTTATTCATTTCCATTGGTATTAAGTATAATAAAAGAATGGAACTGGGACTTACATTGCAGGGGCGTGCAATTTTTGCTAGTGGAAGTCCATTTGATCCTGTTACCCTGAATGGAAAGACCTTTACTCCTGGACAGGTCTTGTGCATTTTCACATTAGGTTTAGTGAGAACGAAGCCTTCTTAGGGTCAATTATATTCATTGTATGTTGAATTTAAATGTTGTGATTCTCTTAGTCAATGCTGGTTTTCCTTGATGTAGGAATACTGTAACTGACATATTCTTTCCTTTTGGGTTGGATATTGTACTGTAACATTACCTTGTCCATCTTTGAGTTATGTGATAGGAGAAAAAGAAGAGCAGTCAAAAAGATTCTCCGAGTCTTCACACTTCTGTTCTTTCTTGTCTATTTTGCAGTCCAACAATGCATATATTTTCCCTGGCTTTGGTTTAGGAGTCGTCATGTCCGGAACAATTCGTGTACACAATGATATGATGTTGTCAGCTGGTAAGGATTTATCATTTCCTCTCTTTCCTGTCTCTAGGAATTGACCTTTCCTGTGATGATCAAGAAGGCATTCACATGTCTAGATCTTTGACACCTACATTTTGAAATGTGCATATGAAACAGCTGAGGCTTTAGCTAAGCAGGTTACTGAGGAGCATCTTGAGAAAGGGCTTGTTTACCCACCCTTCCGAATTATCAGAAAAAATTCCGCTCATATTGCAGCAAGAGTTGCTGAAAAATCATATGAACTTGGTAAGCATCTTCACCTACTCTAGGAAATTGGGAATAAAATGCTGAAGGATTGTTAATGTAAATGAAAGAATAAATGCAATTTAAGGTGGAAAATGAAATGAGGGATTTTGGCTTGTCCATTTTCTGTGGGTTTCCATGTTATTTCTCATTCTTCCATTCGAAGAACTGGGAAAGATTGGAAGAAACGGGAAAGATTAGAAAAAGAGATGAATAAGTTAACAGAGCTCTTTTTCCACTTGTTAGGGAAAATAATTTTAGGGGCAAAATTTTGATCAGTATTTTTGCAATTATGTTTTTTAGGAAAAATGTGATATAGTCGTTATCACCATACCTTTATAGTTGAAATTTAAAATAAATAGTAAGATTTATTACGTTTTTACATACATTATCTTCTGCCACATTCTAGCCAGGTCCTTTACCATCCTTAATCAATAATAGAGTCAACCTGCTGGTAATTATTACCATAAAAAGATGATCGTCTTTTCCATGAAGTAGCATATCTAACATAGTACACAAATAAAAGATGATCTTATTTTCCATGAAGAAGAATACCTAACATAGTAGATAAGAATATAAATCTGTTAAAATTACATTTATACCTTACATATGGTTTTGGTTTGCACTATTTCTTGATTCTATAATATCTTAGATGGATGGTTTTTGACATATACTTGAGGTACAAAGCATATTTACTATTACTAAGAAAGACGTACACTTTGCTGCACCAAGAATCAAGAGACCTTCAATTGGAAGAACATCGACCAAGATAATATCAAAATAACTGCCACGGTGTCATCAATTGCATCCTGCATGCAATAGTACCGTCACTGTTGCCTTCCGCATGCTACAGCATCATCCACCTAAGAGTGTGAACTTTTTCTTCTTCGAATTCTCATTCAAATGACAAAATATTGCACATTCTTGTTTTCAACAAGAACTAAAACTCTTGAATCATTCATTCATTCACATACCAACAATCTAGGCATAATTTCAAAGCCCAAGCTCCCTTCAACAAATGGTTTTTGCACATAAGCAGTGACTGACCTCATCACCCTTATGAGACTTCCTTGCATGCTTTCAACAACCAAAATTAGTATAGTGATCAATTTTGGGCTGTTAATTGGGTTTATGATTTATCTTGGGTGGTTGGAAGGAATGATTGTTATCTTCTCCACCCAGCTTCAATTTTTGCAAGTATATTGAGTATATTTTTGTTATCTTCTCCACCCAACTTCAATTTTTAATGACTTCGAACCCTGCTGTTGTATGACCTTGAGCCCTGAAGAATGTCTTACTCTTAGCGATGTGCTGAAGGGTGGGGTGCTTGGTTACATAGGAAAAGAAAAAAAGAAAAGAAGCTATCAACCATCAATGCCCAATTCTGAAAGTATAACAACATGAGTCCACACTCATTAGAGTAGCGAAGATTACAAACAAGTACTTCACTTTTACAGTGCTGCTGTCTTTTATACAGAGTTACCTGATTTTAAGGAAAAGAAGCTATCAACCATCAATGCCCAATTCTGAAAGTATAACAACATGAGTCCACACTCATTAGAGTAGCGAAGATTACAAACAAGTACTTCACTATTACAGTGCTGCTGCTGTCTTTTATACAGAGTTATCTGATTTTAAGGAAAGAAGTAGTTCTTGCAAGCAAGCCTTCACATGTCTCATATCAAGATTGCTGCATAAATTTATTATTAATTTATTTACCTCCTGCCCACTTTATCTCTACAAGATACACATCTGTGTAGATGATTTTATCTCTACAACATATACATCTGTCTAGAATCTAGTTCTTGTCAAAGACAACAGATTAATTTCACTCTCCTGCTTTTACAATTACCACTTTGAATTACAAAATCTTGTTCAATATCTTGCCCACAAGGCAACTTTGTCACTTTTGTCAGTGAGATCCATCATCAAATTAGAATGTCAATAAAATGATTAAACCTTGTTCTATTCACACACAAGTTTTTATCACTTGATATCTTATGACAGTAAGAAGAAGACAAACAAAACCATGATATTTTCTTCCAATTCATCACAATCTACGCAATCAAATCCTACCCCGAAGTGACAAATCTGGGCATTGGTGTGTTCCACAACTCGATCTTTTCAGACATAAGGTTTTATCACTTAATAACTTGGGATAGTAAGAAGACAAACAACACCATGATTTTGTCTTCCCATTAATCAAAATCTACACAATCAAATCTAACCCGAAGTGACAAATCCAGGCATTGGTGTGTCCCGCAACTCAATCTTCTCATTGAATAAGCATCTTAATGGCACAACTATAATTATTAGCAATACAAGCAGCAAAGGTTTCAACTTCCACGTTGCGGACAACAATGCCAAACCAAAAACATATAAAACATTTGTACAAGAAGTATTTCAAAGAAGACACCCGAATATTATTGCTTTTTCCATCCTACTCCCAATAGCAAGTCATGCAGTCAAGGGTAGTTAACAGAACTGTTTTCATCCTAAAACAAAAGCATTTTTCATAATATCAAACCATCAAGACATTTGTTATTGTCGGCAGAAATGCACCAATACAAATGACTCGACCACTCAGCAGTTTGTTTGAAAAGAGGACAAGCACTTCCAAGATTAAAAATAGAATTCAATTTCAGGCCGAAAAAGGTTTTTTTGAGTTATCCTCTTGTTGTTACCTGCTCAATGTTCTGTTAGTAAAGGAAAATATAGCAGCGACAAACTAAAATAAAGGATTGCATTTATGCCCAAATCGTTTTGCCAATATGCTGGGTGTTTGAAGAAATATAACTAAAATAAAGGATTGCATTTATGCCCACATCGTTTTGCCAATATGCTGGGTGTTGAAGTATTTCTTCGAACACTTTGTCTGCATGTATTAATGATTTGAATCTATTTCAAATTGTTTTTCCTAAATGCTTGGTGGTGGTAACATTCTTGAAGCACTTTGTGTGCATGTGTTAAGGGATTGTATTATAAATTATAATCATTAAGGTTAGTGATTTCCCCACCATTAAATCGCATTAAATCACTTTACTTAGTGATGCAAGAAAACACCTAGCAAAGAATGTCCAGATTGGGTGCCGGTTCACTTACACAAGAATGTACGTATGACAGAAATTAAAACAAGGAAAGCTATGAACCACGTATGGTTTTTTCCTAATATAAAACTGAAATTTGTCTTAAAATGATTTTCCAAAAAAAGCAAAGCAATGCTTGCCTATTATAAATATGGAATTTGTCTTCAAATGATTTGCCAAAGCATTGCTTAAATCTGTCTTAAAATGATTTGCCAAAGCATCACCAAAGCAATGCAACAGCAGTTACCTTTTTTTTACTCCAAAAAAAGAAAGAAGGTTTATATTTTACATTATATTTTCAGTGCAATTTTTTAGAAGGATTCATAGGGCTTAAAATTCTTCCCTATTGTTTCCCTCAACCCCGCCCCCGTGCGGCTTAGTCTGCATGTACGTTCATAAGTATGCCTGTTCTCTTTCACGTACCTAACATACTACCTTACATATCTCATGAGCTTAAAAATAATTTTAAAATACGCTGCATCATCATGGCAATTGATTTTCCGTCAAGCGAATTTTCCATCAGAATCAAAATTCAGAATTTCGGGGAACACTTCTTCATTTAATTCTGTTTCAGACAAACTGCCCTATGCCTCTTTTGACAGTTTATACGATCCCTTTTTAAAATCATTAAAATCACTGTAGACATAATTAAAAGATACATATCTGTATATTTCCTTCTATCTTATACTTCGCTTTCCCCATTCAAAAATACTTTTAGATATTTGTTTTCTATCTTATACTTTCCCTTTACCTATTCAGTGATAATTTTAGATTAGCCTAAAACTTGAAGGTTGGGAATTCCTCTTCCATTTGCCCATTCAATAATAAGTTTAGATTCACCTAAAACTTGAAGATTAGAAACTCCTCTTTTTAATGCAATTTGCTCATTGCCCATTAATTTTTAGAAAGATCCATAGAGCATAAAATTATGCCTCTCGAGTCTCACCCCTACCCACTTCTTACCTGATGGCATACTTGTAATGTCAGTATTTCCTTTGCTCGAAATACCATGTCATTTCTTGAACCTAAATAGGCCAACTCACTATACGAGGTAGAGATTTATGTTCACTCACTGCCTGACTTTGTACCCTCCTTCAAACCTTTCCCATTTCCCTTTATCTTCAGTCCACCTCAGTGCTTCTCTTCATACTTCTCTTGCATTAGGACATTGAATGATTGAACCGACAGATGGTTTATAGTTTCCTATTTGGATTTTACAAATGATGCATTTACCTGGCCTCTGCCATGTTCTCTTGTGACCAAATAAAAATCCTCGTTCTTCTTTTTCAATGGACAGTTCAGTGTCAATATATGTTTCCAGCATCATTTCCTCATTTTTTTTTCCTCTTTATATTTGCCTGATATGCCTTATAGTCTAGCTTAGCTGTATAATTTCCAATTACTTTGTTCTTAGACCATATTAGTTTGCTTCCTTGTCTTTAATTTTAATTGCACTATGTTTCAAACAAAGATTATTTCCATTCATATGCTAAGTCGTTTTGAATGCAGATCTATAAAGCAGATCTCCACTCTTAATTCCATGTAGAACTATGTAATAGATACCTTTATTATTGAGTTCGTTTTTTAATGAAACTGATAATTTGTACTTATCTGAGTTACCCATCAAGTGTCTTCTCCAATCTTGACTTTGTTACCCTGCCCCATCTTCCAGGCCAACCATTTACCTCCCAAGGGAGAGGTGGTCACCAAAGCCTTCCGAGTCAGTCAAGTTCATCAAGGGTCTTCTCCTATTTTGATTTTGTTACCCTGCCCTATGTTCCAGGCGAACCATTTACCCACCAAGGTAAAGGTGTTGACTTTGCTACCCTGCCCTATGTTCCAGTTGAACCATTTACCCACCAAGGAAAAGGTGTTGACTTTGTTAGCCCACCCTATGTTCCAGGCAAACCATTTACCCACCAAGGGAAAGGTGGTCACCAAAGCCTTCCGAATCACTAAAGTTCCACTTTGACATTTTACTTCCTTTCTTATCCAACCGTCAATGGATGTGGAGATATTTCACTTCCTTTCTTATCCAAGCCTGAATAGATGTGGAGACATTTTACATCTTTTCTTATCCAACCCCCACCCTCAATAGATGTGAAGCTATGTATTTCACAAGAGTCACCTTACCCCTACATGCCTTCCTGACTTCTGATCTTCCATAGGATTTTTGCCTTGTCAAGCCTCGTCCACCATCCTTTTTAGAATTTGCTAATTTCCACCATTTTACTAAAAGAATATTTTTTTTTTCCTTTTCCCTATTCATTATTCTCCCTTTTCCCTATCCATAAGAAGATAAAAAAGATATCCATAAGAAGATCCCTATTCATAATTCTCCCTTTTCCCTATCCATAAGAAGATAAAAAAGATATCCAAAGATAAAGGGAAATATGTGTCAAGCCTTATTCACCATCCTCTTTAGAATTTGTCAATGCCGGTTTCCTCCATTTGACTAAAGGAATCACTTTCTCCATTTTCCCTGTCCATAGGAAGCTAAAGTTAAATATTTATCAAGCCCGACTCACCATCCTCTTTAGATTTGGCTAATTTCCCGACTAAAGAAATCCCTCCTTTCTCTCTTTTGTCTGTTGATAAAATGGTTGAACATTTTCTTCTTATCATTGCCAAAGAGCATTTTCTTTTAATCTTTTTAAATTTTCTTTTGAAATCTCGAAATGTCTCTCTACCTCCTCTAAGGAGCCATTTGTATCTCCAATTTGACACTTTCTCCTCACTTTTCTTATACAATCATTGTAATATTTTAACTTGTGATCATGGAGTTTAATATTGAACCCCAAGCAGTTGAGACCATTATGAAACGGGATAGGTGCGAAACAAAGAATTTGAGCAAGCTGCCTTTCTTCTTCATCGTCCAATCCATTGAAGAGGATTGCTAATTTAAGTACATTGACTTTCGCCCCTGTGCCTCTGCAAGAGAGGCCAAAAATCTCTTTATATTTTCTGGCTTGACTACTGTTCCCCAAACAAACAGCGTTACATTGTCGACAAATAACACATGAAATAAACATAAAGATCTTTGGATCACAAATAACAGACGAGATAAGCAAAAAGATCTTTGGATCAAAAATAACAGATGAGATAAGCACAAAGATCTTTGGATTCCAATTTTCTTTACCTTTTCCTCCCCTTTTCTGTTGTAATCATTTTCAAGCTCAAACCGTTGGCTACCAACAGGGATAAGAAGAGGGGCATAAGGAAATCAACGTGAAGTCATCATTAGTTTCGAGAGCATCCTTCTTAGGGGTTAATGCAATAAAGGTTGCATTAAATTTCCCTTAATAGTTCTTCCTCCAAGAATTCATAAAACCACAATAAAACACAGTTGTCCATCTATCAGGCCAAAGTCCTTTCGCTGCCTTGATAGAATATAAAATTGATGTGATCTCCTCTTTAAAGACCTCTGCTGCCAGTTCCTCAATTGGTTGATCTTAACATCATTCCTGGAAAGAAAGATGCCACCTTAAGACTCCTGATATATTGGCCCTAGGAGGTTCTTGAAACAGACATCTAAAGTATTTTATGCCTTCTTTTACCAATTCCAAGAACTTTTTGGTGATTTCGTACCATCTTGCTTACTTATTTCCCAGATAGTACTCCTATTCCTTTGATGTTTAACATAACTCTAGAATAATTTAGTGTTTTTCACCACTTTAAGCCACACATATAGATTGATGTTTAACATAACCCTTGAATAATTTAATGTTTTTCACCACTTTGAGCCACACAGATAGCTCTACTTTTCAGCGTACACTCTATCTCTTCTTTCTCTAGAAGCTTCCTTTTAACACTTCCCGACTTCTATAGGTTCAAGTTTTCTCAGTAAAGAAATGATTTTCATTATTTAAAAACATATATTTGATTGTACCTCGATTTTTAATGAACTTCCTTTGATTTTCTCTACCTTTACTCCTTGCCCATTCTACTGCTACTTTCTTCAAATTCTTGGCAAACCTGAACATTCTGAATTTGGAACATACTTCCTCCCATTCTTTATTACGAAGTTTCTGAAGCCACCTCAAATTCTTGGAAACTTGAACATTCTGAGTTTGGAACATACTCCCTCCCATTCTTTATTACGAAGTCTCTGAAGCCTCCTCTTTGAATTTGAAGGGACTAGGTGGTTTTTATTCTTCCTTTTCTAACTAAAGAAGACCATCTTCGGATTGTCTGAAGACTCATCCTTGCCAACCCATTATTTCATTCTTTCTGAGTTTTTCTGCCACCATAAGCCTCTCTAGCCTCTTGGATACTCGTCCATTCCAGTTGTAAAGTTCCTTTGCCAACCCGTGATTTTCATTCTTTCTGAATTTCTCTGCCACCAGAGGCCTATATAACCTCGTGGATACCCCTCCCTCACAGTTCTAAAGTTCCTTCATGTAGGGATAATTGGAACTAGTTCCACATCGCAGAGACCCATATCTTCAAACATAAGCACAAAGTGATCGGCTAAGGGATTCTGTCTGGCATTTTCCCCCACACCTTTTCTAACTTCATTGTTAGATTTAGGTCACCTACTATTATGACATTGTCAGATTTTTCTGATTCTTGGGTTTTGATATTTTTCCAAGTCTTTCTTTACCCATAAGGACTGTATAGGTTGATTATGTTAATCAATTTTCCCAAATCCTTAGACCTCTAAATTCGGTGTGAATTCTTACATTTAACGGAGATGAAGAGATGAGTATGAGGGAATTGCTCCATCTTGTAATTAACCCCTCGATTTAACCTTTAAGTCTAATCTACTATATGCCCAATCTTCTAAACATGAAATCAAAATTGAAACAAACTCAATCCACTCGCACATTGTCCCTTCTAACAAGATAATGTCCAAACAAATGTATTAGGGATAGATTTTTGTGGGCACCCCTATATAGATTAGTCAAGGATGTAATTTGCATCTTCTTTTTGGCCATCTTTGCTGTAAGGGCCCTTTTTATGGTCATTATGTTGGTGTTTTTAAGTGTTTTTACTCACAAAAGGGATGCATGGGTCTTATGCTAGGCAATGTTCCACCAAGCTTATGAGACAAGGGAGTGTGGGAATGGGGACACACACAAAGGGGATGTGTGGGAGCACCCTTGCATTTCCTAGGGGAGACACATAAGTGGGATGTGTGGGAGCATACCCAAATTTTAAGGAAATTCATGGGATGGAGGGATGTCAATGTGTGTAAACATGATTCAAATTCAATAAAGAAATAATTGATCCATACATAATAAATAATTCAATCTAATAGAAGATGGAGGGACATTAATGTGTGTAAACGTGATTCAAATTCAATAAGAAATAATTGATTCATACATAATAAATAATTCAATCTAATAAAATTTTGTATGTATTGATTTAAATTTATCATTATTCTAGAATCTAATTAGTACTAAGCAAAATAGTAGATACTAACGTCTGAAGACTGGAATAGTAAATTGAAATTACTCAAACTCAAAAATAGTAAAAAGTGACGAATCAAAGACTTGGTCTTAAGGTCGTTAGTATCCGATCCGGATTTACGTAGGAACCTTTGTTTTAAAAATTGGCCAGTTCAACTCCGACCAGGCCTGGTCAATCGAGCCATTAGGCTGGTCGGTCCGACCAGGTACAAAACCAGCTAGGTTGGCCGGTTTTTGTACCGGCTCGGTAACAAGCCGGCCAACCAGGCCGAGCCAAAACAGCTGGCCGGTGGGCCCAAAAAAACCGATTTTGTGGACTTCAAACCGGATTTTAATCCGCTGTTAGGTTTGTTTTAGGTTGTCTAAGCCCTCCCCATGCTATTTAACTAACCCAACCCCTCTATTGAGCTCACATCTTTCTCATTCAATTTGCTTGAGCATTTGTGAGAGTTTTCTGAAGATTGTGAGTTGGTTTTGGAGCAGCAGTGAGGAGCTTATTGGGCAAGTTTTGGAGCAGCAGTGAGGAGCTTATTGGGCAAGCTTTGGAGCAGGATTGAGCTAGAGGAAGCTAGAGGTATTTATTTTTTCTCTTCTAAATCTGCCTTTGTTTGTTTTATTTATTTAGCAAATCTAGCATTTGCCATTTGCATTTGCATAGTTTTTGGCATTTGCCATTTGGTGAAAGAAATGAACATAGAATGAATAGTTTTTTTTTGTTTTCATGTTCAGATTTAAACATTTTATTTCCAAGTCAAAAACTCAGTCCAAAATGGCCCCTAGAGCAAAAGACTTTGCTTGGGCATATGCTGAAATGGTTGGGGATCAAATGTTTTGCAAATTTTGCAAGAAACAAATTAAAGAGGGTGGAGGGGGCATTCATAGACTGAAACTACATTTGGCTGGTGTTAAAGGCCAAATTACTGCATGTGAAGCACCAGACATTGGGGAAATTAGGAAGCAATTGAAAGAACAATTTGACAAATTTGAGCAAGAGAAAAATAGGCAAAAAGAAATACAGGCTGAAATTGGGAGGAAGAGGAATCTACAACATATGATGGCTGCCAACTCAAGTTTTGAATCTTTTAATTATGAGGATTCCTCATCTATCCCTTCCACTGATGCATCAAAAAACCCCTTTCGCTATGTTCCTCCCTCTAGGGAGTCTATTTCTGACAAGGGTAAGGGTGCGATGAGAAATAAGGGTACTATTAAAAGTTTTTTTGTGCCCTCATCTCCCTATGATAGTGCAACTGCATATGGTCCTAGTCCTCCAACTGTGCAGCCCACTTTAGATGCTCATTGGAAAAAAGAATTGAGAGATGTTGCTTGTGAGTACATTGCTAGATGGTGGTATGATGCTGATATTCCTTTCAATGCTACTTGTTCACCATATTATGAACCTATTTTTGATGCCATATATGCTGCTGGAAAGGGCTTCAAACCTCCAACTATGCATGAGTTAAGAGGATCTTTTTTGCAAAGAGAGATTTCAAACATTGATGATTATTTGAAAGAGTTCAAAAACTCATGGGCACGTACAGGATGTACCATCATGTCAGATGGATGGACTGATCAGAGGAACTGTACCATCATAAACTTTTTTGTCTTTTGCCCACGGGGAACCATGTTTCTAAGATCAATTGATGCATCTGATAGGGTGAAAGATGCACAGTTGTTGTTACAGCTTTTGGATGAGGTTGTTGAAGAGGTGGGGGTGGCAAATGTTGTTCAAATCATCACAGACAATGCCTCTAACTATGTTCTTGCTGGTAAATTGTTAGTGGAAAAACACTCAACCATCTTTTGGACCCCATGTGCTGCACATTGCATAGACCTCATGCTTGAGGATATTGGCAAAATAGACTGGATCAAGAACACTGTAGAGCATGCCAAATGCATCACAAAATATATTTACAATCACTCATGGATTCTGAGTCTAATGAGGAAATACACAGGGGGCAAGGAACTTATTAGGCCTGCCATCACTAGATTTGCAACACATTTTTTGACATTGCAATCTATGGGTGCACAACATAGAAACTTGCAAAAGATGTTTTCTAGTGATGAATGGAATGAAAGTCAGTGGTCTCGCAAACAGGATGGCAAAGATGTGAAAAGGAAAGTTGTTGAAGAAATATTTTGGAAAAAGGCAGCAGACATTGTGAAACTTGCTGAGCCATTGGTTAAGGTGTTGCGCTTGGTGGATGGGGAAAGATTGGCTATGGGCTTCATTTATGAGGCTATGGATCAAGCAAAGGAGCAGATAAGGGCAGCATGCAAGGAAAAAGTGGCTAAGTATGGGCCCATTTGGGAAATCATTGATCAGAGATGGAACAATCAACTCCATCGCTCAATACATGCAGCTGGGTATTTTATGAACCCAAGGTATCATTATAAAGCTCAGGAAACAGGAGCTTTGACTGGGGAGGTTAGAGATGGATTGATTGACTGCATTGATCGCATGATCCCCATAGAGAGTGAGCAGTTGAAGATACACAAGCAGATCACTATGTTCAGCGATGCCACTGGTACCTTTGGCAAGAACCTTACAATGATTGCAAGGAAATCAGATGAGCCAGGTAAACAAAGAATTTCAATTTTCAAATTTATATTTTATAATTTATTATTTTGTATAATTGTTTATAAAATTATAATTTCAATTTCAAAGTTAGATATAAATTGTTGAGCTAACTGAAACTCATTTTTTGCAGCATAATGGTGGGAGGCATTTGGTAGCCACTGTCCTGAATTGCAGAGGTTTGCAATCCGCATTTTGAGTCAAACTTGCAGTGCTTCTGGGTGTGAGCGCAATTGGTCTGTCTTTGAGAGGATTCACACACACAAGAGAAACCGTTTGGAGCAAAAACAGTTAAATGATTTAGTGTTTGTCCAGTACAACCTCCGACTAAGACGGAACCAATTGCTGAACAAAAGACCTGATTCAGATCCCATTGTGTTGGAGGATATTGATCCAACATCAGATTGGGTAGTAGAGTCTTGTCCACCAGAGTTTGACATAGATGGGGGGATTGACTTCGATTCAGTGATGGAGGATACTATGCTCAATGTAGATCCACTAGTAGCAGACCCAGTCCCAAGCCATCCAGTTGCAGGGGCAGGCACTTCCTCTAGTCAGCCACAACGGAGACGCATAGCTCGTCTATCTGATTCTCAAGGTGGTAAGGGCAAGGGTATAGTTCCAGTTGAGGATGTTGATTCAGAGGAGGAGGCGGAGCAAGTGTCTTCCCCCTCTGATTCAGAGTTTGGGGAAGAGGACATTGGCTTGTCACAGTCAGATGACTAGCAGTGGTTACTAGTAACTACTAACTAGTGACTATTCATGTTTTGTTGTAGAGGCCATTTAGAGCCTCCTTAGTTATGTTTTTTGTTTTGATCTCTATATCATCATCATGTATTGGTCCTTGGACAGTGCACTGGGTGCAATTTTGATATAATGGATATATTCATGAGCCTATGATCATATGTTGTCTTTTGTCTATATTGTAATGCTTTGTGTTTGGAAACATGAATAAAAATCTTTAAATTTATGTTTTTGTACAAAAAAATTAATATTTAATGTATTTTTTACAAAAACCGAGTCATTGAAACTGAGTCGACCGAGTCATTACCGATTCGGAGTCATTACCGAGTCATTACCTCGGCCTGGTAGCTGACCGATTCCGTTTTTTAAAACATTGGTAGGAACACAATAATATATGGAGATAAACATAAACACAGAGATGCATCGGAAATAAAACTTCATTTCATTAAAATCAAATGACTGAAATATGCTTATAGACATAATGGAAATAAACTAGCTAGGGTGCTGGTAGCTTATCTCTGAGAAGAGATGTGGCGGCTACAGGGCTCTGAACTGTGTTACAATGAGGCTCGAAGACTTATTTATTGTTGAGAAACAATGGAAAACCCTAAACATCCAAAACCCTATCCCTAGGAGTTGAAGTGCCAAAACTATGGGCCTCGTTTGGGTAAATTGGTACATTAACTTCCCGGGGACGTCACTGTGGCATATGATCTTCGTTTGGCGCGCTCAATACTTCGTTATAATGATCTATCCAAGGACTAAAACTTTCGACGTGAGAAACATCGAAGAAACTTCCATGTTGCTTCCGATTTTCCCAAAAAACGTCGGTTAAGGCCTCAAAACGACTCTGGAAGTTCAAGACCCAAAAAACTGCTAAAATAGTAAGTTGTGCTGAAACTGAAAAACTGAAAGAACCGATGGTGGGGGTCCAAATGGAATAGGTGGGTGGCCACTAATATCCACTTAGATCATTCTCCCCCCCTTAGGAAGCAATGGTCCCCATTACGTTGAGTTCCTCCATGGGATGAGACAAATTATATTGAACTTGGTATTGGATGTGTTGAAGATGTCATGGACCTGCTGGCGGATGTGCTGGATGCATTCAATAAATTTGGTTGCTTTATCAGCGTCAAACAGTACATGTGTGGATTATGTTTGTGTGGTCGCATGAGGTATGGAAACATCAGGCGGCGACGTGCCTGGGGTCAGATCAATGGAGTGCTTGACCTGACAGTGTAGAGGAACCTCTGTGGGATGAGGAGAAAATGTCCTCGTATTCCTCCACAACTTTGTCCATCTGCTGCTGCCGTGCAGGGGAGCCCTGTTTTGAGGTTGTGGCCATAATCTTCTTCTTGCCCTGTGGGCGAATTGTAATGAAAATAAATTTATTGGTTTAGGAAACAATCTTACTGCGTTGTTTTGCAGTAGTCAAAGAGATGGCAGGAAGCGATACTACCTTCGGTATCCGTACAATTTATTTCCCAAAGTAATAACAACAAAACGAGGCCTAGACTCATACACAGCATGTCGCTTCCACAAGTATGGTTGGCTCAATAATAAATCAGACACATCAAGAGGAGCAACATCACATAGTACCTCATCCGTGAATGGCTTGATGTTGTACGGAAGGCGGCACTGCTAGCGGACGCGGAGATCTCTTCCTTGGTGAAGCCACCCGATGGTATACGATTGCGAGTGTGATATGGTCGGTAGGCTGAGCCGCTTCACGACTTGCTGAAATGAGGTTCTTTTGGCTTCCGCTATTGACAAGGATTGCAGTGGAGAACCCTTCACCCACATCTGTGAATGGAAGAGGCACTCCCCCTCCTATGGATCCTCCCTCTGGAGCTTGGTGGTGGCAACAATGGCACTAGGATCTGCATCAATGATCTACTTCCCTTTGTCATTGCCCTTGTCTGGATCTCACTTAGGATCAGAACATGCATTTGATTCAGGTGCCTTCAGTTTGACCACCAACGATTATTTGGCTCGAGACTTGTTTGAGTTGTGAGTGGGGCTGTTATGAAATTCACACTACTTCCTTGTGTCCTTGGGATTTGAGGTGTTGTTCTGAGTCGCCCAGCTTTGGCTCTGCCCATTGTTTTGTAGTTCGGAGGCGCTTTCCCCTGGCTTTGGATTCACGGATCCAAAGTCTCGCTTCTTCTGCTTAAATTTCTGCTCGATCTTGGCAGCATAACGATATGCCGTGCCAAACAAGGTAATGTCCAGGAACTCCTTTTCCTCCTGAATGTATTTGTGCAAACAGTTGAAATACTTCAGCACCAAATGTCTCTTTGAATTTTTAATACCCAACTTTGTGCTTAGGGTATGAGACAAATTCGTCAGTTCGTGCACATCCTGATCCCTTTGCTGCTGCAGCGTGGTCCATTAGATGTACTTGTCCTCATAGCTCCCCACGGGGTAATATTGTTCCTTGATGCCGTCTCGGAACGAATTCCAAGTGGGTGCGGCGGAGAATAGAGAGGGTTCTCTCTCGTCCTTTTGCTCACAATAGGTTTCCCACCAGTCCTTGAGATGAGGGGCGGCTTTGGGGAGTGCAAAAATAATCTTCTCCCGGTCAGAAAAATCATGAACCGAGAAATATCGTTCTAATAGATTCAACCATCTATCCGGCCTTCAAATACAGGAATGTTGAAGTTGACTTGTACCTTGAAAGGAGTGGCACCTCCATAGTGGCTGTTGGATGTAGATGTGCCGTCGGTGGGCAACCGTTGAAAGATCTGGGCAAAGTTATCCATCACTACGTTCTTTGTTTCTCGAGGGCCTCCTCGAGCAATAATTTGATAGGATCTCCTGCTCCCTCGTCTTTCTTTTCTTCCGCCATGGGAGGTCGTCGAGATTTGCGACGTTGATCTTGCAAGGGTTCAACTAGATCGAGCCCTAACTCCTTATACCCTGACCTCGTTGGGGACATGCAAAGAAAAACAGATAAAGAGCAGACCGCTCTGATACCACTGATTCGGATTTATGTAGGAACGCAATAATATACAGAGATAAACATAAACACAGAGATGCAGCGGAAATGAAACTTCATTTAATTAAAATCAAATGACTGAAATATGCTTACAGACATAATGGAAATAAATTAGCTAGGCCGTTGGTAGCTTATCTCTAAGAAGAGATGTGGCGGCTACAGGCCTCTGAACTGTGTTACAATGAGGCTCGAAGGCCTATTTATTGTTGAGAAACAATGGAAAACCCTAAACATCCAAAAACCTAACTCTAGGAGTTGAAGCACCAAAACTATGGGCCTCGTTTGGTTAAATTGGTACATCAACTTCCCAGGAACGTAACTTTGGCATATGATTTCTATTTGACGCGCTCAATAACTCAAAAAGATCTATCCGAGGAATGCAACTTTGATGTGAGCAACATCGAAGTTCTAGGAAACTTTGATGTTGCTCTCAATTTTCCCAAAAAACATCGTTTAGGGCCTCAAAATGGCTCTAGAAGTTCAGTACCTGAAAAACTGCTAAAAATAGTAAGTTGCGCTGAAACTGAAAAACTGAAAGAATCGATGGTGGGGTTCCAAATGGAATAGGTGGGTGGCCACCAATATCCACTTGGATTAGTATATATCGTCAAGACTAAAAATGAACAATGGACAATGAACCAATCTTATTAGAACCGAACCAATGATCAAACTAGATGACCCCAAAATTGAGAACTGAATTATATATATATATATATATATATTCACATTTTGAATAGAATATATGTAAATATCATATGCAAATCAATCAACCAAAAAATACATAATATATTCACATTTTGAATAGAAGATATGTAATTATCATATGCATCTATATGAATCCAAACCTTTATACACAATTATGCAAAGTTTCTCATATATATAGAAGTGGTGCATATAACCAAACTAGCACCTAGTGCAATCCATATTTGAACCATATTGAACCATACATACATCAACAAAGAAGCTCTATATGGCCTTTATACTACAAACAATTCATGTTACAAAAAATACCTACATATCATCAAAATCATTGCATATATTGGGATACTTATCATCAATATCAACTTCTAAGTATTAAAATAAGATAGAAAAAAATTAACATGTCAAGTTAAGATTTTGTTTGAGTGATAGGGACACTTTTACTAGGGTTATGACATAGGAGTTCAATAATGCCACCAACATTGAGGTACATAGAGAGCTTGGCGTTTTTGATTAAATGCTATATCTGAACCCTCATACATGATAGAATCCAATGGAAATGTTGCAAGTCTCTCCAATCCTAAAATCCTGAAAACTGTTAAGTCTACTAGATTTTGAGTGGGATCTAAAATTCTACTTTCTTCATATGAAATCCAATTAGGTCAAAGCCACTCTCAAACATCATGAGTTAATAAATGGTAATGTTAAAAATTTAAGTAAAATGATGAAAATGAAAGATACATTACCATTAATTATATAGCATTAGTAGGACTTTAGGATTGAATATTGGGTTTCTCCACTTATAAATTATTGTTTTCAAGCCAAATTTAAGGGGGACACCTCCCCTTTTGAGGGGACGCCCACAAGCATTCTTTTTGGTGAAATACGCACCCCATATTGGGGAAACATTTTCCCATGTCTCCCTGAGTTTCCCCAAAAAGAGACGTGGAGAAACATTTCCCTAGTTGTCCTGTCCCAAGTGCATTGGAAACGAAACATGAGATTAGTGAACCCCACCTACCCTGTATGCCTCCCCATGGAACACTGATGCTAAGCCTCCTTCAATGCCCTTAAATTCAATCCTTAAGGATTATTTCTATGTCTGTCCCAAGTGCATTGGAAACGAAACATGAGATTAGTGCACCCCACCCACCCTGGATGCCTCCCCATGGAACACTGATGCTAAGCCTCCTTCAATGCCCTTCAATTCAATCCTTGAGAATTATTTCTATGTTTGTCCCAAGTGCATTGGAAACGAAACATGAAATGAGTGCACCCCACCCACCCTAGGATGCCTCCCCATGGAAAAATGATGCTAAGCCTCCTTCAATGCCCTTCAATTCAATCCTTAAGGATTATTTCGTATGTCTGTCCCCAAGTGCATTGGAAACGAAACATGAGATTAGTGCACCCCTGCCACCCTGGGATGCCTGGCTGCCTCTCCATGGAAAACTGATGCTAAGCCTCCTTCAATGCCCTTCAACTCAATCCTTAAGGATTATTTTGTATGTCTGTCCCAATGCATGAAACATGAGATTAGTGCACCCCACCCACCTTGGGATGCCTCTCCATGGAACACTGATGCTAAGCCTCCTTCGATGCCCTTAAGGATTATTTCGTATGTCTGTCCCAAGCGCATTGGAAACAAAACATGAGATTAGTGCACCCCACCCACCCTGGTATGCCTCCCCATGGAACACTGATGCTAAGCCTCCTTCAATGCCCTTCAATTCAATCCTTACGGATTATTTTGTATGTCTGAGCTTGTATTTTCATTTTATATTTCTTTGTTTCCCCATAATTAAGCTCCCCTTCCATTTCACAACTCAAATAAGCGATAGTTTTATTGCAATAGTTTCAGAGCTCAAATAAAAGTTTGCAATTTTATTTATATAAAAACGAAGTTGTCTTTAGTGCGATTTTTTGGAGTTTTCGGTGCCGAAGTTCGGCGAAAAAATTTGAGGTGAAATCTTGATTTCTGTTATTTAAACTGGTTTTTTAACTGTATATATGGATTTAGCACCCTAAAAAAACCCTTAGGGCATATCGATTGCGCAAGGTTACGCATCAAACTTCTATTTTCAATGAATTGTTGCCAGATTTTAGAGAAATTAAACCGAAAAAATCCACCAGAAAAGCCTTCAAAAAGTCGCACTAAAGACAACTCTTATAAAAACAACAAAATCACATTCGCATATAAAGACAACTCTTATAAAAACAAAACAAAATTACATTCGCATATGCCCAAGGCATTCTTGTGGCTTCCAATCTCATTTAACAAAATAAAAAGGCGGTGTAATATATTCTGAAACAGAGCACTTGTTATATTTTTCTAGCCACCGATTAACCAGTATGAAATGAACAACCACCATCTCACTCCTTTAAAAAGGCAAAATAACAACATAAAGCTCACAACAATATTTTATTCTTTACAAGATCGAAATCCCAATATGCTTTTCCCCACCGTTTTACCAGTATGAAACTAACAAATATTATTTCATTCCTTTACAAAATCAGAACACCGATAAAAAGCTAACAACAGCAGTTAATTACATTCTTTTTCAAATCAAAATGCCAAGATGGAGCTAATGACAATAAGCTTAGTCCTCTTCAAATTCGAAATGCCCAAACAATAATTTATTCTTCCGCAAAATCTGAAAGCAATTGAATGCTCGTGACTTGATTTTACCAAGAATTCACAGGATGCTTACAAATCTGGGATGAGAAGCAATTATCGAATCTGCAAAAATAAAAAATCAAGACACCGGTGGAGAGACAATCCCCATAAACAGAGCTGGGTTTGATTGTGGTGCCCATATCATTCAATTTTGTTTTAAAACAATGCCCTAAATGCAGAGGCAGTTAATCAGAAGAGCGGGATAGCATTCTTACCCGTACCCATTGGTTGTAACAATGAATTCATAAAAGAACGCAAACAACAATGCTAGCTATACTCTGTGACTGTGCAAGTAGAATAACGCTGGGTATATCACCAGCCAATGTCATACCAACATATCCGTGGTTTTCTTCAAAACACAGGTCCAGCTTGGAGTGAATCCACATTTCGATGAAACTAGTATTTGATTTCATTTACATGCTTTCAAATGCTTGAAGTAGATGCCATTCAATAACCATGTAAAGTTACAAATTAGAATTTGCAAATCGTAATAGAGAACACCGGCGTGAAACTCCTAAAAAGGACGTTATTTTTCTTGGCTACTTAAAATAAAAATAGTACGTATTTTTTAAGGATATACGGCTATTTGAAGTTGTTATTTTTCTTGGCTACTTTAAAAAGGGAATAAAAAATATAAAAGGTTGAATGAAGTGGAAAAAGGTGTTTTTTGTTTTTTTTTTTTGGTTTGTTTGTATTTTTTTTTTGGGTTTGTTTGTTTTTTTTGTCTTACAAAAAGTGGGAATGTCTTCGGTAAAAAATGGAGAGTTATAAGCGTGGGTAAAATGGAGAGTTATAAGCGTGGGTTTTTTAAATTTTTAATTTTTTTTAAAAAAAAAAGAGAAGGTTAAGTGAGGATAAACCAGCATAGATCATCTAACATGAGCTGAGTAAAATATTTTAATATTTTAATGTGGTATATAAAATGTATTCAATGTGTCTTATAAATAAAATATTTTAATATGAATTAATATTGGCCTAAACTTAAAAATATATTAATAACAAAAACATTAATATAACAAAAATAAATAATGTGCATTGATCTATGATGGTTATAGCCTACATTACTTTTATATTTAGAGAATATTTTATTTTTAATTTAAAAGGGACACAGGTCAACTTCAAAGTGAGAACAAACATACTTACATATCACCTTCACACTTGGTTGTAGAATTAGTCTCTCGGCTCAACTAAAGTGAGAACAAACATACTTGTAGAATTAGTCTCTAGGCTCAACCAACATAGATCCATCTTAAGCATGGATCTAACATCAGCCCAGAGGGATCGACTTTATTTAAGTGCAAACTTATTTTAGAGTGCAAAACAGAATGTCTATTTTTTCATTGTTTAAATTGTATTTCTGAATGTTATAGAGACTCCATAACTTAAACTTGTAAGTCCAAAAACTCTTTTTTTGATTTAAAAAAAAAAAAACCATATATTTAAAAAATGATTAAACTGTAAAATACTAAGGCCAGTTCAAAAGTTTTAATCATGAAAACTTTATATATATATATATATATATATATGATTTTTTAAAACAATATATAAAATATTATGTATTTTACATAACGTGCATTGAGCTCCATTTTATCAATCCATGTTACAAAAAAATTGTTATTAATATATTTTTAAGTATATTTCAATATTGATTCATATTAAAATGTTTTATTGATAATCTACATTGGATATTTTATTATATACCACATGAAAATAATTTTTTTTCACATTTTTTTTTCTATATATAAATATATTTGAAGTTTCAAATACCATGAGTTTGTGGAACCAAAAAACGACAAATCCTAAAACTCTATATATATATCTATATAGAGAAAAAATATGTTAAAAAAAATATTTTAATGTGGTATATAATATATATCCAATGTAGGTTATAAATGAAATATTTTTTTTTGGTAAATGCGGCTAATCTATATTAATTCGAAAATAGAAACAGTACATATGCTACATGTTGAGTTGGTAAATTGCACTTAACCAATCCCAACTTTTGTTGCGCAAATAAGGGGCTGCCTCCATGGAGGAAACTAGCCCGGAAAGTACATAAAACAAAAAGTTACAAAATGTGTTGTAGCACCAGTGAAAATAGAAATTCTGTGATAATAGCAAGCATGACAAAAAACTAAGAAGAGACGAGTTTTTGCGTAGTCATTAGTCTTCAGCATCATCATCGCTGTCTAGATCTTCCTCCACTATGGGACAGACGTACGCCTGCATGACAACTTCCTCTTCAGCGATGGGTAGACACAGAGGCTTGGAGACTGGTGCGCAGAGAATGGGAGCCATTAGGTACTCGGCGTCTAGGACGCATGTCCAGGTACCTTCTGAGTCCATTATCCAAACATCTGTATCATCCCCATCATCTTCCTGTGCCCAAAGAGGGTTGGTCTTGCGGGGCAAGGGGTGATTCTGGTGCGTAATGGTGGACTTCCTTGGTCCACTTTTGCCTCTCTGCAAATCATGCGAGGGGGCCTCCTCCTCCTGGTCAAGTTCGGGGCTCTGGGGAGCCTCTCTAGCGTGACTGCGCGAGGAGGAGCCTTCAACAGATTCCATATGATTATCAGGCCCACGGTGCTAGCGACCAGGGAGCGCATCTCTCTGGCCTCCTCTGATGGTTCTTTGTCGCAGCCTAGGTGCCATGGTCAGTTGAAGCGAAGGAGGTGTGAAGCAAGGGGAATGCACAACAAGGAGGGAGGTGCGAAGCAAAGTGCTAGTGGACAGGGAGGTGCACTGAAGGGGAATGCACAGCAAGGGGCGCGAGATTATGGGAGCACCCAGGCTTATGAAACTGGCAGGACAGATGGAGCTAGGGTGAGTAGCGTAGTCAGGGGGGAGCGTAGCCCGGGGAATTTTGCACAGCGCAGCACTAGGGAGGCTGCGGGATAGACTGGGCACACAGGAGGGCAGGAACTGAAACAACATATAAACACAAAGAAACAGACTGTGAGTCTCTTTGTGCTGAAGGTCCTTCCCTTTAATAGGTCTGTGACACATGCGAAGCTGCTGAGAATAAGTGTGCTTCGCACACAACTGCGTGATGTAATGTTTTTCATGAGTAGGCACGTACGAAGAGTTATGGTTGATCGGCATGTCAATCTAGGAGATCATTCAAAACGATTGCGATAGAGAGGTACCCTGGAGGGGGTGATGTTGTCCAAGCGTGTCTTCATTATCCCCTATCTCTTTCATCTCATGTGGATGATTGCAAGATTGAGGTTCCACGTCAAGTGATGACGTGCGCTGCAGATCTTCGTCCTCTTGAACGTGGGAGTGACAATTATCATGCATACTTTTGTTGCATCTGGGGTATAAATGAAATATTTTAATATGCATTAATATTAATGTATACTTGAAAATATATTAATAACAAAAAAACATTTTAATGTGCATTAATCTATGTTGGTTATAATCGACATTACTTTTCTATTTAGAAAATATTTTATTTTTATTTTAAGATGGACACATTAAATTGAGCACCAACATACTTACACATCACTTTCACACTTGTTGTAGAATGAGCCTCTTGTCTCAAAAAATAATTTTGTTTTATATTTATAATGTATTTTTGTTGGTACTTAAAAAGGAGGAGAATATTAGAGAGAAAAAACAAATATTGGCATTATGAGATTTTTAATGGCTTGTATATGTAACCTTGGGAAGTATCTGGCTTGTATATGTAATCTTGGGAAGATACTGTTACTTTTTGTTGGCAACAACTATGAGTTTTGGTTCCTGAGAATCAAAACCTTTTTGCCGGTACAAGAATATTGGGAAGCAATGGAGAATGGATTCACATAGCCAGAACAAACAACTCTATAGGCCATGTCTAATGTCTAGTAAAATCAATTTATAAAATGACGAAAAAGGAGAGCAGGACCAATTTTTGGATCCAACGTTCAATAGATGACTCAAGATAATGGAAGTATATAGTGCAAAGCAAACTTGGAATATTTTGGAGTTAGCATATCAAGGAAATGATGAAGATTCAAACCCTCATAAGAGAGTTTGAAACATTGAAGATGAAGGAGATATAAAACATTGACTAGTTCATGACTTGAGTGAAGGGAGTTCTGAATTAGCTCAGAACTCATGATGCGGCAATTAAAGATCAAAGAATTGTGGAGAAAGTTTCAAGAGCCTACATAAGAAGTTCGATATGGTTGCCATTGCCATAGAGGAGTTCAAAGATTTGTCCAAATTGATAGTAAAAGAATTAATGAGATCTATTTTGTCCCATGAACCAAGAATCAACATGGAAGATGAGTCCTTACAACATGCCTTCATGACTCGGGCATCTATTGATAAAGGTAGAGGTAATCATCAAGCAAAAGGAACAACTACACTAGAACATCCAGGACGATTAGATCAACCTAGATACTCTTAGAATCAAAAGGGGAGAGGTAGAATATGGTAGGACAAGTCCAAGGTACAATGTTACTAAAATATGGATACTATGAAAGTGAATGTCGAAAGAAACAATGAGATTTGAATAAGGGAAAAGTCAATGTATCCAATATTGGGGAAGATACATTTGAATCAATGTTCATCTCATGGAAGATACATTTGAATCAATGTTAGTCTCATGTCAAATAACTAAAGAAGATCAAAACAAATATATTTGGTTGTTGGATAGTGGCTACAACAATTACATAACAGGTAATAAGAAGTTCTTTATTTTTTTGTATTGGTAGTTCTATTCAACCTGGAATTCCTTTAAGAGATAATCATCATGTCAAATCCATAGGAAAAGGTGTTGTGTTTATATTGACTAAGAAAAATGAAAAAAAATTATATTGATGATATTTTGTATGTAGGAAATCCTAAACATATTTTTTTTTAGTATTGGATAGTTGATTCAACATGGTTATGGTGTCATATTCAAGGACTCCACATGCACAATCCTATATAAATTACCAAGTAGAAGACTTGTTACAAAGGTCCAAATAAACAAGAATAGAATGTTCCCATTGAATCCAAGAAGTGTAAATATGTCACATTCATATGCAAAAAATGTCTTAAGAATAGATGAGACTTGGTTGTGGCATCCTAGGTATTGTCATATACCTTTTAGAAGTCCTAGTCTGGTGCAAAAACAATCTATGGATAAGGGATTTCCCATGTTGAATGATAAAACCAACACTTGTGAAAGTTACACTTTTTGGAAAGCATTAAAGAGATTTTTTTGAAAGTCTCCTACAAAGCCAAGGGTCATCTAGAACTTGTCCACATAGATCTATGTGGACCCATGAAAACTCAGTCCATTGGTGGAAGATTTTATTTTTTGACTTGTTGATAATTTTAGCTTGGGTGTATTTTTTCAAAAATAAATCAGAGAAATTCACAAATTTCAAAGAATTTAAGGATGTAGAAAAGAAAAAAAGTGGTAAATATGTCAAAGTGCTCAGATCATATGGAGGAGGAGGGTATGACTAAAAAAAATCATAAATCTGTAGACAACAGGGAATTGGAGAGTACGACTCAAAATAATTCACAAATTTGTAGACAACACGAAATTAAAAGGAAGTTTACCACCAAATATAATCCACAATATGATGGAGTCATTGAATGGAAGAATCAAACTATTATGAACATGACAAGGAGTATTCTCAAAGCTAGAAATTTGTCAGTATTGAACATATCTCAAAAATATAAATTGCCTCAAGAAGCATGGAGCATTACAAAGTCAAGTGTCTCTCATTTCAAAGTTTGGATGTATTGTATATGCAAATTCTCCCAAAAGAGATAAGAAGGAAACTTGACAATATGAGTGAAAATGCATTTACACTGGATACAATGAACAATCCAAAGCTTACAGAGTGTATAATCCATTTACTAAGAAATTTTGGTGAGTAGAGATGTAAAATTCTTCGAGGAAAAATCTTGGAATGTAAAGAGAATGAAGCAATGGATAATAGGAATCCATCTCTCCCAATAAATGAATAGGTGGAAAGTTTAGGACAAGAAGTCCCTCCACCAATATTACCAAGGTTATAGGTGCCAACACAAGAAGATAATTCTTCTTCCAACAAAGAGTCAACAGATTCAATGAAAATCAAAGAAATAGTCCTTGTTCTAGTAGTGAGTTTGAAGATTCGATGAGAAATCAAAGAACAAGGAGCTTAAGGGAAACATATGAGCAATATGATGACATGGATCAACAAAGCTAATTTTTCCTTCTTATCTTATCAACCTAATTTTCCTAAAGAGGCATTGAAAGAAAAACATTGAGTATAGGACATGAATGAAGAGATTGAAGTTGTTGAAAGGAATGAGACATGGGTTCTTGTTGGTCTCTTAGCATATAAAACTAGCATTGGTGTTAAGTGGGTGTAAAAGGAAAAATTGTATGAGAAAGACAAGGTAGAGAAATATAAGGCAAGGCCAGTTGCTAAAGGATTTGCTCAACAACCAGGTATTGACTATGGTGAAACCTTTGCTTCAACAGTAAGGTTGGATATTATTAGAGCTATGTTATCCATTGCAACCCAAAACAAATGGTCAGATGGATGTGAAGTCAACATTCTTGAATGTAAAACTAGAAGAAGAGGTGTATGTTGATCAACCACTAAGATTTGAAGTCAAAGGCCAAGAGTACAAATTTTATAGTTGAAAAAAGATTTATATGGCTTGAAGAAAGGTCCAAGGGCTTGGTATAGTTGGATTGACTAATATTTACTCAACAATGGGTTTAACAAGAGCAACAATGAGCCCACTCTCTATACCAAATTAGATCAAGGTAAAATCTGTATAGTTTGTGTTTATGTTGATTACATAATATATATTGGAATTTTGATGTTAAATGAATTCAAAGCTACCATGAAAAGAGAATTTGAGATGGCATACCTTAGTTTGATGAATACTTTAGGGAATTGAATTCAAACAGTTTGCTCAAGGGATTTTCAAACGTCGACAAAAGTATGCTACATTGCTACATATATTTTAAAGAGGTTCATGATGGATAAGTGAAAACCAACAGTGACACCTATTGCAACAGGAACAAAATTAAGTAAGTGGGATGATGGATTGATAGTGGATTCAACATTGTATAAGAGGCTTGTTGGTAGCCTCATGTACTTTTTACTACAACTAAACTTAATGTTATGTATGTAATTATTTTCATTTTCAAATTTATAGAGTCTCTTAAGGAATCTCATTGGAAATTTGGAAAAAAAATGTTGAGGTATATTGTAGCTGCAATTGATTATGTATTGTGGTACACAAGTTTTGAAGACAACACATTTACAAGATACACCAACAATGATTTTGCTCACAATATTAATGATCAGAAAAATACTTCAGGATATGCTTTTCATTTTGGATTTTTTTTTAAAATTTTTTTTTTTTTAATTGCTATCTCATTGGCTTTAAAGAAACAACCCATTGTCTCAGTATATACTGTAAAAGAAGAATATGTAGCAACTACAAGAACATCATGCTATGCAATGTGGCTAGGCCTTACACATATTTAGAATGAGTCAATTTTTTTTTTTTTGGCAATAGTTCAACAATTATATTATCACAGAATTATGTTTTTCATAGGAAAAGCAAACACATTGATACTCACCATCACTTATTCGCAAGCTTGTCAACCATGATGATATATTCCTTCAATTTTATGGATCTAGGGAGCATTTAGAAAACATCTTCACCAAATCATTGGGAAGAATCATTTTTGAGTTTTAGAGATAAAACTTAGACATTGTTTATGTTGATGAATGTGAAAATTGAGATTAAGGGGGAGTATTAAAGAACAGTCTCTCATGTTAACTACGTAGTTTAGTAACTAGTTTTGGGTCTGAGATATTTTTAGAAAGATATTCCTAGAAGTGGTTACTCTTAGATATTACTAGAAGAAATTAGTCCTATATATCTTTAGAAGATGTTAGGCCTAAATATTTCTAGGAAATTCTTATAAAATATATTTAATGATGAGAAGGGCACGATGCCTCGTGTGTTTCAATTGTTATGCATTCCTATTGTGAATTATTCTAAAGGTTGAATGTCAACGACATTTTGTTTTGCATGAAAAAAATTGAATGACCATTATTTTAAATTAATTTCCCTCTACCTCATATTGCTGCCTAATCCACACTTTGCATTATGTGGAAGAAATATTTAATCTACTGTGTGTGGCCTTGGAGGTAAGTCCCAAATCGAGTTGTTATCACTCAATCCCAACTCCTCCATCTAGGCTAACTTCTAGCGAAGCCAAGGGGTAGACCCTAAGAAAATAGCTAAGGCTAAGTAAGTTATTAGAAATGTTTAAAAAATTATTTTAGGAGTTCTATTGAATTACCAAAAGCATGATATTAACAACATGTAACTTACAAGCATATAAATAAACAATTCATAAGAAAGTAATATGAAATGACTATAAAAACCAATGCCATAAAAGTAAATACTTGCTTGAAAAGTAAATCTGGGCAAATGGTAATCATGGCCCAAAAGATGTTGTCACCAAAGGTTTTGAACTGTGCTCTTGGTTAATTTTATTAAGTTTTCAATTGGATTATTAGTGAGTGTATATGTGATCCGTGCGATTGTAGAAAAAGTAAAACTAATTTAATGTTGTTTCCTCTTTTACCTTTATCCTTCTCGAATGAGATCAAGAAGGTTACTTGGAGATCCAATGGGAAGAAGCTTAGCTTCAAGGCATTCCTCTTATTTCATAAGTCAACAATCCTTTCCAAAACTCACAATAAATGACTAAAAAGGTTTTCCCTATTAAACTACTCAACCAACACGAGTCATTTTTGAACCTTACCAAAGATTGAGCTTTTTCCTGCGATGATCGAGAGCATAACAAGACCTGGTAGGAAAGGTTCATTAATTTATGCGGAAAATAAATCTAATCTAAAACATAAATGAAATATAATCTACTAAATAAAATAAATATAATCTAAGATGTTTTGTGGTGCATGGGTTGATTTTAATCCAAATAGGAAACACCACGAAAATTGAGACCAAACATAGAAAGACCCCTCTGGGTAGGGGGAATGGGATGCCTAGGGGACTCCCCTAGCTCTCTCAAGGTTACAAGGTTAAAATGGTTGTTATGATGCTAGCTATCCCTTATAAATAAAGGGAAAGAATGGTTTTTAATCTTAATTGAGACCAAACATAGAAGACCCCCCCTCTGGGTAGGGGGAATGGGATGCCTAGGGGACTCCCCTAGCTCTCCCAAGGTTATAATGGTTGCTATGATGTTACGTATCCCTTATAAATAAAGGGAAATAATGGTTTTTAATCTTATTTCACAGGGAGGATGGTTATGGGTTTCTTTTAAGTTCCTTGGATGATTCAAATCAACGAAAATCTGGTAGCACCTCTTCTTGTATGTCTGCGAACCTGTAAAAATCAGTGAACAAAAACTTGTGAAAGATGCCCCAAAACACTTTGGGGACACTCACAATGTTAGTAGAAAAAAGTGGTGAAACCAGCTCCAAAAATAGAAGAAAAGAGAGATCAACACCTTAGAAGATGTTCATTACATTACATAAATGAACAATTCTTGGATGATACAAATGAAAAAACCTCCTTCTATATATAAGAGTCCATGGGGTCACAATATAATCCTAGCTGACCTAACAATAATAATTTAAGGGCACAATAATAACAATATTGGGGTTACAGGGGTACAACAATAACAATAAGGGGGTTACACTAATAACAATAAGGGACTAAACTAGTAATATAGGGACCTAACATGCCCCTCTCCATCAAAGAAGTGTTTTCCTCAACGCTTGAGTAGATCTGGGTGCTTCTGTATAAAATTCTCATCCTCCCATGTAGAATATTCAATCGGTAAGTTCTTCCACTTGATGAGATACTTTGAAATTGATCGATTTCGTAGCTATCGAGTTCTTGTTTCCATGACTGCTTCAGGTTCCAATATGATTTTTCCTTCCGCATCAAGTTCTGGCAATATTGTTTGAACTGGAGTTTTTTCACCTATAACCTTCTTTAAGCACGAAACATGGAAAACTGGATGCACTCGCGAAAAATCAGGAAGCTCCAATTTGTATGCCATAGTACCAATATTTTGCAACACCTTGTAAGGACCATAGTACTTTGGCGATAATTTATTATCCTTCTTAGCTTGCTTGAGGGACATTTGTTTGTATGGTTGTAGCCGTAAAAATACCCATTCTCCTATATCAAAACTTCTCTCGTTGCGATGTTGAACTGCTTGTTGTTTCATTCGATTTTGTGCCAAATTAGGTTATCCTTTAATAGTTGGAGAACTTCTTGTTGATGCTCGATGTGATCTTCCACTATTTGAACCTTATAATTTTCTCTTAAAGATGATGTGATGGACGGTGGATGATATCCATAAAGTGCCATAAATGGGGTCATTTTTGCTGTAGTATGGAAGGAAGTGTTATACCACCATTCAACGAGAGGTAACCACTTGACCCATTGTGTTTGTTTATCAGATACAAAACAACGAAGTTGTCCTTCCAAACATTTATTCACTATCTCAGTTTGACCATCGGATTGAGGATGATAAGATGAGTTATGAGCTACTTGAGTACCCAAACAAGAAAATAACTCCATCCAAAAATTTCCAGTAAAAATGGGATCTCTGTCGCTCACAATAATCTTTAGGTTTCCATGTAGCTTTTGAATTGTGTCCATAAATGTAGTAGAAATTGTACTTTCTTTAAATGGATGAGATAATGCACAAAAGTGTGCATACTTGGTAAGTATATCAACTACCACCATGACGACACTCTTTCCTTCGGACTTAGGTAAACCTATGCTAAAACCCATTGAAATATCCTCCCAACGTTGACTTGGAATGGATAAAGGTTGTAGAAGACCCGAGGTCTTAATTGTCTCAACTTTATTTTGCTGGAAAAGCAAACATTTTGCCACAAACTTTTGAATATCAGATTTAAGGCCATCCAAAAAAACATCTTTCTTCACCCTATGGTAAGTTTTTAAAAATCCTGAGTGTCCTCCTAAAGGAGAAGTGTGAAATTCCAAAAGAATCTTTTGTTTTAGTTGGGAATTCTAACAAAGATATAAGCGATCTTTGTACCATAAGGAATCATTTTTCCAACTAAATGTATCAGATGTACTAGGATCTTGCTGCAACTTTTGAATGAGTGTCTGCACTTCTTCATCCTTCTTCTTTCTTCCATTCATCCCTTGCTTCGGTTACCCAATCTTGTTGGATAATAGAAATGACACAAAGCAATGCTTCCACCTCTTCATTCTTTCTTGAAAGTGCATCTGCAACAACATTTAGCTTCCCTTTTTTTAGATGATTTCAAAGTCATAATCCAACATCTTTGTGACCCATTTTTGTTGCTCTTCTGAAGATAGTATTTGTTCCAAAAAGTGTTTAAGACTATCATGATCAGTTTTTACCTTGAAGTGTCTTCCCATTAGGTAAGGTCACCATTTCTTTAGTGCATGTAGTATTGCTAACATTTCCTTCTCATAAATAGCTTTCTGTAAATACTTTCATTTCCTTTGATTGGACGACTTTCAAAAGCAATGGGTCTTCCTTCTTGCATTAAAACAACACCAATTCCATTTCTTGACGCATCACATTCCACAATAAAGGTTTTTGTGAAGTCTGACGTAGCTAAGACCGGTGCTAGGCACATTGCCTCTTTAAGATGTTCAAAGGCCTTAGTTGCTTCAGGAGCCCATGAAAAAGCATCTTTCTTCAATAATGTTGTTAGAGGTGTTTCTATTCTCCCATAATTCTTAACAAACTTGCGATAATACCCTATTAACCCGAGAAATCCTCGCAACTACTTTATGTTTGTGGGGACTTTCCACTCTTTAATGGCTTTAATTTTGTTAGGGTCTACCTTAACACCCTTGTGAGATACAATATGACCCAGATATTCCACCTCTTGTACTCCAAAGAAACATTGTTTTTGCATATAATTGTTTCTATTGCAATAGTTTGAGCACCCTGTCAATATGTTGAACATTTTCCTTCTAAGACATGTTGTAGATTAGTATATCATCAAAAAATACTAGCACAAATTTTCTAAGGAAGGGTTTGAAAATGGAATTCATCAACCCTTGAAATGTAGAAGGTGCATTGGTAAGGCCAAAAGGCATGACCAAAAATTCATAATGACCCTCATGAGTTCGAAATGTTGTTTTTGGAATATCTTTAGTCTTCATTTTAATTTGATGATATCCTGAACGAAGATCCAACTTGGTAAAATAAATTGCTCCATGTAATTCATCCAATAATTCATCAATCACAGGAATGGGAAATTTGTCTTTAATGGTGAGCTTATTGAGCTCCCTATAATACGGACACATTCTCCATGATCCATCCTTCTTGTGTACCAATACTACAGGAGCAGAGAAAGAACTTTGACTAGGTTGAATTATACCCGCCTCTAACATTTCTGCAATCATACGTTCAATTTCGCTTTTTTGGACATAAGGATATCTATAAGGCCTGATGTTTGGAGGAACACTTCCTGGAATCAAATGAATAGCATGATCATGATCACGAATAGGTGGGAGTCCTTTGGTAGTTTCAAACACCTTGGAATGATTGTCCAAGACTTGTTGGAGATCTGCAGAAATAGATGATTTTGATGTTGGAACTTCTAGTGAGAATAATTATGCAATTATGCCTCGTTGTTCTTTCTTTAGAAGCTTTGTCATGACATTAGAGCTTATTATCCTTCCCGGCTTCCCTTCAATACCCCGTAATTCGACTTCCTTTCTTTCTGAAAAAAATTTCAAGAAAAGTTCTTGAAAATTAAAAGCTACCGTCCCCAAAGATTGTAAACATTGTACTCCTAGTACAACATCAGCACCTCCCATAGGAATGGAAAGCATTGGACTAGTCAATACATATTCCCCCATGGTTAGCTTGATATTATGGCATTTTCCAGAGCAATTTATAGTTCCTCCATTTGCAACCATCACTTGACATTCTCGTGTTGGGTATAGGAAACAATTCAATTCCTTGGCTACCTTACAATGAATAAAATTATGGGTACTACCCAAATCAATCAACACTATTACCTTTTTCTTCTTGATATGTCCTTCTATATTGAGAGTTTGAGGAGTGGTAATTCCTGCCAATGCATTGCAAGATATGGTCGGACTCATTTCTTCTTCTTCTAGGGTTGGTTCCTGGTGTATATCCTCTTCTTTTGAAGTTTCTTGTTCATTTTCTTCCTTCTCTTCACAATCTATGTAAAATAATTTCTTCTCAGCACACTTATGACTTTTAGTGTATTTGCTATCAATTGTAGCAAAGCCCTTTTGCTCTTTTTTCTTCCAATTGTTGTGGTGTCAACTTTGTAGGTTGTGGAAGTCTAGGAGTAGCAACACTTCCATCTTTATAGATGTGAGTGGTAGGCTTCCTTGTCGCCATAATTTTACATTCAATTTTTCTTTCCAGCCTGAATGCCTTCTCCAATGAATCAGGTTCCCAAACGCGAACCTCATGTTGGATGTTATCCTTTAAAATCCCTATGAAGACATCAATCCTGTGTTCCTTTGGAATATCAGTTACCCTTATATTCAATTTTTGGCAGTCCTCAATGTGCTCCACCACTGAACCCTTTTGTTTGAGATTTATCAATTGGCTAAAAAAAGTGTTGCTCTTTTTATCCTCATAATGTGCTATCATTTTCTCCGTAAAAATTGACCAAGTGAATTTTTTTACTAGAGCAAAGCCATCGATACCATACAAATGTATTTTGTTCTAAATGTAAAGTTGCAATGCATACCTTTTGTGTGTTTTGCACATTATTGAGATCAAAATATTGCTCCATCTGTAGTATCCATGTTACAGGAACCTTGCCATCAAACTTCCTAATATCGATCTTTGGAATATGGTGGGTCTTCCATCCAACATTAGAGTTTATGAAATCACGATTAATATTTATTTTATTCTCATCATGAGTTTCCTTAATTATCTTTTCGCCATTAGGAAACATTTCTTGTATCAACTTTGTCAAACCTTCCATGTCTGCTTTTAGAGCATTCTTCATTTTTCCATTTTTTCATCGATCTTAAGCTTCCATGCCATCCATCTTAGCTTCTATGCCAATTTCGATGCCATCCATCTTAGCTTCTATGCCTTTCTTCAGACCATCCATCTTAGCTTCCACACCTGTCTTCAAAACTTCCATTTCATTCTTTGTTGCTTTTTGCGAGAGCAAAATTTGATACATTTGCTCTTATAATTTTGATATGTCATGTTGCACTTATTCATCTTCATGAGTCATAGTAGAGCCTTCTGAAGACTTAATGGGTGTTGAATTTTTTTTAGGGGGCATTTTAAAACCCAATACTGATATCTATTCTACAATATGCCCTTGGAATCAATTCAAACTGGTTCTTCAAACTAAACTTATGCAATTCGGAAAAACAAATACACACATTTTTCTTGCTTTTGAGGAGCTCGATATTGAAACTAAATTATCGATGTGATTTAGGATCTTCAATATCTAAAATTTGGTCTTGTAGTAGCCCTCTGAATCTTCTTTTGAATGCTACAACTCTGCCTGATTTGGATTCTTCAAGACAAAGTTATGCCCAATCTCCCACAATGACCTAATGATGGACTGGTTCAGTAGAGCGAACTTGTATGGTGTGCCATGTGTCACGGTTTCCTCCTTTGGCTCTCAAAGATACACTGGAAACTACAGTCCGTGTAATTGCGGCCACTTTTTACAGAGTTCCAATCCGATGCTCAGAGAGGGAGAGTTATGATGATTTTCCCACGGTCAACTCTTTGAGATGAAATTCGGGAGCCTGAAAAAACCCTAACTTCCACAGATCATATCTTTGAAAATATTGCGAACCAATATCTAAAATTATTACTCGACGTTCCTTAGGATTTCGGCTTTGCTCTGTAAAATTTTCAGCTTCTGAACCTTCGTATAAAAGCGTTATAGCAAAAATTCCACAATGACTTTTTTAGGTGAAATTCGGGAGCTTGAAAAAACCCTAACTTCCACATATCATATCTCTGAAACTATTGCGAACTAAGATCTGAAATTTTGACACGACGTTCCTCAGGATTTCGGCTTTGCTCTGTAAAAATTTCAGCGTCTGAACCTTTGTAGAAAAAAAGTTATAATGAAAATTCCATGATGACCTGTTTGGAGCAGTGAAACTCTAGAATCCAAAGCTTTGATACCAAATGTTATGAAACCAGCTCCAAAAATAGAAGAAAAGAGAGATCAACGACTTAGAATTCAGCCACTTCAAGGGGGCAACAGGAGTCCAACCTCCTTCTATATATAGGAGTCCATGGGGTCACAACGTAATCCTAGCCGACCTAACAATAATAATGTAAGGGCACAATAATAACAATATTGGGGTTACAGGGGTGCAACAATAACAAAAAGGGGGCTACACTAATAACAATAAGGGATTAAACTAGTAATATAGGGACCTAAAAAAAAATAAGGAAATTTACAATTGATAATTTATAGAAGTAAAGAAACAAATTCTACTCTAAAACAACTAAAGAAAAACCAAAATAAATTAACCATTTCTAGCGGCTTATTGTTCCTACTAGGACAACAACAAATTAACACTTAATTGGTTGGATCTGACAATCAAATTTCATAAAAATAAACAAGGAATTCTGTGAGATTTTTCTAGAACTTGTAAGCAAGAAGAAAGAAAAGAGATTGAGTGGAATCTTTAGGAAAATGGAAACAAGAATGTAGCTCTTCCTGTCTTGAAGGACAATGGATACTCTATTCAAAGAGGACCCAATCCTTCAATCTTGAGATATCTACAATTTCTTAAAGACTTGCCGAGAAAATTGTTAAAATATGTGCAATTTTACATATGAAACTTGGAAAACATGACAATCAAAATAGAATAAACATGTAATCTTTAATTCCAAAAAGACTTGCCAAGAAAATTGTTAAAATATTGAAACTTGGAAAACATGACAATCAAAATAGAATGAACATGTAATCTTTAATTCCAAAAAGACTTGTCGAGAAAATTGTTAAAATATTGAAACTTGGAAAACATGACAATCAAAATAGAATGAACATGTAATCTTTAATTCCAAAAAGACTTGCCAAGAAAATTGTTAAAATATGTGCAATTTTACATATGAAACTTGGAAAACATGACAATCAAAATAGAATGAACATGTAATCTTTAATTCCAAATGTAAGACAACAAGAAGATAAACAAATAACCAAATTTGTTTATCTACTCCTATGGGACCAGAAATTCAAGACAATACATTATAAACAATATTACCTCATATAAAAATGAAGCCACCACACAAGACAAATGCATCATGGTAGCTTCTCTTTTATTCCAAGACAAAATTATAAAACAATGAACAACAATACTCATACTCTTCCTCACTCTTTCCAACCTTTAACTATTAACTCGCAAGAGAGGATAGTGCTTTCTTTTATAGACCAAGAGGGAGGAGTTTCTCTACCTCACTCTTTCCAACCTTTAACCATTAACTCACAATAACGGATAGTGCTTTGAGTTTCCAAAGAGGAGTGTGAATCTCCTCAATGAATTAAACTTGCCACATGCCCACTTAACTCCCCCTAAATTTCCACTTAACTCCTACCTTGTCTCCAAATCATTATTAAGTGAATGTGTCTCTGTCTCTCAGTGAGACTAGAGATAAGTAAAACATGTTTCCCTAACAAGACTAGGGAGCTAATTTATTCACCTTTTTTCATGAGGGAAAATTAATATTTTTTTTCATGAATGAGGTATTAAAGTAGGTACTCTCAGTTAGAAAACGAGTACTTACATGGCATATGAAATCTCCTAGTACAACTCTTTTTTTTGTCACGTGAAATTTATTTAAAAAGTTTCGTTTTTTGGAAAATTTTTAATTATTAAAAAAAATTCTATAAAAACCTCTTACAATTATGTAAGACTCAATATAATGCCTAACATGATTTCTATACATTGACCTTAGATAGCACTTTTAAGACCTAGTTATTAAGATTCACTCCAATTTTGGAGAATGTGTGTGAAAATTCTTAATTAATTATTAATTGGTAGAAAGCAAAAAAAATTAATTATTAGGCTAAGCCTTTTACCTAAGTTTATCATTTAATTATTAATTGCGAGAAAGCAAAAAATAATTAATTAGTAACTCTCTTAATAACCAAGCCCCAACGGGCTAAGCCTTTTACCTAAGTTTATCATGTTAGTAACATTTAACTTTTTACAATTCCCCATGGGGTACGGAAAATGCATAGGGACGAAAAATGCATAGAGAAAGAAGAGAAAAGAACCAGGGACAAAAATTCCCTATAGGACTTTTGGACTTGAAACTTTGACTAGTGCCTTGTCCAACTTTGATGGTTATCTTCCTTTATCTACAGGTAACACCAGCTAATGCCTAACAACAAGACTAAATGCATAATTCCTTGTTGTAGAGAAGGGTCAGACCACTTTTCTTTTCTAATGATTTTGATCAACATTTGTGAATTTGTGGTTGAAAAAGTTTGCTTATTTACTTGGAGAATAACACCTTGTTGTAGAGAAGGGTTAGACCACTTTTTAGGTTCTTTTCTAATGATTTTGATCAACATTTGTGATTTTGTGGTTCATAAAGTTTGCTTATTCACTTGGAGAAAAACAAGGTGCATAGAGAAAGAAGAGAAAAGAATCAGGGATAAAAATTCACTTGGAGAAAAATAAGGTGCATAGAGAAAGAAGAAAAAAGGACCAAGGACAAAAATTCCCTATATTCCCTATAGGACTTTTGGACTTGAAACTTTGACCAGTGCTTTGTCCAACTTTGATGGTTATCTTCCTTTATCTGCAAGTAACACCAGCTAATGCCTAACAACAAGACTAATGCATAACACCTGGTTGTAGAGAAGGGTTAGACCACTTTTTAGGTTCTTTTCTAATGATTTTGATCAACATTTGTGATTTTGTGGTTCATAAAGTTTGCTTATTCACCTGGAGAAAAGCAAGGTGCATTGAGATATTCCAGGAAACATTATTAAATTACATAATGAAATAGAATCCTAAAATATTAATTAATAAAACATATATTTCATAAGTTCATGTTGTATTTTTGGTCATTTTCAACTTAGATTTATTGAATTTTTACATCATTAAAAATTTACATCTTGTTTTCTCATTCCTCTTTAACAAATGCAGATTAAGATAAATATAAACATGTGAGTTTCTAGCCATTTTCAAAGATGTTCTGCAACCAAGTCAAATCTACTAGAATATATCATATCTCCTGGGCATTATATAAGATCTGTTATGTTTCACTGCTATTTTATCTGCCTCCTCTTTCTTCATATCTTCAAGACTAATTAAAGATATCAGCTTTGATTTACTTAATAAAATGTATCAAGGATTCCCTGATTTTAAGGTATTGGTGATGGCGTTTAATGATATTTTGTGTTAAATTTCAGGGTTAGCAACCCGCTTGCCACGCCCTGCAAACTTGCTGGCATTTGCTGAAAGTTGCATGTACAGTCCAACGTATAGAAGTTACAGATAAGACAGAATGAAGGAGCAAAGGGCTTGTTTTATTTCTGGGTTTTTTAAGCATTTATTATGTCTCTGAATAATTTTTTTTTTCTTCTCATGGTACAAAAATGTTTTATATACATTTACATTTGAATGTGGAAATAGAAGTATCAATTTCGTTATATGTATATATATAAAAGTGGGGTGTAGGGTTCATTATGTTCTATTTTTTTTTTTTTATGACTTACAAGGGGAAAGTAATTCAGTTATTGACATAAAACTAATCCAGTCAGAACTCTGTTTTATATTATTTTATGTTTTTTTTTAACCTGGTACAGTTTATGTTATTTTAAGTTCTCACTATTTTTTTTAAGAGGAAGGTAAAAATAATTAAATTATAAAACTAGCAGTTGCCCCAGAAGGTGCAAGGAGAGGCCGATAGGAGTATTGTTTGTGAATTATTAATTTGAAGTAATTGTAGTTTTTGAGATGAAGGAGATTTTGTAGATTTTAGAACAAATTTTTTGTAGCATATAAGATTATCCATCCCAATGTTGTCAAAGCTTAAACATGGTGTTAATTTGACATTATACACACACAGACTGAATGGAAGGTGTTTATGCCTGAGACACAGCATGATCGACAGGACAAAGTGGTATTCTATTCAGAAACTCTATTTCATTTAGAAATAGGTAACAGGCTAAAATTTGTTGTTACTTACACACCTGACCCAGATGGATAAGACAGTGTAGTAAAAAGTTATAGACCATGAGAAAACATAAATTGAATAAAGTGGTAGCCACTAAAAATTTATATTCCTTTGCTGCGAAATGATCAGAAAATGATCATAAGCAACATAATTTTTACATGCTGTGGTTCCCTTCCCCTCTCCAACTAACAAAACCAATGTAAAAATCTGGCAACAAACTTTAAAAAAAGAACAGAAATATCCCATGTCGAAGATCCACTCCGAAGATGAAATCAGATTTCTGAAAGCATGAAATATGGAGATAGCATATAACTAAATTATCATCACAATTAATGTGAATCTGTAATGTTGGACATGCAAAAGCAATCAGGTAGAGCAGATCCTCTTCCATCAACTAAAGCATCCCTGTGAGCTCCCACAAATAATCTGCCAGCCTCACTCCATTGAGACCTTGAGAAACAGCTTCTGCAAAAGCTCTCCTTTTGAGAAAAATTGTGTTTGGTTGCCCACTCAAAGCTCTCATTGCAGCTACCATCTTTTCCATGTTCCCAAAATATGTTCCAATGTATGCCTCACTGTTGATGGATATATAGTAGTCCAATGCAGCTTTGCTATTGCCAGGCAATCCCATCATGCTTGCCTTGTCTAGAAGAGAAGATATACTCACATCTATTGTAAGCTATCATGTCAGGTTCAAATCTCAGATGCAAAGATAAAAAGGGTTGAGGGAACCTTTGTAGCAGTTCAACTCCCTTTAGCTCAAGATGCCTAACAAGGCGTAGAGCTCTGAAACATGCATGACAGTGAGCTGCTTTGGCATAAAATGGGTGTCTGCAAATTGGTCAGAAAGTCAGTCCACTGGTCTACATTTTTTTAATCATTAGACACCATATGCTTAAGAAAGCTAAAAACCATTGCCAAATCCATGGTAATAAACAGATTCAATTGGCTATGAAACAACTTCTGAATGCTAAAAAAAAATCTCACAATAAATCACAAAAATGTTAGAGAATAAAATCAATGACACCACATATTCATATTTCAATTCATTTTAAAATTTAGATATTCACTAAATTCAGGTTTCAAGACAAAATCAATTATATATACATCATAAATCCAAAGTCTTAATTTTTAATCCTAGCTTGATGGACATACAAGCTATAATATTTAATGACAATCAAACATATCTGTGCTCTTATTCAATTCTCTATAAAGACTACCATGTCACTGTGCCTTCAAATCTGAAATGCTTAATTTTCTAAGACATAAGTTTGTGTGACACTATTGCAATGGGCCAACACCAATAGGAGTAGGGCATGCAAAGATAAGCAAATGATTTCTCACCGTTCATGCTCTTGCTTGAGAAGTTTGGATCTGAATTTAAGAGAGAGGATGGTTTGAAGTATGACCAGAGCATTTGTGCCTGAGATCATTCAGGGATTCTCAGAACAGCTGGTGTGGATCTCCCAAATCATGGTAAGAACATGGTTGCAGAGAGTCTTGAGACTTACGATCTCAAGGTCCAAAAAGAAAAAAAAAAGTGAAGGATCAATTTCTCTGACCAAGAGGAATGAAACTAAAATGGTTATGGCAACATGAAAATGTCTAACAACTATAGAGAAATACAGAACCAATCGTCAAAAGCATTCTACTTTGGTTGAGAATGATATAGCCCAACAAATGTATTTACAGGGTTTCAACCTGCTTTCATAGCTTAAATTTCTAAGTTAAAAGAAAGCAAAAGATTCTGCAATAATGAAGCTCATATGATTGATCAACTTGGTTGAAAGCAATAGTTGCTATGAATGATTTTGCATAATCATACATGTTTACACATTAAACTAAGAATGTGAATCTGAATACTTGGTTCTAAACTGATTCTCACATAGTTATCCAAGCTATATAGAATAAATAAAAGATAGAAAGGGACATTTTGAGATATCAAACGTGTTTCCATCAGATGAATGCACAGTAATCCTACAGGTAAATGGCAGATAGGAAATTTCTAGCCACAACCATGACTACGATACCATGTGAAACTATAGAAAAGCCAGGAAACAAACAGGTGTAAAATTGATACAACAGTAAGGCTATGGGTTTAGCTTCAATATCACAAATATTAGAATATGCCTGGAAGGTAATATGTATGCTATAAGTACCATGGAAAGCAGGAAGGGCCCACCAAGAGAATACTTGCTCATATTAGGCACAATAGCTTTGCTGCAGGCTGGGAATTTTGTCTTGGGCTCATTAGTTCCACACCAGGCATAAGGGTTATGATATAATCACATTGAATGTGCAACAAACCAATTAGGTTCGTGTTCGTGTGGAGCATTTTCTCAATTTATATAAATCAACAATCAAATTTGACTAGACTTTAATCTAATGCAAGATTTTAACTGTGTCATTAAATAGCTTAATTATGAAATTTCCTGGAACATTGTGGTTTTTTTAATTATAAAACTCTAGGAGGAAGTGTTACACTGTAGGTAATTGGGTGCCACTGTCAATCTACACAACAAATGGACGTCAGAAAGATCATAAAGAGTTGAGATGCGAACAAGTGGACTCTTCAAGGAATCTGGCACAGATAGATTTACAAGGGCTTAATAAAAAACTCTTCAATTAGGTATCAATGGGTGGCATTGTCAATCTACACAACAAATGAATTCCATGGACATTTTAAAGAATCAACACTGGCTTAATGGACTCAGAGAAATCTGGGATGGATATATTTACAGAGGTTTAAAGAAAAAACCTTAGGCTATGTATCAAAACCCCCAAACCACTGTATGGTTATTAACAAATGTGAAAAACAACATTTCAATTGAATCTAAGCCACAACAATAAGAACCAACATCAGAAACACAACAATTCCATCAACACAATAAATACCAAAACCTCGTTCATTAGTGAACCCTTAATGGGGTAGACAGAATAGCAAGCCATCCCCATGGTTCCAATCTAAATACAGACTGCTAATACCAACATCAGATTTTCAACAAATCAACAAAAAAATACTGATTTACCAGCGTTGGAGCTACATCTAAACGAGTATGAAGGACTGAACCCACGACATACCTCAACAGTAGGATTTCCACGGCTGCCAAAAATGGACTTGGCTTTCACTGAAATTCCTCTTGTTGACAGCCACGTCCTTCAAGCGTTTGACCACAACAAATACAAAAATACAGCACCAATCGTCAATTTTTATTTTTACTTTCCACTCACGACACCACACATCAATCTAACTGAATCCTTTCTGTAACTGGGAATTCTTTTGATGGATAATATGCAATATAACTGAATCACTTTTGTAACTGGGAATGCTTTTGATGGACAACATGCTAAGTGTTAGCATTTGATTGGCATGCTGGGATAGCCACAAATCAGTAAAGCATCATACAAGCAGACTATCATAAACAAATAGGCATAGAAAGAGAAAACATCACATCCTACTGTTCAGCACCCAATACTGCAAAAAGTTCAAATAACTATCATGATGACATACATCCAATAAAAATGTCAGTAAAGAATGGTGACACACTACATGCCTCTCCAGTTAGGAGATCTTGATCTCAATTCAACTTCTTATCTGAATGCTAAAACTCAACGTGTTATGTGCCTATATTTATGAACTCCATAAACAGCAGAGCAATGGATATCTTTGGGAGGGTTCTTGAATACAAACTGTTCACATCCTGTATCTTTACATTCACATTTCCATGAACAACTCTCTTGTGCTCAAGCCTGATTACAGTAAATATGATACTTCTTAGTCATCTCACACAATATTATATATAACGCTGCAATTACATTGGCAAATATAACAGAGTATTCCAAAAATCCATATATCCATGCTAATACCATATTTATTAATGACAGAAAGGTATGTATTTAACCTCGATGCATTAAATGAAAAGGATAAAACAGAATTTCTAAAATTCATGAACAGCACGTAGAGACTACATAAAATTTGCATGATCTGAATTACTGTGAGAAAGAGATTCCAGATGAATTAAACATTGCCAAATCTGATCAGAAGCAAGCTTCTGCTCGAGGATGGATTTTCCTATCCAAAAATTAGGCAACAGAACTGAGAAAAGTGAATGAAAACAGATTTGACAAGAAAACAATAAATTTAAGATTATTAATGTGAAGAATCCGCACAGACTCAATGATCATGTAAGTCTTCCATTAGCATACCAGTGTTCCAGACTCTCCTCAAGACTCTTATTTTTTGTACGTAATCCTACCATCCATATGTAATGCTGATTGGCAGAATTAGTTAATCTATGGGTGCAAAATTGCAAATATAGTCATTAAAAGTTTCAAATATGAAATAAGGGGAATAATGCTTTGTACATTTTCACCTGAACAAGTCTTGAACTCTAAGCTAACTCGGTTTTAAAAAGGTTGTTCAGTAAGAAAAATGACCGCAACAGGGAATGCAATCTATGTTAACATTTGATTCTACATAGCAAATTGTTGGTTGAAAGGGATATAATCTTGCAAATAAATTCAGTACTCTTTATTGCAGGATTGTAGGGTTGTATCAAGATATTAGTTGTAAAGCTGTTGATTTCTACGATGGAATTCGTTTGTTACCAAAAAAGATACCCTGTCATTCAATTAGGGTGGGATGTAGAATGGTTTTGCCATGGCTTTTGTAAACTGGGTTGAGGAATGTTATACAACTGTAAGCTTTGCAATGCTAAATAATGGAGCCGCCATAAAAAAAATTCAGGCCCAGTAGAGACTTGAGGTAGGGTGTCCATTATCATCTCTTTTATATCCTGGTTGCATGACCGCAACAGGAAATGCAATCTATGTTAACATTTGATTCTACATAGCAAATTATTGGTTGAAAGGGATATAATCTTGCAAATAAATTCAGTACTCTTTATTGCAGGATTGTAGGGTTGTATCAAGATATTAGTTGTAAAGCTGTTGATTTCTACGATGGAATTCGTTTGTTACCAAAAAAGAGAACCTGTCATTCAATTAGGGTGGGATGTAGAATGGTTTTGTCCTGGCTTTTGTAAACTGGGTTGAGGAATGTTACACAACTGTAAGCTTTGCAATGCTAAATAATTCAACCTTAATAATGCAGTCTTAATGCTAAATTACTTACCAGTGTCTAGATGTTGTAATCCCTAGCTGTATAGCATGAGTTTCAAAGGAATGAGATTCGATGGACACTCAGGGTATGTTTCTTGAATCACTTCAGCAAAGAGTCAAATAACCAACCGTTAGCTGCGGTCTACCTTAGTTGTTTAACAGGGTTTCAAAGGAATGAGATTAGATGCAAATCCCATATTGTTTTGGCCACATAACTACCTCTCAAACTGCATAAGGAAGGCCACACAAACCCTGAGAATATGTTTATAGAAACAATTTGAAAAGGAAAAGACAAATACTAACCATCAAATATATGACAGAAGACAGGGTAATGGTCCAATATTGACCCAAATATGAATCTGCAACAAAAGCTCCAACGAAAGGAAGCATGGATGCCACACAATTCCAGACATTCACATTCGTTGCAGCAGCAGCAGTGCTGTCATGCTTAACATCTGTGAGAAATAATGTTAGAGCTATGAAACTTAGCAATGCCTACAACTTAATAAAAATGTGGAGACTAAAATACCAAATGTCTAGAAAGTAGGAAAGCCTTTATGCATATCACTACAACAATGTGACTCAAAATAACCACATAACATACGCTCCCTATACAAAATTTGGGAAGGTAAGGTTACACTAAAATATGAAGCCTATGAAAGGAAGTCGTGAAGTTAAAACTGTTTGCAGTTACTTGGAAACCTCCCAAAATCAAACAAGAAAGGCTAAACTTTTCCAACTTGTAAATCTGAACCACAAGCTAACCCCAAAATACCATTAGTATAGATATTTAAAATGACAAATATTTGATTATCTGTTGTGCAACAATTTTTAATCCAAAAAAAAGGGCTTGACTATAAGGACGAAACCAACAACAGCTCTATATATGGTAGCAATGATATCAGGGTTCTTAAGGCTGGAGGACTCAACCAAAAACTTCAGAAAATCATAACCGAGGGGAGGACACACTTGCAAACTCATGAATTACACTGATTAGCTTCCAACTTTTTTACTTTTTGCTGGAGCAACCTTACATACTGAATGGCCTCGTCAAGAACAATATCGGTGTCCATGCAATCTCCACCAGGAAGTATACTTTTCAGGAGCTTAAGAGTTCTTTTTATCTTTCCTTTCCTTGAGTTCTTGGCTGATCCTGAATGTCCCAAAAGGCATTTCACAAATTGCATCTGTTCATTGCCACTGCCTTTAGAACTATATTCTCCGTGGATACTATGACAACTATAGCCACAGAGGAGATTCTGGCTATAGTTATCATCATAGATGTCAGAAGAAAACTTGGGATGGTTAACGATGTCCCAGCTTAAAGTGTCAACTACAGAAATATCAGGTGACTGCACTGACGGGTATATTTCATTTGTCATGGATATGTTATCAAATTCTTCGAAAGATGCATGTGTGTAGTCAACCGCCTGTTCTCCATTTGCCATAAAGTCAATTCTCCTCCTCTTGGCTGGAATACCACTGGTTACATCAGAATTATCTTCTTCTAAAGACAAGTGTCCATTGTTCCTAGTTACTTCACTTGGTGAGTGCCCAGTACTACTTTCTTCATCATCGGAGCATAGCAAGGCTTCCAAGTCCTCGGTGTCTTCATGGAACTGGCTATGAGGACTCCCACTTTTTGTTTGGCTCGCCCCATCATAGCTAACCCTGCCTGTGCTTTCTTCCCCTTCAGCAGAGTAATGAATAAATTCATTACCAAAATTGACTGGTGATAAAGAATTAAATCCCACCTTAGCTGCATATAAAATCCCTTAGTTTTCGTTGTTGCAGAATAAATTAATGAAATTTTCTTGCAATATCACACATCAAAATCGAAACAGAGTACATTACATACCATAATTTGTCGTCACGGCTACATAACCTGGAGACAGTGAAAAGGAGCTTTTTGTTGCAAATAATACAGCGCTTAAGCAAGGATGCCAAGCGATTTCCAAGAAATAGCAAAAATCTCACAAATATATTCCCTTGCAGAAAAGAAATCTTTGGCCATCCGAAAAAATAAATATGGGAGACCCTATTGATGCACTGGAATGGCCTTACTACCATTGATAACCCTAGCAATCTGCTTATCTAAATCACTGCCCTCATATATAAAATTATTTTCGGTGTCTGCAATCTTAAATTCCATGTCACCATGGATTGCAATTACTCCACAAAATGCCCTGCTTAGTGATTTTCCTTGGGTTTCAAGGCTTGTACTTTTGAAGAAGCAGCTGCTGCTGCCAGAAAGGGGATCAAACTTTACTTCAATTACCAATTTTCGATCTCATAGGTTATTCACTGGTTCTTAGGGGAGATGTGAAGGAAGCCACATGACAAAAATTCAAAGAACCACATAGGCAAGGAAAAAAAATAAAAAAAACAAAAGAACTACATACCTGGGTTCGCCCGGTGTACAAATACTGAAGCTGAGCACGAAGAATTGGATACTCTGCAAACGGAAGCCTAATAGCTTCCTCGCTCACAACCCACTGCAACACAAATGCAGCACAAACAACAACCCAGCCCTCAGAGCGATCCTCAAAACGGCCAAATCCCAATTTTCAAGAAAGCTAGTGAGACCTCTGCACACCAATGTAAAAGTAATCTGTGTAGACTGAACGGTCGAACTCATCCCTGTAGCAGCGCAGATGAGGGTTATCCTTTCGCCAGATCTCTATTCGCATAAATAAAATGCCTACCATTCCGCCAGATATCTTTGCCCATAACTGAAATGACTGAAATGGAAATGCCTACCATTCCGCCAGTAAATGAAGACTGTGACAGGTAACTATGGTTGGTAGTCTATTTCTCTCATCGCATGGCCAAAGAAACAGGTGTCAAGGTACAGTGAAAAGTAGAAAAAACATTTGTCATCAGGAGAATGAATATGTTGATGAACAAAAACTTGATCTCTTTCAAAAGAGAAGGCCTATCGGCCTAATTAAATAAAATATAAAAATAATTAATTTTTGAGTTAAATTTTTTTTTTTTTTTTTATAAGATAAGAATTTAGTAAGAATAAGATTAGTAAAAATAATAAAAATATGAAATTAAATTAAATAAGGCACTTTCTGTAATGGTGAATGTGACATGGTTTCTATTAAGGTATTTTGTGATGTAAAGGTTACAGGGTCGAAACTTAGTGAGCAAAAAATCAACTATTTTAAAACTTGTGTAAAAAATCAACCATTTTAGAACTAGTGAGACTTAGACGATATTTGAGTGATTTTGATGGCTTAATATGTTCTCAATATGGTATAGTGTCAAACAAACTAGTTATATATATTTTTGGTTTAGTAGCATATTCTCAATATGGTATAATGTTAAACAACTTAGTTACATATATCTTGCAATAACTTTTTTTTCCTTAAATAATTTAGTTATTATGGCTATAGATATGTTTATTTTAGAATAGAGTTTCCAAAAACTTAATTTAATTATCAATAAGTATTAGGTGGATGGTAGGGATTCAATCTCCATAGAATATTTTTAGGAACATACAAAAATCAAGGCTAAGAGTTATTTTCAAAGTAGTTATATCTTTATTGTTTTTTAATTAAATATTAATTAAAAAAATGTCATATAATGGTTGTCATATGGAATGACTTATAACTTTTTGGGCATGTGGTATTGATAAGCAACATGGTAATATAACAAATCCAATTTATAGATTAAGAATTTCGGTAATAAAATAAAGATAAATCTCCATGGTTAAGAATCTTGTTACATGCTTTTTAAAGATGTAGAAATGCTTAATTTATATATTAAAATTAAATAATAATAATAATAATAATTTTAAATAAAGTTATAATTTAGTTAATTTTTATGATTTTTTCATTTTAGTAAATTGAGATGTAGAATGGAGTAAGTGTCTTGAGATGTAGAATGAAGTATGTGTTTGAATGTTTATTATAAATGGATGCTATTGGCATTTACCAAGCATTTAATTTATATGGTTGTGCTGCTATATATATCTTACATTTTTTTTCTTAACAATAATGAACTTTGTAAAATATTTAATTAGTAAAAAAGATAGAGGTTGAGTTACTTAATCAATGTTTTTTCTTTTTCCTTTGACCATGCTAGAGGAAAATTCTTTGTAGAATGTAAGAATGTTAATGTGGTGATGGAAAATACTAATTGTGCTTTTTTTATACTCTATATGGATTCTTTCCAGATTTTCATAGAGGTCACTATTCATTTTTTTTTCCTTAGTTAGGTCAATAGACAACCCTTTATGATACTGCTAATGTGGTGATGGAGAACACATTGTGTTGATCCTTGTTTTATATAGGCTCTCTTTCCAAAAAGAAGGTTGTGAAAAATGAGCCTGGGGAGCGAAAGATGAGCCTAGGGAGCAGAAATCCAAGAGGAGAGATAAGACATCTAATGTGAATTTCTTTTTAAAGAGTCAAAATTCTCTGGTGAATACCAAGAAACTTGTGACAACTTTGTTTCATGAGTTCGAATTTTGGATACCGAATTTGATTGTCTTGAGCCTAAAGCTTATTTCCTTAATTATGCTTTCGTGACTTTCTAGAGCTACCGTGTTCTTAACCCATGTTTGGATGTTGATAGATTTACTTCCTTAATTATGGGCTCGTGATTTTCTAGAGCTATCAAGTTTTTAATCCATGTGTAATCTATGTATGGATGCTAATAGATTTCCCTAGCACATTTCAAAACTGATGTAGGATTCTAAATAAGAATGGAACTTAAACCGCAAATTGAAATGCACAATGAGAGGGAAATGTGATATGGCCTAGGGATTTACACTTCCAAAAGAGCTAGGCAACGGAAAATCAAACCTCTAGAGGGGCACCTTTCTCAATTTAGCTCAAGGATACGTAGAATTGGCTTGAAAAATCATAAGGAGCTACTAAAATAGATTCACAGGGAGCTACTAAAAGAGGAGAAGAAAATGAATTGAGAACCAAAGGAATCTGTGTAGGAGGTTTTGTAGGGATACTTGTCGGGAGAAGAAAATAAATTGAGAGCTGAAGGAATTTGTGTAGAAGGTTTTCTAGGGATATTTGTCATAATCAATTGGAAGCAAAAATGACACAATGCAATCAATGTTGGAAGACATATTTTGAATTGGAGGGAGATGGAGAAAGGACATAATGCAAACAATATTGGAAGACATGGATTTCGAATTTGAGGAGATGGAGCATGCTGAGATGAGCATTTGTAAGCCAAAATGGGATTGCATCAAAAATTATTTTAGTAGGGCTAAGTAAATAGCTCGAATAACAAATTTGTTTGCAATCCATATAAATAAATCCCAAATACATTGTATTTGAGTACAACACAAGGATCATTATTTTGGATGGACGTAATGTTGAATGTGAGAATGGTGGGAGTCTTTTCAACCTAGAAGTATATATGTATGTGTGTGCACGCTCCTATGTGAAATAAGAATTTAGTTTGTAAGATATGATCAAGTCCGTTTTAGGCTTTAAAATTTAACAATGCTTTTATGTACATTTCAACCTAGATGGTTTTTAGATCCATGTACCTCCTTTTCTTTGGTTTAAGTTTATTGAATTTTTAAGTTTAGAAAAAATTGTCATCAATTTTATAGCATATTTATACAGATATACAAAGGTGTGTTCAACTTAACATATGTGATAATCCTATTTTTAACTAGTAATCTTTAGCTTGTTGGTTGGAGAATCATTTTGAGGTTATGATGAGATTTCATTTTGTGAAGATAAAGAAAACTCTTTCAATCTTGCACACATCATAAGAACAACATTATTATATCCTAACAGCATATGATAAAATCTTACTCAAGGACCTTTCAATTTAGGGGTTCTAATTACATAACACTGAGGTAAGATGCTCAATCAGATGTAGTGTCCATAGAGAAGTAAGGGTTAAAAAATTGAAGAATATAACATGACTGGTTGGATCTAGGGTAGATTATAGATACAACGCATCGCCCGAACAAATTATGCTTCCCCTTGTGGACAATGAACCTTGATGTTCAAAAGAAAGACTCTATTCATAGCCTGATGCAATCCATGGGTGTTTTATGTCAATTTTCCTTGGTCACCTTTATATTGTAGTTTATGCAATAATAATATGATCTTTATAGTTTTTTTTTTTAATGAGCCAATCCATGCAGTGTGTAACCCTAGTATCACCTTCAAACTCAAAGCATTTGAACTTTTCCCAATATATCAATAATGGCTTGTGCATTGCTACAAGGAAAATTGTTACATGCCCAACTTCTTGTGGGATACTGGCATAGTTTCAAATATATTCATACAAAACATTGTTAAATGTAGGAGCATAATTAGAGAATGGAATAAGACCTTTGAAAAAGGATATAAATGACGAAATGGAAAACAATATCCTAGGTTTATTCTAGCGAGAAACCCAATAAAGAAATCTCGATGTAATTGAAATAATTGCAATTATTATAATATATAAATGTATACATTCTCAAATTCTTGGCTACATGCTTGTGCCAAAACCTTTTATTAAAAAATTAATACAATGAATGAGTGTTAGTGAATTTTGGTAGCAGTGTCACTAAGCTATGCAAATTAGTACATTTAAAGAATAATAAAAACATGTAGAAATAGATGTCGTACCTTCCAATGTGGTGATCAAATTTCCATTAATGAGAATCACAACCCAAGAAAAAGTACAAAATTCCATACTATGGACTACTACCGAGAAGAGAGTGTTTCACAATTAGCTCAACACTAAAGCTACCCAACATTGCATCTTGTTGAACTCCTTTTACAAAAAGACAAAAGATATGCATGCCATATACAAGAGATTAATACAACATCCAAGCCTTCAACTGCCTATTTGTCTGAACTAGTAGACTTCAATGTACTGGAGGATGCATGGATGTCATCTTAAGCTTAGCCCCACATCGGAAATTTGACACAAATCCAATAGAAACACACTCTTGAAACAGTTTCTGAAGGGCTCTAAAAAGTGTTCACCATAATAAGATATGAACTAGCATTCAAAGCGAAGATCCAACATAAATATGATTGGTAAATCAAAAAATTTTACAAAGAAATGTCAACATATTAAGGTAAGTGAAAGTCCAATGCAACTTGCATAAATAAAAGTCTACCCTTTTACATATCATTAATGGTTTATTATTTAATATTTTCCTTAAATAAAACCAAACTGCATTCATATATAGTAGCCAAAAAGAACTGTTCTCATTACCAATTGAAAACCAAGTTCACTGTGCAATTGTACAGATACTAACCCTTCAATAAATAATTTCAATCGAGAAATTAATACCAATATTAATCCTTTGAAAAAAAAAATTCAATAAATATTATATGCTTCACAATTACTTTGTCAAATAAAAAAACCATGTTTTGAAATAAGTATGGCGAGAGGAGCCATTAAGTTAGTAAGTACATAACATTTTCATGTTATTTTTGTATCCTTTCATTTCAAATGCAAAAGACACATAAGTGTGGAGGACCAATATCATAAGAGGCTCTCCATAATATCACACTTATACATTAATTTTAAAGAAAATTAGTCTCCAAAGTGTGTGAATATAATATTCAATATTTAAGGTCCACAATGACAACTAAACATTTTTGGTTTGCCTATGCAAACACATCAAAAAAACATACACTGGTTAAAATATTTACCTTTGCAAAGATGAATTCTTAGAAAATGGTACATTTCCAAGACCACCAAAGCACCTAGTAATTAGTATATATATTATCCAAATTGCGATAGAAAAAAGAATTACAAATACACACATTTATGGTGATTCTTATGAATCAACTAGATGACTGTGGATGATGGTTAGGGCAATAATTGATGTAAAGAATTCAGTTACCTACCTAATACATACATATCCTAAATGGCATGGACTACGTGTTGTGCAACACTTATTTAAGAAATGTGACTCATATATTAATAAATCATCTAAGTAAATGGGTTAGAATAAGGCCTGAAAAAAATTATTTAGTTTCATAAGTTTAGCCATCTAAAACATTAGCAAATAAAGCTATAAAAAATCAGTTAAAAAATTCCACAACTAACATTTTTATTAAATAATAAAATTGAATTTTACCATTTTGTACCCAAAAAAATCTTTTACCCTACCATAACAACCCCAAAAAAACCTATTATATAAATAAATCTTTAAAAAAATGGACCCACGACACAACTTAAATATAATAATAAATAAAATATAAATATCTCCAAAAAAACAAAAATGACCCACAACTTAACTTAAACCTAATCTTTATACCTAATCTTTATAGTACATGATTCCCATTCTTCAAAGCCAAATTGCATTAAATGGCACACAACTTGAATTGATCATAATCTTTACACCACATGATATTCCCCATTCTCCAAAGGCAACTCACATTTTTTTAATGTTAAGACAAATTTTGAGTTGAAATTATTGGTAAGTTATAAATTAGTTAGGCCCAAGGAAACTCACATTTTTTAATGCTACAACAAATTTTGTGTTGAAATGATTGGTGAGTTATAAATTAGTTTGTTAAACTCTTAGAGTTGTGGTTGGTAAGAGAGTTCCATACATCAAAATCAATCTCATGACAATCACTTAATACAAATTTCTTTAATAAATAAAATAGGTTAAAATGGTTTGTTTTTCAGTTTTCTAGATTAATGTTAAACATTAAAAACAATTTTGGTTAAATTTTGAACACTGTATCATAACGGAAGAGTTTTTTATACTTATCCCCCTATATATATATATATATGAATAAATTAATATATATTTTTTAATATATTTAATTTATGTGAATAAGTTAGTATATATTTTTAAAAGGTAATATACTTCTTTCTCATACCTACCAAAAAAAATTCTAATTAACAAAATTAGTAAAAAGGATTCTCTTAACATTATATTTGTAATATGTCTACCAACCTCTACCATTACAATGAACCATCGTTATCACTGAGAATTGTAGTTACAATGAATTAACATTATCATTGTAGTTATAAATTCCATATATATATATATATATGGTTATGGTATTTTCGTCTTCCCTAACTCTAATTCCTCAACCTTATACATTATTAATACGAGACTTAAGGACTACGCCTTATATGGATGGTATTTTGTTAGAACCTTGATGATATAATGTAGTTAATAAGTACTTGTTATGTACATGTTCTTCACCTTGTATGATATTATCCCTTACAGGATGTATGCCACAATTTAATTTGATTTAACAATATTAAACGAGAGACTTACCATTTAAAATCTCTATTGACTTTTTAACAATGGCCATAAAATTCTTTGATAACAATTTGATGCTATAATATAAATATATATATATATATATATATATATATATATATATATATATATATATATGTTTTCTTCAGGCAACAAATAATTTCATACCATTTGCTGTGTAATATTTGCGGCATGCTATTCATGAGTTTCCTTCCCATTTCTCTCTTAATCACAACAAATTAGTTGATAACATCCTTTCTCTACACAATTCTTGAATTTAACATCTAAGGGTCACCTCCCTCGGGAAAATTCCTTGACAATCAAGCATACTAGTTTGGTAAGGAGAACATAAAATAACAATAATAAATGTACAAATCCCATAGAATAATTTGTATAACAAGATTAGTCAAAAGTAAATTAACAAGATATCTATATCAAACAAAGCAACAATAGATCTTATAACTCCGTTTCAAATTTAAATAATTTTTAGCTTATATACCACTATATATTTCAGTTTATACAAACAATCTTTATACTATATTTCTTTTCCTAATTATTTTGAATTATGAATGAAGGCAAAATCCCCCCTTAATCCTTCGTTTGGTATTGTTCCTTTTTCTCTTCTTGATATTGCATCTATAATGGTTTTTTCTATCATTTATATCCTCCTTGTTTGAGTTCAGGTCTAATTCAATACCATATGCATTCAATAGTCTATTTACTACCCATGTGTACTACCTTCCTAACACTTCCCGCAACAACCTTTATTAGATTGCTCTTTACACTATTGTTAGATTTACTAACTAGGAATTGAGTCACCTCTTCTGTTATTATATAATTTACTTGCCTCTCCCACGAACTCCAAATAGATTAAAGAGGTTGTCTCCCTTTTATTATAGCAAATTTGTATATGGGTGTAACCATGTTCTTGCGTTATTGTGCTAGATTTATATCCATATGTTTGAATGCTCTGTACTGTAGGTGTTTTATTAATATTGTAGTGCTCGACAATAAATAAATCTATATGTAATATATTTTTTGGGACAAGATTTAACACAATCATTCCATCTTTCTTTCTCATCCACTGTATAATAATATTGCATTCTCTTTAAATATGAACACGTATATGTACTAATACTTGTTCTTCTATTTTCCTTGTATAATTGTTAGATTAAAACAACAAGGGAATTTTCACTTAGATCTGCTCTCCTTTGGTAGGATACGTAATAGACTTTTTTTTTCATGTCTTCTTTGCTTCTTAATTATGTTTAAATTTTTTTTTTTCTCTAACCTAGGTCTGGCCGACTCTGCCCCTGCTCCGACATTCTGAGCTCCCTTCGCTATCGGCCCTGCATGGCTCCCCCCGAGGCCCCTTGTCAGAGCCAAATGGTAGTCCGTCTGCTCCCTCATTTAGGGATCTTGTTGCTGGTAGATTGCCTAATAATGACACCTCATTCTTTACTTGACTCACTAACTGCTCAACTTTCGCCAGCTAGATATCACTGCTACGACCTCTGATAGCCAACATAACAAAGACAAAGAGGCCATGGACCTCTCAGCGAACCACATTGCAAATACTTCAACCCCTAGCGTTATGCTTGTAAGATAGGATGTTGCTAACGAGGAGGCTAATGCACCAGGGGCATCAAAGAAAACAAATGCATGCCACCCAAAAGCTAAGACGACACCAGAGGTGATCATCCAAGATCTAGATATTGCGATTTACAGAGAATATATGCAAGAGCACATGGTGATATGCAAATTCATGGGAATTTTGCCAACGGAAAGAGCCCTGAAGGGCTGGATCCATTCAAAATGAAAACCAAAGGGAGAAATCAATCTGCAATTCAGATCCAAAGGTTGCTTTACAATAGTTTTTGGTCTTTTGGAAGACCAAGATAAAATCTTTGAAGGAGGCCCTTATTTCTTCAACTCGGCAAGTCTTTGCATGAGTTTTTGTAAGGAAAACTTCACACCCAAAAAAGAGGATTTCAAAAAAGTCCCCGTCTGGGTTAGGTTGTATTCCCTACCCATGGACTACTTTGCACCCTTTGTCCTCAAAGCCATCGGAGATGAGCTAGGATAATACATCCAAATGTCTAATGGAACTAGAAACATGCACTACATCTCTTATGAAAGAATCTGTGTTTACATCGATGTCTCAGGGGCACTACCGAAAGCCATAAGGCTCAACTATAGGGATAACATATGGACACAAAACATTGATTACAAGCATATACCTTTTAGATGCCGAAAGTGCCATGAGAATGGGTACCTCTTCCATGAATGCCCTCAAAACAAAGCACCAAAAACTAAAGACCATACCAACAAGAAGAAGGACGAGCAACGATACACTAAAGTCAGAAACAAGAACAAACAGAGTAAAAGAGCATACACAAAGAAAGATCAAGTCATGGCCACTCAACATAAAAAAAATATGAAGTTCTAAACTCCACTCAGGAGGAACTAGCCCGTCACAACACTACGGAAGAACAACACAAGCAGCAAGAATATTCTTCAGGAAACAACCATCTAGACGCTAAAGCTCCGGAACACAACATGAATGAAAATGAGTAGAATCAGGAAGATATAGAGATGGAGCAGGCACATGAAACATCAACCCCAGAGGAAACTGCGATAGAATAGGTCCTGGAGGGAGTTGACCTCCTAAAAATTGCAAAATAATGGCAAAAGAATGGCATAGATGCCATCCCAAAAGATCAGATCCAAAAAATCGAAGAGGCATTCCTATTACAAGAGGGTATGAATTCAACCTCTGAAAAAAACTCAATGGGAAAAGAAGTAGGTAAAGGCATCCTTGCTAATCTAACTGCAGGACAACACTTCCCAAAGCGACCTAACAGAAAGCGTGGTCAAAAACCCAATAGCTAGCGCCTTCGAGAGCTAGGTTCCTGCCTCATCAATGAACGAAAGGTAAGAGCTATAACCCTACCCCCCAAAATTTCTCAATGTTTTGCAATTCTTGGAATATAAGGGGGCTCAATAGTAAAAAAAAAAAGAATTCTGAAAAATAGAATAGCATCTGACAAACCAGATATTATGTTGCTCCAAGAAGCTAAGATTGACCTAGAAAGCATGGATATGATCAAGAAAATCCGCTTAAAAAACTACATCCATGTTGTAATCTCTGCCACAGGCTCTACATGTGGCATAAACACTCTTTGGAAGAACTCTCTATTCGAGCTCATTGATTCAACAATCAAAAGACATACTCTAACAACAGTCCTGAAAATCATAGGAACTACATATAACATATGTGTTACCAATGTCTATGCTCCCTAAACAATGGTTGAAAGACTTGAACTTTTAAGTAGTCTGAGAAGAATCCAAAGATCCTTCAACTACCCTTATAAAATCATAGCGGGGGATTTCAACATGGTGGTCAACTTGAAGGAAAAGAGAGGGGGTCTGAGGAAATTGCTTAGAGACTTAAAGGCTTTCAAGGCAACCATAGATGATCTAAACCTTATAAACATCCCTACCAAAAGCGATTCCTTCAACTGGAATGACATGCATGGTGGTGATAGGAAGAAAAGCCATAATCCTTCCTCAGGTGAGCTTGGACCACTGGCTTATCTCCATATCTGTCCCTATCTCAGCCGAACCCAAAAAATAAACCCTTCATATTCAAGGCTTTCTGGCTTGATCACCCAAAATTCTTGGAAAAAATGAAAGAATGGCGGGATACCCCTCATCCAAATCAAGGAAACAAAATGTACAGGTTCCAAAAAAAATTGAAATTCATCAAGGCAGAGATAAGAACCTAGAATAAAAAAACTTTTGGCAATATCATCTTGGAAAACAAATTGCTGGAACTAAAATAGGAAGCCCTGCAGCAAAAACAAATAAATAAAGGCCTCAATGAGCAGAGGAAATAGGAGGAAATACATCTCCAGAACAATTGGGAGGAAAGGGCTGCCCAAGAAGGAAAAATTTGGCAACAGAAGTCTCGCATAAACTGTTTGAAATGTGGGGAGAAGAATACAACTTTCTTCCATCGCTCTATGATCCAACACAGGAAAAAAAATATAATCCTGAGCCTCAAGACCAGACAAGGAAATACAATACACACCCATGCATATTTGGAAGAGGAACTCAACCAATACTTTGGCTCACACCTCACTAAGACTAACAATAATAGGAATGAAGCTATAAAAAAAATAATTGATCACATCCCGACTCTCCTGAATCAGGAACACAATCAAATGCTACTTAGAAAGGTCTCAATGCAAGAGGTTGAGGAGGTGGTTATGTCCATGCCTAATGGAAAATCACCTGGCCTGGATGGTTTCACCACTGAATTCTTCAAAGCATGCTGGCCCATGCTGAAGATGGAGGTTCATGAATTAGTGGAGGAATCTCGCATTCAAAATTCAATCCTAAAAGCCTTGAATGCCACCTTCCTCACTCTGATTTCGAAATCTGATGATGCTGACTCCCTCGAAAAGTTCAGGCCCATTGCTCTCTACAATGTCATCTATAAAATCATTTCCAAGGTCTTAGAAAACTGAATCAAGACTATCCCACCCCTTCTCATTTCTCAGCATCAATCGCGTTATGTTGAAGGCAGAAAAATCTTGGAAAGTATCATTCTCTCTCAGGAAATCATCCATTCTCTCAAAGTTCAAAAGAAACCTGACATGCTTATACAATTGGACATGTCCAAATCCTTTGCTAAAATCAATTGGGAATACATAAGGAAAGTGTTGGAGGCTTTTGGCTTCAACAAGGGATGAATTAAACGGATCATGGCTAAAGTTTTAGGGGTTTTTTTCTCCATTCTTCTCAATGGCTCTCCCTCCCACATCATCAACCCCACTCGAGGCATTATGAAATGGGACCCCATCTCTCCCTTTCTCTTTGTTATCATGGTTGAGGGTCTAGGTCGCTCCATTTCGGCTGCCTCCACCAACAGATTTATCTCAGGCATTAAAATTTATAACTCAACTTTCCCATCTACCCAACAACAATTCATAGATGACACCCTGCTCATGGGCACTCCCTCTATTAAAGAATCCCTTGCTTTCAAATCAATCATGGCGGAATTATCTAATGCTTTGGGTACCTCCATAAATGTGGATAAATCCAAGTTGTTCTTCCTCAACACCTTCCTACCCATCCAACAAAACATAGCCAGAATTCTAGAATTCATACTCAGCACCTTCCCCTCCAAATATCTGGGTGTCCCCCTCACGGATAAACCTCTAGCCAAATCCAACTGGGAAAACCTAACTATTAAGCTTGAAAAAAAACTAGCCAACTAGACATTCTGAACCCTAAACTTGGCCGGTCGCCTGGTGCTTGTCAAATCTGTCCTACAACCCATTTCTCTCTATCAATATTCGGCCTAGGCCGCCCCCAAATCAATCTCTTTTCACCTTAGAAACATCCAAAGAAACTTCCTCTAGAAAGGAAAAAAGGAAAATGGAAAATGGGCGTTGGTGCTCTGGGATAAAGTCTACAAATTGAAATACAAAGGAGGTTTGGGTCTCAAAGACCCATAAATGATGGGAAAATCTCTAGGGGAAAAAACTTGGTGGAGATGGATAACCAAATATCATTCCTCTTGGGCTGAATTATGGAAAGAAAAATATGCTCCCACTCATTGCCTTGGCACTCTCATCTGCTTAAGTGGCACCATCAAAGGCTCTGCAATATGGAACCAAGCTTGGGGAAACAAAGATATTATCCAAAATCATTGCTTTTGGGAAATTGGCAATGGTGAAACTGCCTTATTCTGGGAATATGAGTGGTAACAGATCCCTAGGTTGAATTAAGATCAGTACAAACAGATCAAAACTCAAATGCAAAACAATTTTTTTTTACTGGTGAAACACTATTGGAAGACTAATAATGAAAACACAGGGTGGAGGGAGTGGCTTGAAGCCTCAAATTGGGATCACCTGATTTATCACTTGGCTTGGAAGAGTGTTTTTGAAGAGATAAACCAAAGACATATACAAATTGAAGGCGAAAATGACAAATTCAGGAGGGGGCAAAACCCAACCGACCACTTCAATATCAAAGAAGCCTACAACTATGTGGTTTCCCCCAATCCTATTCCATTTGATAGAAAATGGAAAGCCTTATGGAACCGCAAGAACTGGCCAAGAATTTCCATTTTTCTCTAGTTAATTATGCACAAGAAAATCTTGACTTGGGACAACCTTAAAAAGAAGGGCTTCATTGGCCCCTCCAAATGTTCTCTTTGCAGAAACGCGGAGGAAACTACTAATCACTTGTTAAATGAATGCACTTTCACCTCCAATATATGGAATTGGGCCTCCCTGGTCTTCAGAGCTATTGACATGGACCTTTCCTCCATTCTCCTTACCATTGAATTATGGTGTTCCTCCTTCTCCTCTCATCCGCAGATCAATCGTGCCTGGAATCTCCTCCCAGGAATAATAAGTTGCTCTCTGTGGAAAGAAAGAAATTCCAGAATTTTCAAAGACTTATAGAGGCCGGAAGAAAAAATCATATCCACTATCAAGCAAATCCTTCGCGAATCAATTGCCCTCTCGAAGTCTGCCAATCCTTCCAATCCACCTTCTGAGGAGGACATCCACATTTTGCTCATGTTGGAAATATCTATCTCTGTCCCTCCCCAGATATCCCATAACTCTACACCCTAGGCTCTTGATCTCTTATGGCTGCCTCCGGAGATTGGTTTCATAAGGTTAAATTATGATCGGGCTGCCAAAGGCAACCCGTGTAATTTGGGCTTCGGTGGAGTTTTCAAAATTTCTATAGGGAAAACCATATGGCTCTATGACAATAATCTTGGCCATTGAGCAAGCAATGTAGTAGAAATTCAAGCTTTGGCACATGGTTTGGCGATTGCAAGGGATCAAAACTTCCGACCTTTAATTGTGGAGGGGGATTCGGTGGTTGCTACCCAAGTTTGTCGGAAACTCCAACAAGGCCAGAGTGCTTCGCAGGTTTCAGATAGTTGGCGGCTTAACAAGATTCTTCACCGGATAAAAATCCATATCAACCATGCCAAGGGGGTCTCCTTCCACGCCGTCAGACACAGAGCGAACCAATTGGCGGACCGATTTCCCAACTCTGTGGTGGAAGGTAATCTCCGGCTCTCTCTCAAGTGTGGGACGATCTCACACAATCCAAGGTAAATGAAGATTGTGCCATCATCATGAAGAATGAAATTCCAAACAGGTACAACACGGATCAATTAGGTTGTTGATCATCCTTCAATCACATCATGATCTCGACACCCCTTAACCTACTTCACACTAGTGGAGGTACCATCACCTCCACGTAATCCTCTACCTGTTGCCCTTTGGGCCTATCCAGCTTCTTACGCCCTTGCCGCATTAACTACCCTCTACTCTGTGCGTGCCTTCTCATCATTTCCCTCCCCTAGATTTCCAATCATCCCAGCTCACCCGCGACCTATGTATACCCTGCCTTGAGGCTCATTGTCTCATTCCACTGTGAGTCCTCTCCCAAGCATTCCCCCACCCCCTGCATGCAAAGGTTATTCCCTGTCTCTCTCCCTTGCAGGAATCCACTCCCCATTCATGTTAAGCCCAACTCTCGGCGTACTTTTCCGTGCAACCTTTTGTTCTCCAAGCCCTCCATAAATATGCCTCCTCGCAGCTCTGACTCTCCGGCCCAAGGGAGGCGAGATCTTGGTTGCGACTTACATTGGTCTTCCCCTAACATAAATCCAACCACAAGAGCAGCTACCGCTACCGTCGCGAGAAATGCAGCTATAATATATGAGAACACCACCACTCATGAATCTAAGGATCACATCCTTAAGCTCGAGGATGGAGCCAGGAATGTCCGCCAAAGGGTATCCACAGAAGAGGTTGACGCCTCCATCAATTGTATCCTGGATCTTGGATTGTCGAGGGAAAGGGAAAACATATTTAGCATAGCTATTGAGCTCCACTGGCATACTAAAACCATGATGGCTTTGGATTTGCAGGAGCAACGGGATAGTAGTAACGCAGTGGAAAAGAAAATAGATGCCCCCACATAAAAATTCTTGATCTATGTGGGTGAGGTCCACCACTGATGTTTTTCTAACAAAACCCCCCCCCCCCATTACACTATGCTCAAATGAAGAACATTTAGTCAGCATGGGATGCCGACTATCAAAGGGGACGCAGCACGCCCCTCCACTATTTCTAAACCCAAGCACGCCACTCATGAAGGTAGCACCCCAGAGCACCCCATCAGTCTTGATGATTACCCAGGGAAAGACACGACATAAAGGATTTCTCAATCCCATGAAGCTCCTAGGTTTCGTTTTTCTTATGTCAAGTGTTATTATGTTTTATTCGAACTATCGTGATGTACAGTTTCTCAACCCATCTGGCCCTTCTCTTTATGTGAGGCCAGGTTGGCCTTTTTTGTTTGGGGTTGTATTCCCTCTTTTTTATAACTATATCACCCCCTCTGCTAACTCCCATGTAAATCCCCTCCCAAAAGGGTCTGCTCTTCTGCATCAATTTTTTGTTCATGGTGTTGAAGCTTCTACTCTCACCATCTTATTTACAATGTAATCACTTTTCTAGATGTTAATAGAAGTTTCTAATTTACAAAAAAAAGTTATGTGTAACTTACATAGTAAATTTTTTATTATTTTTCATTGTGGCTTGGCCCATAGGCCTTAATTTTTTGTACATCATTACAACAAGACCAAATTAACTTTTTAGAACACAACATTTTTTGCAAAATACTTTTAGTTGTGGTTTAACCGTTAGGCCTCAAATTTGAACCTACAACTCTAATAGCACATGTAACATATCTCCTCATACCTACCAAAAAAAATTACTTATTAACAAATTTAGTTAAAAGGATTCTCCTAACGTTATATTTGTAATATGTATACCAATCTCTACCATTACAATGAACCATCATTATAATTGAGATTCATTGTAGTTACAATGAATTAACATTATCACCGTGGTAATAAATTCCATATATATATCTATATCACAAATGATACAGTTATGGTATATTCCTCTTCCCTAACTCCAATTCCTCAACCTTGTACACTATTAATAGGAGACTTAAGGAATGCTCCTTATTATGGTATTTTGTTTGAACCTTGATGATATAAAAGGTAACACAACTATTAATTATTAAGTATAATAGCCATGTATATTGGAAGGAATATGACCCTCCTTAGTAGCCAAATATTGTTATAGTTTATAATGTTCATATTAGTTTTTTTCTTCTAAGTTTCATAGTATGCCTATAGACTCTTATAACAATACTAGCCTCTATTGATATATGTGACCACTAAAAACAATCCATGTTAGCTATGACCCATGTTACTTCACATGGCACTTTTTTTATAAGCACTATGGACAGTTTGGATGTGGAATTATGATTGAATTTGGATATTAAGTCAGTTTTATCAAAACAATGGAACACCCTAAACTAGGGTTCATTTTATCATTTGGCTTTTGGTCTGGACAACCAAGCACCACTTTGTTCTATGATCCTTACCAGAGTCTCCTTGACACAATTCACTCATTAAATAGGTGTTGTATTATGTCTGTACATAGAGGATTTTTCCATCTGTTGCTACCAAACCGGTTGGTAATTTCATGGTAGTTTTCTTGCATTTGTTATTATAATGTCAAACCCTCTATTCCTTCAATAATGTTATTTATTTACATATATGATCTTGTTAACATGTTTTAGGTATATTGATGTTCTACAACTGCAATTTTCAAACCCTTCTTAGTAGGGGTGGTTGTAAGGGTAACTTATCTATACCTATTTCTTTCAATTCACTTTTATTTGAAAGGTTACACTCTCTGAGATTCATACTTTTTCGATTTTTTTCAATATTTTTCTTTTTGTTTTTCTTTGTGGTTAGACACTAGCGCGACTAGGGAATGCTTCTACCCTTGTGAAAATTGGGGTTTTATGGCGAATAGGGTAAGTATTTATCAACTAATGTTTCATCATTGTTTTGTAAACTAGAGTCCAGTATTATTTAGTTTTATGCCTTAAGCCTAACTCAAGCAGTTCAAATGTTCTTTTGAGGGATTTTCTGATGTCCTATAACATGGAACCCATTTCATTAATTTATATCCCATACAGGTTCATTTTCTCATGGCTCTCAGTAGTATCTACTATTTTCATGATATTATTGATTGTTTGATATCATTTTTTTTGTGATTTCCATCTTCTCTAATAGAGGTCTAGGATGATCTATCCCTAGTTCCCGGTATCATTTTCAATCTGTACTTAATTATATTTTCATTTTCTCACAATAATTTGGGTTATATGGATTTTTATAGGATGATATCGTTGGAGGAATTTTATGTTCAGTAACCCTAGGTAAATCATCACTCCTTACTCTTGAATATAGATTAATTTAATAGGTGTCTCGCTGTACACTTCAGGACTCTAGTTTGTTCTAATTCATCTCAAGGTTCCTTTTATTTTCCCACAGGTATGAATTCAATGGAAATATATTTCTCTAGATTTATAGGTATTCAACCTTTCTCAGCTATGCGCTATAATAAATACCTCTTCTCTCTTCTATAGGTAGACTACTATTCATAAGAATATCTGAGACTTATCACATAGTACCATGACTTCTTTTGGCTGCTTAAAGAGTTGCTTATGCTCTCCTAGGATTTATTTTAATTTTTATGACCATTTTTTGCTTAGGATTGTATTTAAGATTTAAAGGCTAAGAGGCCTATGGACCCACTGGAAATTTTCACATTTTCTAAACCTTATATCGACTTCAATATTTGTGTGTTATGTATGGTTAACATACTTATTCTATATATTTTATAAATCTTGGCACTGTTGCATTGTGCATACTATAGATAACCATAGACTATTTCTGGATATCTTATTATTATATTGTGTGGTAATTATTTACATTTCATGTTAACATGAGTATTATTTCTTGGTTAGTTATGCTCAAAACCTATGCATGTATTTGTTCTCTGGTTTCTATTGTAATTAAATTATTATTAGATAATACATCGTAATTACCATAGCCTAAGGATTTTCTTTGTTTTAAAGTATGAGGTCTCTTCTTCTGATCTTAATAACTTTAGCTAATGGTCCATAATAATTTGAATTATTTCTGTCGGTGAAGTGGAGGTCCAATGGTGGAGACAATTGAATTTCACTGAATCCACCCAGGATCAATCCTCCGCGGAGACATACACCTTTTGCGTCTTGGCTCGAAGAGTAGGCAACCCCATAGCGGATGTCTCGGCTCTTGTTGAGGCATAAGTTAATTGCTACTGTGTGGCTTGCAGGCTGTCACACCTAGCCTAGTGTTTATAGTGGCAACCAGTTGGATTTGAACCTGGGCCTCGCCGAGGAGAGCCCCACCAGTTACTAATTCCCCTAGATCTAAAAAAAAATAATTTGAATTATTTCTTATCGTAATTAAAAATATGTTGTTGTCCTTCTATCACTCTTTATGATTAATAATTCAGCCTTCCATTTTATTGCTAGCTTCTAATACCCTTCACTGTTATAAATATGGCAATAATATTCCATTAGGACTCTAGTCTTATCACTTTTCTCTAACTTCTCGAACTTTAACTCTACAAGTGATAGGTTTTCATTCATAAGGGTTCTAGTATATAATATCCATTCAGAAATATGGAGTGATGTTTTAAAACCATTCCAAATTTAATTCAATTATTATAACCACATTACCAGATAACCACTAGATTCCTTTTTCCAGACAAATAAAATATGGAGAAGTCATTTAGTCCACAAGAATACAAGAAGTATTTCATGTGTACTCCATGTTTATTTACTCAGTAATACATATTGATCTTCTTTAATTAATTTTCTCACTAGATAATTTATTTCTATTTTGACTCTAACCTTGATAATAAAGGGATTTCACATATTCCCTATGACCATATTATACATATATATGTAGCCTTTTGTCTAGAATAACATAGCCTGAAAATTCATTCTAACTTTTGATTAAAATCCTACTAGTTAATCAAGAAATAAGTAATTTTTGACATGCATGCAATATCAAAGGAACAATTAATTTAGTCATTATTGTTGACTTGCATAAACACTCATACATAGTAACTAAGTTATTTTAATATATTGTTATGTATATCTAATTGTCTCATATCCTGCATAAGTTTCATTTAAATTCAAATGTACTATATTAGGTATAGAGATGTCATTCTACGATGCAAATCCTATTACTTATATTTAATTTGATATATCAATTTATTTTTTAATAACTAGTTCATGATTAACTATTCATGCTAATTATGAATCCTTCCTTTTTAAGCACACCAATTCATTATATATATATATATATATATATATATATATATATATATATATATATATATATATATATCCAACGTTTATCTCAACATGCTATCAAATTTAATACATAAATAATTGAACATTAGAATAGTAAAATAAGTTAATTGAGTGTAACCATTAGCTTGGGAAATACTCAGGAACATAGCACGTTCCTCCCAACCATTAATTATCACCAATAATTCCCCCCGAGATCATATCTTCTTGCCTCCAAGAATCAACAACCTCTTGTGTTCCTAGGTGGTTTTCTTATAGATCTTCCCAATGCATTTTTCCTTAGCAATGTCCTGCTTTAAGGGTTTCCTTTTTTTTGTCAGTCAAAGTCTAGTTTATATTATCATATCAAAATTTACAACAGAGAACATCATAGCTATGTTACATTTAGGCAACCAAGAAGGCGTGCAATGCCTAGAAAGACTTGGGTGATCGCCAAGGCATACGATGCTCTTGGTCATTGTTCGCACAAAATTACAAAACAAACAAAACAACATTATCATCATGGAGGAGGGTGCTGAGGACCCGTCAGAGGAGCCATGAAGATGCATCCTTGGTTGTGCATATGTTAGTAAATATGGTCCAATTGGGCCTCTAAAGCTCAGAGGTGGTCATGAGAGCATTGCAGAAGACGACATAGACTCTCCAGAGCTTCAAGGGTCTCATTCTACAGGCATTGAATAGAATTAATGTAGGCCACGAGTTCATTATGATCTTCATACCTTTGTGTTACACAATATTTTGTCACTATCCCTGCAATCCCCATCCCAAACATTGGAGGACCATTTCAGTGACTTCTATGTATTGTCATACCTTTCTATAAGTGTCATTGCATCCCTTGGCATGTCAAGAACATTTCCCCTGTTGATCATTCCTCAAGCGGACTCTCAAAAACATCTGATTTTTGGTCGACACTGGTAGGCAGTTATGGCCTCACGCCCATAGAGAAATTAACATTGGGCCTCGTGCCAATTGGTGCTCTGTCTCAGTGGATCACCCGCACCGAGTTGTTTTTGGAATTTTTTTTAAATATAAACGAAGTTTCCATGCCTAACAACCTCGTGAGCAGAGTCATCATGGTTTGTTCGACTGAATAATGTCAAAGTCCTCCCTTTAGCTTCTTGTTTCCTACAAATGTGCGTCTCCCCAAAGGGATAAGACCTCTCTTCCACCTTATGAGGGATCCCAAACCACCTCCTCCTCTCCCATAAATACTTCCCTCTCACATTGTTTCAGTTAGCTAAACAATCATTACTGTAGCTGGTGTGAAGAATAAGGCAGAGAGGAATCCATTGTCGAGAGAGAGTTTAGGCCCATTGCCTCACCAAGTCTGATCCCCGACGAATGCTTGAGACGTGCCCGACTGAACCGTCGAAGGAGGCTGCAACATCAAGGCATTAGAGTTGTAAAATTCTTTTCTCTATCATTAATACATGACTAGTTTTTTGGTTCCAATTTTGTGTTTAATCATATGAAAAATTTTCAATTCTCCTTGACCAATCGAATAGCTATAAATGAAAGTTTGTTTTCATATGCTGTCATCGTTCACTTGATACTTGTGAAGGTACACGAAAATTATCATTGAAGGACCTCGACGTGTGACGAAAATGATCAGGAGATTGCTGCTGCAAGCTACGATTAGAGCGTTGGACCAAGGTAGGTCATCTATGCCAACTCGTTTTCCATTTATAAGCTAGGAGTCTGAAAGTACAACAAGTTCCCTTGTTGCTAGACCCACCCTAGGGCTAGAGGGATCGCCTCTATCCACAGAGGATATTTGGGATGCATAAGTCCAACTGGAATCTCATGTTGTTTTCATCTCTCTAGGCTTACTGAACCTCGGTGAAGGATGCGACCGGATTCACTCCATTCCAGCTTGTTTATGGTCTGAAAGCTACCCTTTCGATTGAATGCAAAATCTGTTCTCTAAAGATAGCTATTGAATTACTGCCTAATACCTCGCCAGAGGAGGAGCGTCTTCTATATTTGGAGAGGCTTGATGAAACTCGCCGCTTTGCTGCTCTTGTCATAGAAGCATAGAAAAAGCAGGCCAAAACTCATTTTGATTAGAAATTTTCCGCTTGTACCTTTGTAGAAGGAGACCTCATCCTCTTGTATGACCAAGCTCATGATAAGCTGGGGGCAGGAAAATTTGAACCCATGTGGCATGGGCCCTATATAATTAAGCGCGTTTTGCAAAATGAGGCTTATGAGCTAATTGATTATGAAGGCTATCCTTTGAATCAACCCAGAAATGGGTTGTACCTCAAAAAATACTATGCATGAGTTTCTCATTCATGTTCTTTTGTACATGAGTGTGTTTTTAATTTTTTTACGTTTTGGCTTGGTGTGCTTTGCGAGAATTTTTTCTTGCTTATTATGTCGTTGCTTACTGTGCATATTTCTGTCCCTCCTTATGTTGGTTTCATAGATGGTGCCTCCCGTAGTACCCAGAATCTGTCTTCTGCAGCCTAGGTGATTTATAATCCTAACGGTGAGTTGATAGATCTTCAAGGTATTTGTTTAGGACAAACAACCAAAAATGTCGCTGAATACAGTGCCATCATTGAACTCTTAACCGAGGCCATTGCTTTTGACATTCATGTATTAATTGTGAACCTAGACTCTCAACTTGTCGTTCTTCAGCTTAATGGGCATTACTCTGTTAGAAATCCTCAAATTTTAAGGTTGTATTTGTGTGTTCATTTATTAGAAAGGAATTTTGATTAAATCACATATCAACATATTCCTAGATGAATGAATGCGTTAATTGATGCGATAATCGATATTGTATTATATAGAAATTTGCGTAATTTGTAAAAGCATCATCATCACATAATATGATTTATAAAGGGAAATAGGCATATATATATATATATATATATATATATATATATATCGAGTGTTTCCATCCACGTGAATCATAATTTCAAAAAATATGTGTGTTTTGGTTACATCTGAGACACCATGTCTCTCAAAAAATATGCAGAAATAAAAGCCTAGGCATCTAATCAGCATGATGTTCATGGTATCATGTCACTACACACACAAGCCACCTCAATAAGTAGTGGACACGGTTAAAAACCCCCGCATTGTGCCTCTGGTATGCACGAGGAACATTGTCAAATCTCGCATAGTCTGAGATTCTGTTGGCAAGTCCCTCCAGGTTGCGTACGATCTCCTCTTCCTCGCTTGCCTCACCATGAGGGGCTGCCTCGAAATCGTGAGGAACCCTCCGTGCTATTGGAGACATTATTGTAGGCCTTTCTGGGCCAACATATGCAAATACATGGATAAAATATCAAAACACATATAATAAAAAAAAAGAAATCATAACAGTCATCAAAATAAAAAAAATGAGTCTTACCCAATTCTTCATCCCAATCCTCTCCTTCCGCAACTGGAAGATCCGCATCACCCATAAAGTCTGTTCCAGCATCGGGCCAGTCCTCCATGACAATGAGTTGTCGGAGGAGCCAGTCAAATAATTCCGGTCTCCATGACATTTGTTGACTGCCTCCCCCTCTAGGCATCAAATCCACCCAAATAACCATCCGTGGCTCTTGTAATGGTGGTGCAGGGACTATCACCTCTTGGTGTTGAAATATTGGAAACCGTTCTAGGATGAGCGGTACCAAGATGGACCCATAGCCAAATTGTTTCAGCTTGCCGTTTTTGTACTTTGTCAATTGATGCTTCAAGTTGATTGTTACGGCCTCTGCCTAGTTGAAAATGGTTGGGGCCATACAATCCACGGCAAGTAGAAGCTGTGTTTTTGTGGCTTTACGAGGGACTTGAGATCCAAAAACTCATGTGATGGTGTGAAACACTACCTTTAGTGCCAAATCAGGAATGGTTTGAATATCCACTTTCCCGCTCTTTGATCCTTTCCTTTCCCCTCGACAAACCTTGTCTATGAGCATGCTCAAGTTTTCCATCGCAGGCTGGGAACCTGTCAAGATCAGTGCTTCTCCCCTCTGTGATAATATGGTTATGAAATATATTTCAGAGACTTCAATCTCTAACTCTTGATTGTGAATCATAAATATTTCCCGATCGATTTCCCACAAACTGATCAAATATTGTAGTAACTCCGGCTGAGCTCGAAGACACAGTGCCATGAAGAATTTCAAGAGGCCACAGTCTCTTAGGGCATCCATGCATCTTATACTTCTCATGGCTTGGTCATCTTCCTCTCTGTGTTCTTTTTCCTTCCATTCGATAGCCATCTTGGCTTTCAAACACCTGCAAAATCATCATTGGGTCTTTCCTTAGTCAAATTATTAACTTTTGAATTGTTTAAAACAAGCCATTTAATAGAATTTGTAAGAAAAATTGGTCGCGTCGATTGGCACGACTATTTTAAAAATAACCGCGCCAATTGGCACCTCCCTGTTGAAATTCAAGGCGGGTTGGCGCGACTCTGTGCCCAGAACTCGCACCGACCGTTGCGCCCAACTTTGAACAAAATTTCCCCAAAGATATGAAAAATTGAAAATGCAGACATTGAAATTTAGTTTAAAATGTAGGCAAGGATACGAGCTCTTACCTGAAGAAAACAGATTCATGATTGGTCTCCTGGATTGTCCGTTGCCAGCTCCACAAGATCACAGTGAAAAATGGTAAAAATTTTCACTAGAGGTGAAAAGGTGAAAAGTAATTTATTTTTACTATTTCTATCATTTTATAACCTTTTTGAAACCCTAATTAGGTTTTTGAGCTTATTTTTAGATTATTTTAATATTTTATCTCAAAAAATGGGTTCTACGTGCGTTTCTTGTGCAACAACAGGTCCTAAATGTGGTGACGATGAAGTGACGAGTTATATTTTATTACTTTTTCGAACTCGGTAAAAACACGAGAAAGTCACCCCCCTGGAGTCATCTTTCAGCTCTTTTCTAAATCTCGAAAATTTAAAATATTGCCGAGACTCTTGTCATTTTGAACTTGTTAAAGGCTAACATCATCTGCCCAATATATGTTTACCCTTTTTTTCGGGCTGGGACAAATTATTTACAAAAAAGGAATACCTTAGCCTATCGCGACTAAGAGGTTCTCTCAGATATTGTTTTCTACCTTTTTGAATCTGTGAGACTACCTACGAAAAGGGGCGTGTTGGATTTTTCTTTTTCGCTTCTTTTCAAACTCTCTAAACATGAAAAGATGCCGATTTCTTCCTTTTTCAGACTCGTTAAAACCTAAATGACATTGGAAATCGTCACCATGACGTAACTGAGTTCCTCCTTCCTAGGGATTGTAAAATGTACTAGGATGGATTAAAATTATATCACGAGCATATGCTATCCCCTTCAAGCTTGTTTCCAAGAAATAGTTGGGGTACTCGCCAGAAATGGTGGGGGAAAATGGAACCAGTTCTCAGTCGTGTCGATAGTATGTCGCTCTTGAACATGACACTTGTCTGCAATTCGTGTCAGGTTGGGGACATCCCATTTCATCATTTTTTCCTCCATGGGTTTGGGTTATATGTTTTGGCCTCTCATCTTATCTTTTCCACGTCATCATGACCTCAGATATTTTGATGTCAAATACTGCCAAATTCTAGAGTTGTATCGCCAATATATTCAAGAGAAGTTTCCTTCTGTAGTTTTCAACCTATGATCCTCAGTTTTTTCTTGATTCACTATCATCTTGTTCCTTTGTCTCGTGTCGATGACGTGGGAAACATTATGGCCCTCCTTCGACCGATCACTTCCTATCGACTTTAGCTCATTGTCCAGGAAGTTGATCTAGAGACTCCCTTTTGGTACCTTGTAGCTTGCATGTCTCAATGGAATTTTTTTCGCATTCGACGACATGTCCTCATCATTGGCCTTCGATTGAGTGATTTCACGGGTGTTCGACTCCAACTCACTATTCACATTCCGCGGATTGTATTAGTTGTACCTTGAGAGCCATTGTCCTTATTGGTGGTTTCTCTCGTGCCTATAAACATCTTTCATCATTGGCTGGTAATCATGTGAATTTCTTGCATGTTTGACTTTAGCTCACTAATTCACATGCTTGAATTTGTACTTGTTTGGGTCGAGATGGATCGCAAGACCCTGGGTTTTGTCTGATGAAATACAGGCTGCGAGATGATTTGGTTTATCATGAATATATGCATGAATCTTATAATTGGGTGGTTGCGACCATACCTAAGTCTATTTGATGATCCTTTTGCTGGATGGCTACATTCATACCTCGGATCTTATTATTGTATGTACTCTATTATGGATGGTTGCGCCCATATCACATATTCATGTATCAGAGATATCAGTTGTACTTGTCCTTGCAGGTTTACAACGATGGCGTTTTGGTTTGGGCATGTTCTCATAAAGAATTTCACCCCTCCCTCTCTCTTGGACCTCATGCTTTAGGGGGCATCTGTTACACAGTATTTTGTCACCGTCCCTGCAATCCCCATCCCGAACATTGGAGGAACATTTCATTGACTTATGTGTATTGTCATACCTTGCTATAAGTGTCATTGCATCCCTTAACATGTCAAGATTATTTCCTCTATTGATCATTCCTCAAGCAGACACTCAAAAACATCTGATTTTGGGTCAGTGTTGGTAGCTAGTTATGGCCTTGCACCCATAGAGAAATTAACACTGGGCCCCGCACCCATTGGCGCTCTGTCTCAATGGATCACCCGCACCGATTTGTTTTTGGAAAGTTTTTAAAATAGAAACAAAGTTTCCATGCCTAACAACCTCATGAGCGGAGTCATCATGGTTTATTCAATTGAATAACGTCGAAGTCATCCCTTTGGCTTCTTGTTTCCTACAAATGTGCAACTCCCCAAAGGGATAATACCTCTCTTCCACCTTATGAGGGATCTCAAACCACCTCCTCCTCTCCTATAAATACTTCCTTCTCACATTGTTTTAGCTAGTTGAACAATCATTACTATAGCTGGTGTGAAGAGTAAGGCAAAGAGGAATCCATTGTTAAAAGAGAGTTTAGGCCCATTGCCTCACCAAGTCTGATCCTCGAAGAATGCTTGAGACGTGCTCGACTGAACCCATCGAAGGAGGCTGCAACGTCAAGGCATTAAGGTTGTAAAATTATTCTCTCTATCATTAATACATGGCTAGTATTTTGGTTCCAATTTTGTGTTTAATCATATGAAAAATGTTTGATTCTCCTTGACCAATCGAATAGCTATAAATGAAAGTATGTTTTCGTATGTTGTCATCATTCACTTGATCCTTGTGCAGGTACACAGACATTATCACTGAAGGACCGCGACGAGTGACGACAAAGATCAGGAGATCGCTGCTGCAATCTATGACAAGAGCGTTGGACTAAGGTAGGTCATCTATCCCAACTAATTTTTCATTTATAAGCTAGGAGTACGAAAGTCCGACATGTGCCCTTGTTGTTAGACCCACCCTAGGGCTAGAGGGATTGCCTCTGTCTGCAGAGGGGATTTTCCTGCTCAACACTTTATTGACGCAAAGTGTCCAGGTTGAGCTAGATATTCTGGAGTTGAGAAAAAATTGATTCAACGGTGGCTGGAGCCTCAACCTACCTCTGTGACTGAGTTGGTGATACTTCCATAGCCACCACCGAATGTTAACTCTCGGTGGATTCCGAGTGTGAAATCAATTCCCCAAATACCTAGGGATTCTCCATGCCACGCCCAAGACCTCTGCGCCAAGCCCGACCTCTCTTTCTCTTGGCATGCACTCATCTAACCCCCCCCCCCCACCCTTTGCTGGGCTACAGCTCCAAGTCACCTCAGGCCCAATAGTCTCTGAAATCACCACACCGTCCCCTCAACCTTGACCAATTTTATCGCTGAACACCTCTCGAGCGCCATGGAGGAGAGTCACTATGCCACCACCAGCAGAAACGCCACCCTCGTTTGAGGTGAGAATTCACCACCTTCCATAAATTCTAAACACAGGAGAGCCATAGCTCTCAGTGAGCCCAAGGCAAAACCACCCTGGGGCCTGGCTGAGGAAGGACCCTTCCTGCACAATCCACTGGATTTCTTCTATCACACGAGCGGAGCACTAGAACCACCCGTCACCCGACGCTCCCTTCACTGAGAAATCACCCTCACCACCTTTGCCCATATCCTATTTTAGCATGCTATTTCCGTTGCAAGGATCCCTTCCGGCATTTAGACACTAGCCATAGTTGCCCGACTGCACTTTCACCCTCCTCGTCTCCTTTCGAAGATTCTCAAGCCAAGGCTTGAGAGGAGCATCTGATCGTCTGCAGAACCTAGATCACCAACCTTCACCATTGCCTACGAATGCCGAATGAACTACATCTCGTCTGCTGCACGCTTATCAGCTACCAGTTCTGCCGTGGGTTTTCCTGCCCCGAGGATCATTACCTCTCAAGAGTGAGAGGTTAATGAGTCAGCGGGCGCATAGCTGGGGGCTGGTCCGGCCATAATTGTCTGCTGCCCACTTGTCTCGGTGATTGGACACCCCCAGTGGGGAAAGGGTTTGCATCCCTTAGTAACCTAGGATTTTTATTTTAAATTAAGAAAATGACTTTAATTTTCTTTAAATCATGCCTTTATATTCTCGTGTACTTTAATTTTTTCTTTTCACCCATCTTAGTAATTCTCTCCAGTGAAATTCTTAGCATAATATTTCTCTCCCATTACACTAATTTTTAAATTTTAATTTAGGATAATATTTCTCTCTAATTATGCTAAATTCTTAACATTAAATTCTCCTAGGATTTTTAAGAGAAGATTTGGGACGCTCCAATATGTGTACTTTACCACTTAACATGTTTTTATAGAATGACAAGAAGTTTCTATTACTCAAGTTCTCTTTCTCGATTATTCCCAAACAAATAATTTTTTTTCAAAGAGAAAAAATTCGTAAACTTTCATTAAAGAGAGATTACATGTTACATATAGTTGTGTAGTGCAACTGATCAGTCCAAAAACTAATAACAGTCAGATACATGCCATCAAGCAGGTATGAAAACAGTCCCAAAAATAAACATATTTCAGGAATTTTCAAATGTTTACATAGTAAGCTCGGTGCTTAGCTTACTATCAAAATAGCAAAAATATAAACCATATTAAAGAAGTATACATGTCGGTAGTATATATCCCGGGAGATAGTCACAAAATTCTCCCCCAAAAAAACCTGTACAGCAAGTAAGTGATCTATAGATATGCCTCCTCTATGAAAGGCCGATGATAATATCTGTAAACCTGTCCACCCATGCGTTCAGTGAAATGCCAGGTGCCCCAATCTAGCTCCGATGCTTCTTTGGATAATTTGTCGGCCACTGTGTTCCGAGACCTGTAAATATGTGTAACTGAGATAGAATAAAAAAGGACTTTGAGATGATGAACCTCACGCAGCAGTGCAGATAGTGTGTGCGAGTGACATAGTGCAAGATTATTGAACCAATTGATAACAAGCTGTGAGTCACCAAAAATCTGGATGGCGTTGCATTGGATGTCCTGTGCAAATGTCAGCAGTAGTCTAAGGCAGTTCAGTTCTGCGTAATTATTTGTACCAGATCCCAATCCCATTCTGATATGGTAGAAGTGATGGTCATTTAAGTAGAGAATTGCACCCCCTCCGCAGCCCGCAACATTGGACGCGCCATCAAAGTATGCCCAAGCACGACTGTGATCTATTAATTCAGGGGTGGCAAGAGGAGGCTTGCTGTGATGACTGTCAACCGGCAAAAGACTGAAAGTAGCAATGGAGACCGCGCAAATACGATCACAGTCGATAGGAATATCTCTGAAAATCTGTCTGTTCTGTCCTATCCAGATCTCCCATGCTACAATTAAAGGGAGATTTCTCATTCTCGGGTCATTATCATAGTGCCTCCACCAATTTGTCCAGGCTGCCAGTAGAGTGTCCCCCTGCCAAATAAAATTACAGCCCAGGCCCGTGCAAATCCGAGCCCAGATAACTTTGACACTATTGCACAGAAGGAATAAGTGGATCACGTCCTCACAGCTAGCCCGACAGTAACTGCATTGTGAAGCCCCTTGGTACGCTCTTTTGTGGAGAAAATCCATGGTGGGAATACATTGATTGAGTATGCACCAGAAAAGCATTCTGTGTTTGTGAGGGGCTGTTAATTTCCAAAGATAGCGCCACCACCATTCTTTGATAGGGGGTTCCTTGGCCCGAATTAAGGCATGGTATCCAAATTTAGGAGCGTATTGACCATGTGGAGATACAGCCCAAATTAACCTGTCAGCCTGCTCTGTAATTCGAGTGTTTGTAGCTTTAAGGGCCAAAATATACCTCTGCCAAATCCGAGCACCAACCTGTGGGATGTCAAGATCAGCAGCGCTAAGCCAGGCTTGGCCCCGCTACGAGGAATGAGCCAGGTCCGCAATCTGAGCTAGATAGAAAATATTTCTGTTTGTAAGGTGTTCAGTGATAAATACAGGTAGTTTGTAATGATCTCCGCTGCCAGACCACGAATCAGTGCCAATGCGGACTATAGCACCCGAGCCAATCTACCAAGATAATCCAAGTTGTATGATATGTGCCGCCTTATTGATCGCCTTCCAAATAATAGATGAGCCAGTGGTCTGACCAATCCTGTCTCGGATCCAATCGAGGGGGTTCCGAGGCGAAATATATTTAGCCACAATAACATCTTTCCAGAGACTCTGACCCGTGATTAAATGCCAGCACATCTTAGCAGCCAGGGCCCTCGAGAAGAGATGTAAATATTTTAATCCCCATCCTCCCCAATGTTTAGGGATGTTAATGCGGTCCCAGGCAATCCAAGCAAAGGTGGAGGCTTGACCCTGATTGCGCCAGAGAAAATGTCTGCAAATATTTTTGATTCTGTTGGTGATGCCAATTGGAATCCAAGCCAGGGTCGTCCAATAGACCGGAATAGCTTCCAGCACAGATTTGATGAGGATCAGTCGTCCAACCCTGGATAACCATCTGTTATACCAGACATTAATTCTGCGTTCAATCTTGGCTATAATCCAGTTCCAGTCTTTAATCTTGTAGTCATTTGGTTTAATATGAAATCCCAGATATTTGATTCCTTCATTGATATTAATGCGAACATAGTCAAATAGGTGCAGTGAAATGCCTTGTTCCATTCCCGAGCAGCCAGTCATAATAATGGTGGATTTGGTGCCATTTGGTTCCATGCCTGTGGCCCTACAAAAGCAGTGCAGTAGTAGATCAAAGTGAACAGAGTCTTGTCTAGTACCATTGAGGAAAATGAGAACATCATCTACAAATAAGAGATGAGTGAGATGAAGAGTGTCGTTGATTCGGAGCCCTTGAAGTTCTCCTCTGTCTTTAGCATTTTTAATGAGCCCCGAGAGTCCCTCCATAACCAAGACAAATAATAATGGTGAGAGAGGACATCCCTGACGCAGTCCTCTCCCCGCATGAAAGAAATCAGATGCGGTGCCGTTGATCAGAATGCTGAAAGTGGCATGACAAATACATCCCATAATCCAGTTTATAAACAGATGAGGGAAACCAGAGTGGATCAAAATGAGATGAAGGTAGCTCCAGTTGACCCGATCAAATGCCTTTGTGAGATCAATTTTAAGAATGGTGGATTTCTGGCGCTGGGTCTTAATGGTATGGAGAACTTCCTGGGCCGTGCCAATAGCTTCATGAATTTGGCTATGATTCAGAAATGCAAATTGTTCTTTTTCAATATGAGTAGACAGGAAAGGCTTGATGCGGTTAGCAATAAGTTTGGATATGATCTTGTATATGCAGTTACACAGAGATATAGGTCTATATTCATTGAAGCTAGTTGGATTGTCTGATTTTGGTATGAGAGCAATGAAAGTGGTGTTGAATCCATCATAAATTCTACCTCGCACTCTGCTGTCTTCAATCATAGTCAACAGGTCAGATGAAATGAGATCAAAAAAATGGATAAAAAACTCAATGGGCCAGCCATCAGGCCCAGGGCTTTTGTCCCGCTTGAACCATTTCAATACACCTTCCAGCTCACCTAAGGTAACTGGTGCATTGAGGTCATCGATCTGATCCTGTTCAACAAATCTTTTGAAATTCTGGGTAATGCGCATGATGTCCGGAAGGTCAATGCTGTTTGACGCCCTGTAAAGGTTTGTGAAGTGTCTGGTGCCCAGGTCAAATAATTGAGACTGTGTTCTCGCTGTAAATCCATTATTGTCTGACAGTTTCCAAATGCCATTTTCAGCCCTCCGGCCATTTGCATGCTGCTGAAAGAATTTAGTATTTTCATCACCCGCTTGTAACCATATAGCTCGGCTTTTTAGTCTCCAGTCTTCCTCCTTTTGTCTCAGAAATTTAGCTCTTTCCGATTCAAGTGTAATAAGTTGTGCCCTGGTATCATCAGAACGATAGCCCAGTAAATCAGCATTGTTGAGACTGGAAATCTTATTTTCAATATTAATCAGAGCCTCCCTCTCCGATCGCTTCTTGTTCCGAACCCATCGAAGAGTAAGTTTTTTGATTCGGTTAAGATTGTCATTAATTATCCTGCCCGGATCACGGTCATTCAAAGGGCCGCAGTGATGCCAGGCTCGAGTGACCATCAGGGTATAATCAGGATCTCTCAGCCACCGAGCATTGAATTTGAAAGGGGAACGAGCCCTATTAGGTCCACACTCGAATTCCAGATATATAGGAGAGTGGTCAGATTTACCACCCATCCCCACCCATTGACGAGCACGAGTCATAATAGGTAGGAGAGACTAATTAATTAGAAATCTGTCTAACCTGCGCGCCAAAGCAGCAATGCCAGTCCTTCTGTTCCTCCAGGTGGGTTGGATCTTGGTAGATTGAATATCAATAAGATTTGAGGCATCCAGCAGTGAGTTGAAAAACTCAGCTAATGGATCTGGGGAAGCATTGGGGCCCCAAGATTCAGAGATCCCTAAAGAGAAATTAAGATCTCCACCCAGTATAAGATGAGGTGCCTTGAGTAAAGAACAAGTCATCAAAGAAGTCCAGAAATTCTCTCTGTTTGTGTAGGGCCCATAAATGTTGATCAAAGTAAATTCCACCTCCGAGTTACCAAAGAGGACATTCATAGCCAGAACTCCAGATCGACCCTAACAGTTAGTCATCCGGGTAGTCCTGTCATTAATACCCAAAGCACAGCCCCCAGATCGCCCAGATGCATCAAGGGTGATGAAAGTCCAACGAGGTAGGAGAGAGGTCAAGAGAGCCTGCACATCAGGGCCAGCACCAAGCGTTTCCTGAAGAAATAGAATGTCAATAGGTCGTTGAGTTAACAAATCCTTGAGGGCCAGTCTCTTATCGGGGTTGGCCAGACCCCTGCAATTGAATGAGAGGCAGATCATGATGTAACCGTCAACGAGGGTCTTCTAGCTCTAAGGACCCGCATAAGAGAGGATTGAGTGCCAGCTTCAACTTCAAGATTTTCTCTTTTGATCGCCTTCGCCAATGCAGATGGTCGACCACGAGATTTGATGGGGATACAGTCCAGGCTAGGCCCAATCCCAAAAGTCTCACCCGACTGTGGTAGGGAGAGTGATCTAAGGAAATAGTTGTGACGCGATGAGGGGGTCTCAGAAGATGAGGATGAGTGGCAGTGGAGATCAGCAGAGGAATGGTGGATAAAAGGAGTGGATGACGGGTGCGTCAAAGCCATAGTGCAACAAACCGCGGGGAGTTTCAAAGAGTGGCCAGACATAGACGAAGGAATGCCAGAGGTATAAATAGGAGAGGACTGAATGATATCGCCAATACCAGATGTGATTTGGAAAGAAGTGCAAACTAGTAGGACTAGATTACCATCAGAAATCAAAGAGGCACATGATAGAGAGTTACCCGGAATAGAAGGGGTCCGCTGAGTAGTCTCCATCGAAGCCAGCGAGCGAGTTCTGGGCTGCGAGGTGGTCCACGATGGAAGAATAGTATGCAGCAGCTCAGCCTCTCTCGGGGCGTCCGGGATCGGCATACTCACATCAGCACCTCCCAGCACAAAGCTATTCACCGGCCCAGTCTGAGTACCCGTCGAACGGGATTTATTCAAAGCCTGCTTGCCAATACTCGTCATGGGACAATCCTTATACAAGTGACCAACAACATGACACTTCCGACATCGAAATGGCACGCCCTCGTAGTCCAGTGGTTGCAGCCAGCTCATCCCATCAAAAACCATGTTGAAACTTTCATAGAGGCCATCCTGTGTGTCTAAGAAAATCAAAATCCGGGCCACTGCACGACTGCCCGATGTCAAATAGGATCGGTCATGATCCAGATACAGGAAAAAATGTCCTCCGATGTTCTTCAGCGCGGAATCGCTCCAAAATTGTAGTGGCAGACCTGGCAGCCTCATCCAGATGGGGCCTGCACCGACATTCTCCTTTTTAGGGTCGAACAGGGGAACCCATCTTTTGAGGTAGACCGGGTGCATCTCAAGATGCCAGTAATGCTTGAGAGCCCAGTCCGATTGATCAGGGCGATCAAATGAGAGTGAAAACCAGCCTTTGGTGAGGACCTGGACCTCCGGGAGAACAAGGAGGGTATCACTTCAGATTTCACGAATCCACCTCCGAAGCCGAGTAACGGAGTATTTTCGGCCGCGGACCTTCCCCACAAGAGTCTTGGTCGCTATAAAGCCCCAGTCCACCATACCGCTCTCGCTGCCAAAGTTTGTGGTATAGATGAGTTTATTTTTTGTAACCTTGTGCAGATTCTTAGCCTTTGAGCAGCCCAGTCCCGGCTCCACAGTGTTTTCAGTCTCAGAGGATGTGCCAATCCTTCCCGGTAAGTTGAAGTCCTCCGGAATATTTGTAAACGCCCTCGAGGCCACCGATGGAGCAGTGGGAGCCAAGTCTATAGGCATCACGTCCCCCGGGTCAGAAGGTCCATGAGAGTTAGGTCTATTAAGAGGAGGTCCACCAATGCTCAGATGAGCCAGTGAGCCGGTAGCAACCCCGATATCATGGTAAACCGCATCCGAGAACTGCGCTGAGCATCCAATAGCGGCATTCGTCAATATATCTTGTCCAGCCTGGGGAAAATCCAAAGATCCAAAGTCTGCACCCGAGGGCGAGTCAAAAGAAAATAGCGCTAGGTCAGCCAGAGGCGAGTTGTAGCCTCCCACATTTGCCAGCTTGGACGGAGCAGGTGCCTCCACCACAGGAGACGGGTCCAGGTCAGACATGTAGGCCTCCGCATCTTGTGCTTCAAGTCCCTAGATGTCGATCCCCTCCAGGGGGTCCTACGAATAATCCACCGCGTCATCATAGTGATCCATAATGGGAAGTGAGACGCCAGTCAAATTCGTGAACCCCCTTCAGAATAAGGCCAAAACCTCGCGGTAAATGGTGGAAGGTCCGGTTAAAACCACAGGCACGGGACAAAGAATGTCAGTTCTGGTGCAGATGCCAATGGTAGTGGGGGCCCGATGAAACAGCCAAAGCACCTCTAGGTCAGGGTCCACAGACCCGAAAGGCCCCACGCAATACAGTAGGTTGGCCAAATGAAAACAGCAGAAGTCAAGGCAAATGAAACGTTTCCGCAAACCCAGCAAATAGATGAGGAACAGTCCCCGGTCCCAGAACAAAACACCCCAATCGATGGCAGCCAAGTATGTTTCCAAAGGAACGCGGCCAAACAGCCCCAAAGCCGGTCAGACAGCCGCGCAGAACAAAACATAAACTAAACAGATACACATTACCCGATAATAATGACGTCAAGAGAAACTTGGTAACTTGGGGCAAAACCAGTTCTGTCGTCACAAATCAAAGGTCTCATCTGCACGGTCGATTCAGGGGGCCCCGAGAATGAGTGCCAGCCCCTCGCAGGGCGCCGACACCGCCATGGTAACCTGAAAACTCCTGAGTTCGACCGCTAGGGTTTTTGAGAATTGATTCTTTTTTCCCAAACAAATAATTTATTAATTAAATAACTTTAATTACATAATTAATATTAATCATGGCTTCCATAGCCATTAAATAATAATCCAGTAGTCTAAAAATAGTCATGCCTTCAAAAATTAAAATATGGGGGTGTCACATGTTCCCCCTCTAAAAATAATCACTATCCTCGGTGTTTCCTCAACTTCTTCATTTCTCATGTCTTCATAGAAATTTCTCTTGCATTTATTTTTTGTTTCCAAGATAGCTTCCTTAGACCTAAAGTGCTTCCGCTATAATTTATTTGAGAAATGGTCCAATTTCAGAGTAAAAATTACTCCTGTCTAAAAATTCATACTCATATTCTAGCATGTTTCCATCAATGTCACAAAGGTGTTATCAATTTTATTTAGGAACTCCACAAGGATCATCAACTGCACCAACAAAGGTTATCAACATGCACCCATAAAGGGTTAGAAACATCAATATAGCACATCAACCATAACAATAGGTCATTTTGTACATTTACCCACTGGATATGCCAAGTGACATGGGCACCATCCAATGTTTTTTTACCGCAAAATTCAAATCATGGGATTGAAAATTTACTTTCATATCATTTTCACAATGGAAATAATGTAGAAATTATACAACAAGCATGCATATTATGGATTCAATCTGATATAAAAATGTACTAAAGTTAAATACTGAATCACTTCTACAAATATTTTGCGGAATTAAAAACACAATCACCAATCACATGAAGCAAATAAGAATCAATCAAGCCACAACACAAATAATTTCCCAGGGAAAGCTTGATGCTCAAAACCCCACTATCTTCTATTGTATATTCAACATGCAATCATGAAAAAATTATATAAAACTCTTGTCACAAGAGCCCTCCTGTACTAAGCTAATTGTCTCACACTGTCATACATTAGACTGACCAATACTTAGCCAATTTACTGCCTCCAGACAGCCTGCCTTGCTTGTGCAATCCATGATGAATGCAATCCCTAAAGAATAGGAATTTTGGCCTTCCTTGAATGCACAAGTATCATGGGCACTCCAATGGGTGTTTGGTTGCATGGGCGCAACCCAATAATCCTATAACTGATAGTCAACTTCCCTTTCACCTAGATCTCAACTGGGTCTCCACTGGATCTGACATGCATGTAGCTAAGAATAGTAAATCCTCAATTGCATGTGAGATCACTGATTGTGAATTAATTAATATATAATTCACTTGATCTCTCACTAGTGTATCAAGCAATTACAAATAGCACAAATTAGTTTAAATCACTTAACTGAGTTAAACTGATTACAACCTGCATTAACTAATGCACCACTGCACTTCGAACTCTGCTACAACTAGAATTACTCTGCATGCCTCACAACTACCTATAACTCGAAATTCATGAGCTAACTGAGTTTATCACACTCAGTTAAATATTACAAGTTATTTTGAGACTATATTACATTTTATTGTCCATGTTAATTAAGGGATAACTAAAATATACATGCACCAAATTTAGCCCTGTGGGCCCCACCCTAGTGTAGGTGCTTAATGCACTAGGTGTGGGTGCTGAAATTTTCTTGTTGAATTTCAACAAATAATAATTAAAGGACTACTTAATTACCTTTATTATTCTTATGAGGCACATTATTGATCTATCATACTAGGAAACATTATATGCTATGTTGTTATTTTGATATCACAATATCAAATATGCATTAGCCATGCATAACAAATATTTGGGATATCCTCTCTCTTTTTTTTTTTTTTTTTAAATTTCTAATTATGCCATTTTCATGGTTGATATATCACTGTTTTTTCTCCCCCAAGTGGACTTAGCCACATCGATCATTGTTGGTTTTCCACATTTTATATTCCCTTATTCATTCTTACAAGTTCCAAAGACCAAACCATAAAAATAAGACGATACAGAAAAATATAGAACTCACAATGGCAACACATGCAATTAAGGGGTAGGTTGACATACTCAAGTGTCATGGTCAAAACAAAAACAAAAATGTAGTTTGTAACATTCCTTATACACGGAGGTTATGTGCATCTTGCTCCTGTGTATAACCATGGGGTCTCTTACCCTTCACATTTCTATGCATATTGGCTATCTCAGCACACAATATGTTAATATACTTATCTTCATCAATTCAGAACATCTTCTCGTATATATATATATATATATATATATATATATATATATGCAAAAGTATATTAACATACTGTGTGCTGAGACAACCAATATGCATAGAAATGTGAGGGGTAAGAGACCCCATGGTTATACATATATAGTAACAATACAGCTCTATATATTAAGAGATTTCTTTTCTTAGTTATGGTTATACTATTCAACCATAACTTTTGCATTTTAGTTCCACTGGCTTGCTCTAGAAAATCCACTCAACATTCACCTATTTATCCTACTACAACATTCAATCAATCTTTAGTTAACTACCAATTTAATTAACCAATTAACTATTTTCTATATGGACCATACTATAAAATAAAACAATTAGCGAAATTTCCAGTAAATAATCCATACTAATCGATAAATCATACATATTTGATGTCTATTTCATCCTTCATACTTAAGCCATAAATGATTTCTTTGCTCATTTCATGGTCTATTGTAATTTATTTTTAAGGAATTACATACTTTTCACTCTTGATTTTAGCCTTGACCATTTTCAGACTTACCCCTTTCTACGTAAATATGATGTTTCATGCATCCTTTCAACACTATTCCTTGATGCATTCGTGTTTTTTTGGGTTCCTTGGGGCAACCAAAAATCCATTATTATTTTTATTTTCACTGTGACAGCCTCTAATTGATTTACTTGCTTTATTATTCCTATGATTAATTTTCTGTTAATCACAATTTATTGTGATATTCGATCCAATATTATAGTTATTTGACCTATTTAACGAGTCTAACACATATGTGACCGTCCACTTATTCCTAAGGTATATTCTTGTTAATTAATTCTCTTGGTTGGAACTTCTTTTCCCAGTATCCAATATATACATTTACAAGGGAACTGCCAATAATTCCTTATGTAAGCAGGTTTGGTTTGAATTTGAGACTTCCTCTTAAGTTTCTCATTAGGGAAGTATGGACTATTTTGTCAGGTAAAATATTCATTTGATACTACCTTCTTTTACAGATAGGGAGAGGATACCCATGGTCATGGTTTCTCTATTCAACTATTTGAAGTTTTGAGTTTTGTATGCCCAACCTAGTGCACAATACTAATTCCCGGATTCAACCGTTCCTACATGGTTGTATCAGTCCCATGAATCTCTAGAGTATGTATGCACAATTCAGTTTGGAGATAATTTTTACACAAGAATAATTTGTATTCTCTATTTATAATTTAAGTTCTTTCTCTTGCATTCTCATTTGTAATTTGAGTATACTCATATATGTATTTCTTGCATAGAATCCCAATTATTGTTAATAAATTCTTCCTCCTTTTTTTTCTTTTCTTTTTCTAAACGTACACATTCAATGTAATATACAAAATTTCATATGAACTATACCTTGTATGAAAGAATGGTTATAAGGTTATTGTACCATTAAGTTGCTTAATGTATATCTTTGCATCAAATTACCAGTCAATATGGATTACCTAAGCCTTTTTATACAATTTATATATTATTTGTATGATATTATCCATAAGGTTTCCCTCCCATTGTACCTATTTCTCAACATAAAAGTAGTACTTTTCATAATTTATATCTGAATCATAATTTTATTTCTATACATTTATAAATATGTATTGAGTCATTTGGCTTCCTTTTGCCATTCCTACGCTGTTCTTAGAAAAATTCTCCATGCATTCTGAAAAAACTATTTCCCAAGTATTTATCTCACCTTTACATTTTTTATACTTTGGTTTCCTCTTTTATACTCTATGTTTAAAGTTTCACTTGCCAAGTAAAGAAGGGAAACAAGAAACTTTATACCTGATATAGTGTACTTAATAATTACTTGTTTTGTATAGGTTCTTCACCTTGTACGATATTATCCCTTTCAATATTTATGTCACAATTTAATTTTATTTAACAATATTAAATGAGAGATTTACTAGTTTAACATTTCTTTTGACTTTTTAACAATGCCCATAAAATTCTTTGGTAACAATTCAATGCTATAAAAATATATATATCTATGTTTTATTTAGGCAACAAATAATTCATACCATTTCTTCTGTAACATTTACTGCATGCTATTCACGATTTTCCTTCCCCTCTCTCTCTTAATCACAACTAGCTAGTTTATAACATCATTTCTTTGCACAGGTCTTGAATTTAACATCTAAGGGTCCCCTCTTGTTGATGGTGTTGGAAATACGTCAACCAAGAGGGTCTCCTCGATGAAAATTCCCAATCAAAGTTCACATCGTTTGGTGTGGGATCCCTTTCATAAATAAAGCCTGACTGCCATATGTTTTTAGAGATTTCTTGGGAAGGCTGAGTGATTTCAAGTTGCTCAGGATGGCACTTTTCCAAATTTTGCTAAGTGTGGGATCAATAAGGCCAAAGCGAACAAGGGAAAAAATTGAGCATGATCACACACTTATAATAGTTGATGACACAACATTGATCACTCAGAACACATGAACACCATAATACCCTTAATACGATGACATTGCGACAGATTTACCTAAGTGTGACACTAAAGGTACATTATGCGACGACAGTGAAGAAACTTGTGCAAGAATTCTTGAAACTTTGGGAATGAGTGCGATATATTTCTACATAATAAGAATGACTCATTGGCACCAAGTTTACCCCTTGAAACACACCAAAAATACATATGTGAGATGCATGATGCTTTCCATGCTAAAATATGACACTTGGGGTAGTAAGAGGAAAGCGCGAACGACTGATCCAACTTTAGAATTGTTAAAGTTGTATCGAAATTACTCAGTCAACCAAGATGGTTATTTGAAATGTTGTAATTGTCAATTATGTAATAATTGATCAAGATGATCATTCAATTTGTAAAATTCAGATGTGCGACATCGATCGACATTGATTGCAGATGCGACTCCAGCAAATGTCCAAAAGCGCCAATCAAAGACATCGTCAAATCGACCTGCGACAAAAAACAACAGAGATTGTTATAAGACTTATGTAAGTAAAACTTGTTCTAAGTCTTTTCGTAAAGGTCCAAAATGTCTATCCGCTTTTTTAAAAGCCAAAGTCTATTCCTAGAGCGAATTGTTAAACTAAGTCCTATTCCTAAGTTTTCTAAACTTATGGACTTAGAAGTCCCTAGCATCAAAATCAAGCCATAAACCTTTAAAAGGTTCGGAGGATGGATATTACAATCTAGCACTAAACTTATGGTGAAAAACCTTTAGGGTCAAAATCCTAAGTGTAAAAGGTTTTTATAAAGTGCAAAGGGGTCGGGGTTTTATATTCAAGATTGAAACCATGGCCAAAAAAAACATTATTATAATGTTTGGAGTGCATTGTAATGTTTAAAAACCTATGTTATAAGGTTCAAAAGTCATATTTCAAAGAACCTTATTGTAAATGGGTTGGATTTGTAAAGGTTTGAAAAATCCACATTGTAAATATTCAAACTATTTTATAAAGTTCGAATATCACAAACCTTATGTCAAAGAATCAAGTTTCATTAAACCAATGTAATAGGCACATTAAGTAAATGGGTTTTTCGAACTATGATTTGAAATGTCAAACTCATAAGGTTCGATGAAATATGTAATAACGCATGTCAAAGGTTTGGAGTGAAATTAAATCCGCATTGTAAAGAACTGTTGTTATAAAGTTCAGGCCGCGGGTTATTTGTTTTATTTAAAACATTTCAAATAAATCAACCCACAGAGTTATCCAACTGCATGTTGATCAAACCGCGTCAGACAGGCTTATGACCAGAACCAGAGAAGCTGCCAGCGGAGTTGTAAACTGTTTTGAAGACAGTATGTGAACAGACCACGTCGGCAATATGAACAGACTGCGAGATGAAAAACCGCATCAGAGAAGTGTGACTGTCAGAGGTTTGCAGAACTGTTATAAAGACTGCGTGGATTATGAACTGTCAGAAAGTTCCAGAACCGTGCCATGTGTACAGTTGTCAAACCACGTCAGGAAACTGCCAGCGGAGTTCGGATAAACCGCCGGGGAAGACTTTATGATAAAGTCTAAAAATGGGTTTTGAATGATTTAATATCTGCGCTATTGTATTGGGATTTAATCCTATGTATTGCAACAAAATCCTAAGGTTCATGAATGAGTAGATTCGAACCTTATCAACATTAAACAAACTCCAAAACACATTTCTAAATGCAGAAACAAGTTCGAAGATCAAGCCTTGAGGTGGAATGATTCCATATGGCTTTTGAAATGAATGAAGGATTAAGTTTTAAAAGGTTCATGAATAATATGATTCGAACCTTATCACTACTAAAATTCCTCCAATGAATTTCTAAAAGCAGCCAATGCGAGGCAGATTGTAAGCCTTGATAATATGAGATCTTATGTATAAAAGAGAGCATGTTATTCTTTTCATAAATTTAAGATGCGTGTGAGCAGTTCAAGAAGAAGTGTATGTGAGCACTGTTTAAAGTGATGGAAAGAGCACTTCATGAGAGTTAAGTGTGAGATGTGAGCACTTTTGAAGAGTGTAAGAGATCATTTCTCTTTGTAATGTAATGAAGAGCATGTGAATACTTCTTGAAGAGAAGTTTTTGAGAGTGAAAACTCAAGAGAGGAGCTTTCCCTACTTCAGGAGGAAGTAGGCCCTCTTTAAATGACAGATAAAGTATTGGTGGAGAGTTTGGTAGAAACTCTTTCAGCCACCAGTATGTTGAAGGTCCTGATAACTTTAGTCCTCAGTGGTTGATAGTGTGCAATTCAATCCATGTCCTTTCTTATGTTTGAAGAAAGGAGTTGTAGTAGTTAGCCTGTTCAAGAGAAGGTCCATGTCTGCAATATCAGTAGTGAAACCGATAATTCCTTGTATCACATTTTCTCTCTGCTTTTAAAATACAACAGACGCACCATTCTGAGGCGGACCCGGAGACATAGTCCAGGTGGGAGGAACTCCGTCACAAAACATCTTTTGTCTTATGGTATGTGATTGATGTGAAGTGGTTTAATCTGTATTTTATGCCTAACAGTTAAATTCACATAATAACTATTTAGTTAAAGTTGCCAATCACATGTTGTAAAAAGAACTAGAAATGATCTTGGTTTAAAAATTCCGCATGTTAAATAACCTGAGTATTTATTGCTTTAAATTTCTATAGGCAGAGTCTGTAGAGGGCCAGGTAGCCTCTGGATCTCATCCTTTTCTGAAGGGTGACATATCTAGTAAACACCTCTACAGTCGATCTCTGACATAGAGTTAAGTAACTTGGGTCATTTTCAGATCAACGACACTTGCAAAATGTGAACAACATTGAAAGCGACACATTCCAGAAAGAAGATAGCATTAAACCGACACTTATTAAAGTGAAAACAAATAAAAAGTTACATTCGTAAACATGAAAGTGGCACTTGTGAGAGTGAAGGAGCACAAAAGCGATAGTTGGAAAAACTCACTGAAATAGAAGAACAATTGTGACCAAAAGTGAGATATTATCGATGAGAGTGTGCACCGAATATTGACATATGTTGAACATTGCATAGGAAATGTCTTGATGGAATTTTTATATGCTTGTTAAAGTTTGCATAAGGGAGTGCGTTCATGAAATTGCTACAGACTAAGCATGCGTGAGTAGGTGATTTTGACAGTTACAAACTGAGAAAAAGACTGGGATAATTAACAAAGCATCGATCGACCATAAAATTACTATGGAATGAAAGATCACAAGATCCATAGTAGGCTCAAAAATTCAAGTGTAGACAAAAATTTGGAGGGTGTTTTTCGCAGTGACAACACCTCCCTCAGGAAAATTCCTTGACTATTAGGCATACTATTATGGTAAGAAGAACTTAAAATAATGGTAGTAAATGGAAAAAACCTAGAGACTAATTTGTATAACAAGATTAGTCAAAAGTAAATTCCCATAATATCTGTATAAAAAAAAGAAACAATATATATTATAACTCCATTTCAAATTTAAATTATTTGTAGCTTATATACCACTATATACTTCAATTTATACATCAAAATTGATACTATATTTATTTTCCTAATTATTTTGAATTATGAATGAAGGAAAAGTCCCCCCTTAATCCTTCATTCGATATTGTTAATTTTTCACTTTCTGATATGGAATCTATAATGGTTTCTTCTATAATTTATAAACACCCTATTGGAGTTTAGGTCTAATTCAATATCATATGCATTCAATAGTCTATTTACTACCAACTTGTACTACCTCCCTTACACTTCCCACAACAACATTTATTAGATTTCTCTTTGTAATATTGTTACATTCATAACTAGAAATGGAGTCACCTCTTATGTTATTATATAATTTACTTGCCTCCACCATGAACTCCAAATGAATTAAAGAGGATGTCTCTTTTTTCTTATAGAAAATTTGTATATGGATGTAACCCTGTTGTTGTTAAATTGTAGCAAGAAAAGGATTCATTTGACTTGCGCCTTAGTCAAATGGAGAAGTTTGAAATTCCACATCAGCAGGATGACTTGAGTTTCAGTTATCAGGAGTGACATGGCATTTCCACTTAGTTAATTCAATCAATTCAAGTTTGTGGGCTAGAATTAGAGTTGTGCATGAGTTGATTGCTAAGATCTAGTAATCTAGTGGAGTTATTGTTAGTTAAACTCAGTTATATGAACTCTAGTCATGAATAGAGTCAAGAAGAGTTTAGTTGAGCAATAGTAACTATTTTTAACTCACTGTACCTCAGTTAACTAATCAATTTACTAAAAATATCCCTAGTCATGCATGTAATTCAAATTACCAAAGTTGAGTTTAGGAAAAGGAACAATGTAATTATCAATTGTATACTAGTTGAGTGTACATGTTTTGCATTGGAGTTGGTGAACAATTCCTCTAGGATATGCACAAGGAAATAGGGTATTTCCATATCTCTTAGGAGCTAATTTCCTTAAGGATTTCAAAAGGAATTAGGAGGAAGGCTAAAGCCTATTTTGGCTAAGTGTTGGTTAAAGCATTTCAGAGATTAGTAGATTGGTATTGTAGTGCAGGTTGATCTTCAAGGATTGAAGCTATCGCTGCAATAAATCCATATTCTCATATGATTTAATAAAAAAAAAGAGGTTGGGTTTTTCCCAGTTGGGTTCTCTAGTAACAATATTGTGTTCATTGTGATTGTATGGCTGCATGTTATTGCATTTGTTTCTATTATATGTTTTCCTTTTCGTAGATTGAGTGGAATAAATTTGTGTCGGGTAAAAAATCTCTACAAGATATAAGTGGATGCATGTGTTGCATTGAGAAATAAGGAAAAACATGTTCAGGGCCGAGATGTTATAGATATCTGACATAGGCGCATGGGACACCTACACCATGGAGATTTGAAAATAATGCAACATATCACGATTGGGCTTCTAAAATGCATCCTTAATCAACATGATGTTTGCAAGGGATGTACAGTTGGAAATTATGTCAAATATTCCTTCCAGGACCAAGATAGCAGCGTTGGAGCCATATTGGAGTGAGTTCACTCAGAAGTGTGTGGACCGTTTTCTACAGTCTCAGTTAGAAAGCACGTGTATTATGTGATTTTTGTATATGATTTTTCCCGCAAATGTTGGATCTATTTTATGAAGAATAAACATGAGTTTTATTCAAAATTTGTTGAATTCAAAGCCTTAGTTGAAAATGAGACTGGATAGAAAATTCAATCCCTAAGAAGTGATAATGGAGTAGAGTATGTGTTTAATGCCTTTAAATAATTATGTGCCAGGGAGGGCATTAGAAGAGAGTTTAATACACCTCAAAACCCACAAAAAAAATGGGGTGGCAGAGAGGAAAAAAAGCATTGTAGGGGTTGAAAGTGAAACGTTGCATGAAAAGGGATTGCCACTAAACCTGTGGGAAGAAGCATGCAGTACAAATATTTATTTGTAGAATAGGAGCCCTAACACAATACTTGGAATGATCACACCTGAAGAGGATTTCTATGAGAGGAATCCAAATGTATCCCGCTTTCGCATTTTTGGATTCATGGTCTATTTCCTTGTCTCCAAAGATAGTAGGAAAAAATTGGAGCATATTGTAGAGAAGGGGATCGTTGTAGGATACACAAAGACACCTCACATTTACTGGGTGTATATTCCTTCACTTAGGATGACTGTGATGAGGGGAGACTTCATATTTTATGAGGATAAGGCCATAAGAAAATCTCTAGAGTGAGATATGAGCATTCCACTATAGGAGGAGTTTTTAGCTCCAAAGGAGGAGCCCCAGTAAGACCCAAAAGATGTTGTGGAGAAACCACATGTGGAGGAGTAGAGAGAAGGTCGAGTTAAAGCTCAGTCACACAAAATCTTCCTGAGAAGGGACAGAGAGTACCAGGGAGGAAAACATATTGGTGTAGGATGGTTAGGAGCATGTTGGAGCTCCTATCTCCTTGCACAGACAAGGGAGATCATGAGACATATATTCCAGATATATGGTTCTCATAGAAAAACTGATTGATTATGAGCCTTTTCTATTTGAGGAAGCAGTTTCCCAGCAGGTGTGGGTAAATTCCATGGTGGAGGAGTATGAATCCATCATAAAGAATGATGCTTGGGAGGTTGTGCCTAGACCTGAGGGAAAATTTGTTATTGGCTCCAGGTGGGTGTATAAGGTGAAACATGCAGCTGATGGCAATGTTGAGAAGTACAAGGCCAATTTTGTAGCCAAAGGATTCTCACAGGTAGAGGGATTTGATTATAAGGATGCATTTGCCCCTGTGGAAAGATATTATTCTATTGGGACCATGCTTTGCATTGGCAACATAGTTTGGGTGGAAAATACACCAAATGGATATTAAGATTGCTTTCCTCAATGGAGTGATTGAGGCAGAGATCTACATTGAGAAAATAGAGGGATTTGAGACACTTGAAAATGATACATGTGTGTAAACTCAAGAGAGCCCTTTATGGTCTCAAGCAAGAACCTTGTTCTTGGTACACTCACATAAAATCCTATATCAATGGATTGGGCTTCACTAAGAGGGAAACAAAATCCAATCTATACTACATTTTGGAAGATGGAAGTTTTCTCATCTTAGTCCTATATGTAGATGATTTGATACTGACAGGAGATGAGAGGTTGATCTTGTATTGTAAGTAAGACCTTGAAAGAGAGTTCAATATGAAGGATATGGGCTTGATGCACTACTTACTTGGTTTGGAGGTCTGGCAGGGACATGGAGAGCTATATGTTAGACATGGAAAGTACACTTTTGTGATGCTTCAGAGATTCCATATGCATGATTGTAAGCCCATGGGCACTCGTCTAACTATTAATTGGAGGAAAGAGGATAATTATATAGGAGAGGAAATATATGGAACTATGTACAGAAAATTGGTGGGGTCCTTGATGTACTTGGTGAATACAAGGCCCGATAATTATTTTGCAATTAATTAGCTTCGTCAGTTTATGGTGAAGCCTACCAAGCTTCACTAGAAAGCAACAAAACATGTTCTCAGATACCTCAGAGGCACAATAGATTTTGTTTTATGGTACAAATAGACAAATAGAGTGAAGCTCCAAGGATTAACATGTGTATATTGGGCAAGGAGTCCATTTCAAAGGAAGAGCACATTGAGATCTATCTTGAGTGTTAGGTCAAAAAAAATTTATTGGTACAACATGAAACAAATATATGTAGCACTCATCTCAACAAGGTCAAGTATATGGCTGCTCGTCAAGCAACATGCAAGGCTATTTGGATGAGGAAGATATTGGTTAATTTTTTTAGTCAGGGGATGGAGTCTACATTGATCCTATTGTTTCCCTCCATGAGTTTTCTGAAGAAGTTGAGGAATAATTGGTATTTACCCTAAGTTAAAAGACAATTAAATCACTCATGGGGACCACTATTAGGGCCTAGATCTAGGGTGGAAGGCCTGAAGGCACAAGTGCTACTCACCAGACCCCTATCAACAAAGTACGAGGAGGAAGAGAGGAATTTTGACATGGGCACACATTTATGATTAAAGGTAGAGTGGTTTCTGGTTAGATTTTCATCCATCCCTGCCCGACCACCCCCCGGGATCAATTCAGGGGGGTAACTTGTGCGTGCAATAAGCAAGCGCCCCACGTCGGAGTTGAAAATTCAGAACTGGATCCAACGAATTAGATTCATTCCGAGGGGTGAGCATGGGTTTCTTCCTCTTTCCGTCTAACCCGCTGGAGGATGGTGGGGACCTGTTGAAGCCTAGAAAATCGCTGCTTCAAACATTGGGGGATAACCACCCGGTCGGGACCTTAGGACAGCTCCTTTTCCGTTTGGTGTGGTGGCTCCGACTAGATTGATAGGACCGGTTTCCTAAAAATTTAAATAGGTTGGTGATGGAATGATTGGATGAATGGAAAATGGGGCTAAATGACTGAAATAAAAATATCTAATCTAATCTATAATTGATAAATAATTCTAAAACTAACCGAGGCATCAAATATGAATACAACTTAAAGATTGTTTCATTCAAATATATAACCATAAAAATGTATTATAGTTTAATTGAAATATGCAGTAACAAATAAAGATAACTCCGTTTAAGAAATTAAACAGATTTATAATAACACATTGCATTCATCATTTTATATATCATTTGCATATACTGTAAAAGATAAATATTTCTACACACTTAGAAATGATATGTATAAAGAAATATTATAAAAACAAGTACATATAAATGATATAAAATTTTAAAAGAGAATATCTCACAACATAAGAAATTAACAGTGAATAGATAGAAATACCATATCCATCTTGATACTTTCCGATGCAATTCGATATCCAAATCCAGCAACTTCAATGTAAAACAGACTCCAAGATACAAAAATGAAATTCTTAAAGGCAATTTTGCATAGAACCACCAGATGTGATCCTTTATAAAAATATAAGATTCAATGGAGTACAGAAATGTAATCTCCAAGTCAAAATATTACAAATTCAGGACCCCTTTCTAAATGCATGAAAGGGGTTTAAATAGATACTTAATAAAAATAAATAACTAAAACTATTCCTACAATCTATCTAATCGGAAATCTAGAAACAGAATTGCGATCTTAAAGTGAATTGTCTCCTATATTTAATGTGCCCAGATGGCAGATCTTGAGCATATCTTGGACTTCTATTGGCCGACTCATTTTTGAATGCAACTGCCCAGTGTACGTAGCATTAGAGAATTTAGGAATGATACAATGAATAGCATTCGAAAGGAATTTGATGGCCATCTGTTGGCTGTGTGGCTTGATTAGATAAGTCCACATAATATCCCATGAAATTCCTTGAAGTTTGCTAATCTGTTGATTTTGATTGATTATCTCTTCCTTCCACCTGGAATCAGCTTCTTTTACTTTTGGTAATTTTCCCGGGGTACAATCTGAGATCAAATTAGTGGTGTACAAGCTGTCATTAACCAATTGTGTTGTATTATTCATCAAACTTTTAGCTCTTGATATGGCTCTTTCTGATTTCATCAACTGCTGTTCCCATTCCACAAATACAATTTCCTTGTGTCTTTCCTCAATTATGGGAAGACTACCTTTTCTTCCCTGCTCTGCATCTTTCCATGAAAGGAACTCATAAATTTTATCATCGGCATCATCAATTTCTTGCCTGAGAGTGATTGATTCATCTATCAAAGATGATGTTATTTTGCACAAAGGCTCAACTTGTGCCAACTTAAGACAAAATTCATTTAACTGCTGAGATAGCAGTTTGTTTATTTCAAGAGCTTTAGTTTTGAATTTAGCTAACTTAGGATAATCCTTGAACTTGTCCAATGCTGATTGGAACGTTTTCTCTTGTTAAATCTTCGCATTTTTCTCACTTTGCAGAAGATTTTGTACCTTTTCTACTTCTTGACTCAACTGTTACTGTTTGTTCAAGGCTTGTACATCAATTTTCTTCTTTTCAATACTAAGCTTCTCTTCTAGTTGTTTAGATCTAAGCTCTTGATCTTGCAATTGTTTCTCCAGTTGAACAATCGTTTGCTGATTCCCTGTGGCCTGTTCTTCCAGCATAACTATCTGTAAGTCTTTTTGTTTCATCAACTAAGAGACTTCAGAAGCTTTATATATAGTAGCAGCACTATAGGCACCTGCGTATTGAGATAATTTAGTGAGATCCTCAGATGGATTCACCTCAGTATCTTTATAAACAATATTCATAAACTCCACCTGTGAAGTTGAAAGTGCATCCTGATCAGTGTTCCTCCTCTTTCTCTGCTTTCTCACAACAGCCCTATGCTTGGGACTGTAAAATACATCTAGAGGAGGGATTTCTTCTATTTTCAACATAATTTCACTTGTGGGATGTTCAATAATAACTTCCATATTTTGGTCTTCCAGAAAATTAACTTGGGGATTATTTTGCAATCCTATTTGTTGGGAAAATTGATTATATTGGTCCAACAAATGGGAAGAAACAATAAGTTCAGCAGATTCTACTACTTTATCAGTAGTTTTCTCTCTTCCAAGTTGCAAATCTGGATTATTGTTCATATTTCCTGTTATTGTTTGTACAATAGCTTCATTGCCTATGTCCTCCTTTTCAATATTCACATTGGTATCAATACCTGAGCTTTCTTTTCCTGTCTGGGCTGAAGACTGCTGATCAGTATGTACATCAAGTTTAGCAGCTATTTCTTTCTTCTCAGTATCAACTTTTTTGCTAATGTCTTCTTTCTGCACAATAGGATTAGTTCCTGTTACTTATTTCTGTGTCTGTATGATGACCTTGTTGATAGATGTTTCTGTTACTTCTTTGCCAGATGTATCCTCTTTTTATTTTTGCTGTGACTCAGCTTCTTGCATAGGAACTCTTAATTGATCCAAAGGAGCTTTGAGTAATCTCTGGCTTCTAAATAACATAAAATTATTCATCTCTTCAGTCTGGAATTTGGACTTGGCCAAATCATAAAATTGGGACAAATTATCTACAGAAACAAATAAATCATCGAACGCATCTAGTTCGTGTTCAAATCGAGAAATTTAAACTGAAGTGGTAAAATCAAATGCCACCTTCCTTGTGTCATATTGCCTACCTTGGACTGTTGCAAGCTTGAGATTGGTTATTTTTCCAACTTCTTTCTCAGCATGAACAAAATTATTGAGAGTGTAATCTCCACATTTAAAAGGAAAAGTAGGCCACATTAGCTTTTTGCTATTCTTCAAAGTCCTGGACATACCTTCTACTGTTATCTGATATGAAATTTCCTGTGCTAACAGTTTATCTGGAACATACAAAGGAAGAATGTGTGGTTCTACAATACTACCGAAAACTCTGATATACGTGAATATTTCTTCTTCGAACCGATCCCCAATCGAGGATAAATCAACTTTAGCCTTCTCAGAAAGCTAGGAAGGAATCAGCCAAAAATAGTTTGATAAATCGGGATGAGGAAACTATGACAAACTATGTAAACATGGCTTTTAAAATGCCCCTTCCACAAGAACTTGTGATATATATGAATAGGAGCAGGATCTTTAGGGGTCCATTTCCATCCTAACATGGTAAACTCAGAATTAAAACAAAGGACATCTAGAATATAAGCACAAAAGTAAAAAAGAGTAGTATTTCCTGTGTTTTTTTCCTTCCTATACTCAAGAATCCTATTGGCTATCTTATCAGAAAGAATGACAGCCCAGTCCATTATTTCGGAGTTTATAGCAGAATGAATTAAAGGTACCATTTGTATAGAGAACCTAGCTGAATTGTCATTTCCGAATAATCTGCACATCATCGCTGCGACATAACCGTATGGAGGCGAAACAGATTCCACTGAGTACATACCTGATGCCTCGTTTTTGTGCTTTTCGGGAGCCCTTCTCCATTCTCTAATCGGCTCCGCCTGATTTTCATTATTTGCAGCAAATTCCTGGATGAAGGATTTGTTGTAGGTTTTCTGCGGGTCGGAAAAGTGGTACATTGCCTTAATGTCTTCTGCTTTAAATGACCCAAATGTTGCTCCAGAGGCTGAAACAAATGTCCTGTTCTGAATGGTCACATTGTCAATTACCCACCGAATCACATCATAATATGGGAAAATGTTTGCCTGAGCTGCAATTCGTTGCAGGAACGAATTTGCGAGTGCTTGAAGAGAGGTTTTTGAATCAGACTCTGAATCATCCTTGTCAGGAACTGTTTCTTTTGGCACAGTAACTTTAGGTTTTTCCCTTTCGATGAGGTTATATACCTCTTCCTAGGATAATTTACCAAGACCTTGACATGACGTGTCTATAACCAGCTTAATTTTAGCTGGTTTCTCTTTAGGTGCCATGGTGAAAACATGGGCTTTTGCAGCAACAAAAACTTTTGCTTTCCTGGATCTCTTTGAAATTTCGGTATCCGGTAACGTTTCCCTCGCTCTGCGAATGAAAGGTTTGGGTGTTCTTTGGTTCTGCAAAGGAGAAATAGTTCAATCGTGGTGAAAACGCAAATGAGGAGAACAACTGTATAAACAATCTATTCATTGATTTCCATTTATTATCTCCGTGTTTAAAACTTAAATGTATTCTAAAGAGTCACACTCGTGCATTCATAATAGAATACATCGTCATTATTCGTTTGCTTTTCTATTTAATAGTAAAAGTACAATCGGAGATTGACAGTTTTAAAATGAGACATAAAACTTTCACTTTGAATTATGCGATTGTGATTAATACATAATATATGCGCAATGTAAAATATAAAGATTAAACATTAATCACATCGGTCATTTTAAAAAGAGACAACAAACAAGATTTTCCAATCTCCGCCGATTTCCGATTGTGACGATGGTATATCGCATTGGGGTTTTAATATCATGAGTGAATGTAATATTCGTTCCTCCGAAATGCGATTGCGATTGATCGCATCGCATTGGAGTTGCACCATTTATCAAATAAAGAGATTGAATTTGCGATTTGCGATTTGCGATGGCGGTGGGGCCCATTGCATCGGAGATTTTATAAAACAAGTGTATTCTATAATGCTTTTCCGAAATGCGATTACGATCAATCGCATCGTATCGAAACATATATGAAATTTTAAGACTTTGGTGATTTACGATTGCGATTGGTTCAATAGCATCGGAATTTTTGACAAACAAATATACAACTTATGATATTTCCGATTTGCGATTGCGATTACTGTCCATCGGACTTTTTCCATTTAAATACTTTGATGTGATAAAGTCTTTATATTACATCGGATCGAAAATTCTTTCAATGTTGCATTTGTTTATACACACTTGTTAATAAAGATATGCAATATGTCTTTCTAACAATGAACTCTTATTTGTAATTAAAAAATGATCGGATTGCTTCTAAATCTTTTAGTTCTATCTAAAAAGAAAGATAAAAAGGAGACCTATTTATAAATGAATCTTATTCTAAAAATTTAGAAAGAGGGAGGGTTGTTGTACAGTACAACAATTGGTGATCCACTGGAACAAACAGTTATCTCTGAAAAGATAAAATGAACACTATATTTCTAGTAAGTAAATTTTTTTAAAGATAATGAAAACTATCTTAGAGAAATTTTTAAATAAAATCTAACTCTAAAGAAGAGTAAAAAATCACTTACAATTTCTTTCTAATTCCTTAAGAATAAATTTTTTTTTGGGTTATCTCAAGCTTTGATCGGTTGTTAATAATGAAGTAAATGGACCTCTCCAAGTTTTAGCTTTTGTGATATACTCTATTGTCATAGGCATTGCCTCTGTTGCTAGCAAACGTTCATAGTCTCGACAGGGTTACCTTTTAACCATCAACCTTTCATTATCCCATCCAACTAAGATTATGACTCTTTAAAAATAAATTCATAAGACATATTATCTCATGTTTTTTTTTTTTGTCTTTTATTTATTTTTTAATTTAAGAACCATTGTTCTAGTTTGGTAGCCAGTTAGTAACAATGCCATTCACTAGTTGTAATTAAACTGAACAAGCTGGCTCGTGATGAGACCCCTTGTCTTAATTTTATAAGCCATTACCGTGTTTTGGTGTGCAATATTGGTAATGTTAGTTTTATTACTTCTTATGATCATGGCAAGCAGGCTCGTGATGAGACCTCTTATCTCCTAAATTTTGCCATATAATTTCTTAGAATTACATTCTAAAAAATCACAACCTAAATGGATAGGGTGAAATAGTTGTATCCTTAAGAATCAATGGATGACAATTTTCAGATTTTTTTGTTTGCTAAAGCTTGAAAAAGTCTTTACTTTTTAAAGATAACCTTTCTCTGCTTAATAAAGTTATAATGATTTACATTTTCCTCAAAGTTTCAAAAGATCATGCAAATGTTTTGAACAAATTTTCAAAGTTTAACATTTTATTTTAAACTATCAAAAATTGTAATCATTTCCCTAAAAATTCTTATTTACACAAAATAAGTATTATAACATTCTTCCTAAGACAATTTTCTAATAGTAAAAAGTCAATTAGAGACTATTAACAACCTTTATTTACAAAACAAACAAAAATTGTAGAAAGGAATATGTACAAGTAAGAAGGGGTTACCTCCTTATGAAAAGAATTTCTTTAAGACAAGCCCATTTACAGGAAGAGATTCTCTCTTTCCTGTTAAATCTTGGAGTATGAATGTATATGAGCCTATCTTTTCAGCAATCTGAAATGGTCCAAGCTACATTTTCTGAAATTTGGTATGCTTACATTTTTCTTCATGTGCTTTATCCCATTTCAGAACAAGATCACCAATTGACAAATTTTTTGAGCCGGTGGAACTTGAATCAAAATAATATTTTACAAGTTGTTGATGTTTTTCATGAATACATTTTTCTTTTTCTCTATCTTCTTCTAATTTAATGATTTGATCAAATCTCAACTGCATGGATGAGAAAGGATTTTCTTCAATGAATTGCACTAGGGCTAATTATGGGAGAGCTATATTTGATGGTATCACATCTTCTTTTCCATAAACTAAATTGAAAGGTGAAGTTCCTATTGAAGCTTTAAGGGTAATACATCAGCTCATAGTGCAAAAATTAAAGACTTGTGCCAATTCTTTTGATTTTTATCAGTGGTCCTTTTAATGATTTTGATGAGATTTTTGTTAGTGGATTCAGCTAAACCATTACCTTATGGATAATAATTTGCTGAATATTTAAATTTAAAACCTCTTTTGATTGCAAATTCCATTATACTATTTCCAGAAAAATAAGATCCATTGTCAAAGACAAGAGCGTTAGGTACACCAAACCTGGTAATGATGAATTGATCGATGAAATCAATATTTGCATCAGAATTGACTACCTTTAGAGGGATTGATTCTACCCACTTTGTGAAGTAATATGTTGCTGTGAGGATGTATTTGTGCTGTTTGGAAGAATGAGGTACTATCTCACCAATGATGTCAAGTCCCCATTGCTCAAATGGTTGCTCAATGTTTACTGGTTGCAAATGAAAAGTTGGCTTCCTTTGTCTTCCACTAGCAGTTTGACAAATTTTTCACTTCCTCACATAATTATGTGTATCTTTGAAAAGGGTAGGCCAATAATATCCAACATGGATGATTTTGTAAGCTATGGTATCACCTCCAAAATGACCGCCTGCTGGTCCATCATGTAATTCTTGCAATACCTTTTTTGCTTCAGTCTTTTCAAGACATCTTAATAGGATTGAATCATAATTCTTTCTAAATAACACATCATCAATGATTTCATATTTAGTAGCCTTCAATCTTCAAGCACGTTTATTATTATAGCTGAGATTAGAAGGAGTATACCCATTTTTCAAGTAAAAGATCAAATCAACATACTGTGATTCAGAATCCGTAACACTTATCTGTCTTACTTGAACAACATTGTCTGGATCTTGATTTTATGGTATGTTGTGAGCTCCTACTATTAATCTGCAAAAACGTTGACCTCCAACAATATTCGCTGGCTTAATATCAATATCATATTCTTGCAAAGTTGTCACCCAATTAGCCCTTTTTTCTCCTACTTCCTTTTGAATTAGTAATTGTCTCACTGCAGAGAATGGGACAATAATTTTTGTATGTGTTTTTAAGAGAAAAGGTTTAAAGTGTTTGATTAACTTAAACACAACGAAGGCTTGTTTTTCTACATCGGAATAATTCAGCTCAACTCCTTGTAGATTCGAGCTAAAGAAGGAAATTAGTGCTTCAATTTGTTGATCATTGAGCTGTGTTAAAACAACATCAGAGGATGTTTCGGTGGCCAAAGTATACATAATAAAATCTTTAGAAAAATCCGGAGTATTCAATGCAGGTGCATTGATGATTTCCTGTTTGATTGCATCAAAGACTTCTTTCTCTTTATATCCCCATTTGAATACTAAATTTTTCTTAATCATATTCTGCATAGGTAAAACAATTTGATAAAATCGAGAATGAATCTTTTTACAAAATTAATCCGTCCTAGAAAATATTGCATGGAATTTTTGTTATGAGGTAAAGAAATATCCGAAATTTCTTTAACTCTGTCTGGGTCAATATATATACCATATTTTGACACAACAAACCCTAAGAGTTTTCCTTCATCAAGAGCAAAGAAGGATTTCTTTGGGTTTAAAGAAATACCAAACCTTCTACATCTTTCAAATATTTGTTTCATATCATGTAGATGATTGGATCTCTCCTTTGAATATATTGTTATGTCATCAAGATAAATAACAACCGATCTATTAATCAAACCCTTAAATGCTATGTCCATGTCTCTCTGGAAAGTAGCTCCTGCATTTATTAAACCAAAAGGCATTTTCTGATAAGCATAGGTTCCCCATTTGGTTCTGAAAGTAGTTTTCAGCCTATCATCTGGATGTACTAAAATTTGATTATAGCCTGAAAATCCATCAAGGAAGGACATAAGTTCAAAACCAACTACCTTTTGGAGTATTTGCTCCATGGTTGGAAATGGGAAATTGTCCTTTTGACACGCCTTGTTTAAATTTCTGAAAGCAATACAGATTCTAATATCACCATTTTTCTTACTGACATGTACCATTTTGGAAACTCAATTAGAATACCTTACAGGAAAAATGATTTTGGCTTTCAAAAGTTTGTTGAGTTCTGTTTTGATTTGATCTTCAAGATTTGGATGAATCTTTCTTAACTTCTGTTGAACAGGCTTAACATCAGATAGCATTGGAATTGTGTGTTGAATAATAGAAGTATCATAAGCCTTTAAGTCTTCATAATTCCAAGCAAAGACATTTTTATACTTACTCAGAAGTTTGATGAAAGCAGCTCTTTCTTCTGGAGTTAAATTGAGTCCTAGATTAACATTCTGAGGTTTAGAATCAGAGCCAAGATTCACTAATTCAAACTTCAAAGTTGAAATTTGAAGTTTAGCATTAGTAACTTTCTTGAATCTGTCTTTAATATCATATAGATCCTCAAGTTTAACAACAGATTTAGGAATCAGATTCTCATTACTTCTTGAAGTAATTTGCAGATCATGATCGTCTTCATCAATAATTTGTTCATCATAGGATTTCTCCGAAGTCAAGAAATTCAATATGTCCTCATCGTGGTAGAATACTCTCCAGTTTGGGATATTATCGGGAACAAATGGGTGAAAAATCAACTCTACTGAAAATCTATCAGGACTGCAATCTTCAGCAGGGAGGAGTTTGGATGCAACATTAGCTAACAAGTTAGCTGATGTGTTTTGATTTCTGGGAATAGAAGAGATATTAAATGCTAGAAATTGAGTGGTAAGGTCTTGTACTAGGGTTTGATAATGTTTAAGATGTCCTGAAAGACAATGGATGGTATTTCTTACTTGTCTTATGACAATTTCAGAATCTCCATATACTTTCAAGTATTTTACATTTAACCCTATGGCTTTACAAAGCCCTTGAATCAAGGCTTCATATTCTGTAGTATTATTAGTGCACTCAAATTCTAATTTACATGATAGCATGGTTTTCTCTCCTTTTGGATCAATTAGGATGCATCCTGCTCTTGCTCCATCACTAGATTTTGATCCATCAAATTATAATGAACAAAATAAAGTTTTATCTATAAATGTATCAGAAACATTAACAATTCTAGAAGAATCAGATTGCGAAAAATTTTCAGTTTGAGAAACAAAAGTATTTACAGAAAAGGGTGATTGTGGTGCAGTAAAATTCCCAAGGAATGACTCAGTGGAATAACTTCCAAGGATGTTATTGTTGAAAGCTATAGGTTCATTTGGTTGTTCAAATTCAGTTACAGCATGTGTCATGTGTTTCTCTCGCTCGATTTTGATTTGATTTGGTTTCCCTTTGTAGGGAAGCCACATATGTGAATAATCGGTTGCGATATAATCGTTAAGCTTTGCAGACCAGTCTTTGCTTAAGACTAACCCATAGAATTCATGAATATCTGCAATTAGAATATCAATTCTTTGGACAATCCTAGGATCAGAAGCTAGTCTAATGGTAACTGAATTTATTTCTCCTACAACTTGAACTTTAGAGCGATCCAATTGTACAATGTGAACTACAGACTTTTGCGGTTCAATATTCAATTTCACACAGAATGAAGTAGGCATTATATTAGAGGATGCTCCAGAATTAATCAAACAATTATGCAAATTCTTATTGTAGATTTCATAAGTCAACAAAAATGGAGGTGTCTGAGAATTTGATCTTTCTCCAATAAGAACAATATCTGTGGCATCTACTTTGTCTGATGGCTTACGAGTCCCTTTAGCTGCTTTGACAACTACACCGCTTGGTAGAGGAGCAATAGGTAATGCATTTAATTCTTTTAATAGCGGCTTTTTTTGATGTTTAAGTTTGTTGAGTTCATGTAAAGAGATGTTCGCTCTAGTATTTTTCATGTCCTCAACAATGTTATAATCCATCGGATCTGATACCACTAGAGTCTTAGATGATGATGTGGGAGGATTGGAAGATGGTCGCTGATTCTGAGTGGGTAAAGGAGAAGTTTTCTTTGCAGGAGTTTTGTCTTTGGTATTGGGAGTTGTAGTTTTCTTCTTAGGAACAGGTTGAACAGGTTCCGATGTAGATTTGCTCCTTGTACTCACAGGCATAGCTTCTTGTTCTATTTCACTGTCCGAATTAGGGAGAATGAAATCCAACATTCCATGTAATTCAACTATTTCCTCTCCTTCTTCTTCATCATCTGATACTAGAGGAGTATCTTCTTCTTCTTCCTCTTCTGATTTTGCATTGGAGATTGAATTGGGAGGTTTAGATTCAGCTTGATTTCTCTTGAAATTTCTGAATGGTGTATTTGTAGAAGTCTCTGCTACTTGCTTTTTGATCTCAACCATCTCATTAGACATGGTTTTAAGAACTTTCTATAAGCCTTCCATGTCATATGGATCTCTTGGTGTCTTTTTCTTTGAATCAGCCTTAAAAGTGACTTTTTTTGATTTTCTTTCCTCAATAGCATTTTTCTTATCTAGAGCAATCATTTGTTTTTCAACTGAAATAACTTCTTTCATATTTTCAACTAAAGTTGGTTTTGCAGCTCTATCTACAAAAATTGCTATGTTTGAGGGCAAAGCATTAATATACCACTCACTTCTAACCTACTCACTAGGTTTAGATGTTGCAGGGATCCTATTCAAGAGTTTATTAAATCGAGAATTAAAATATTTGATGGGTTCTTTCGGTTGTGTCTTTAAATTGGAGAGATCATTGATTAGGGTAGCTATTGATCTATCATCTCCATATTTAGTTAAAAATTGCTCTTCGAACATATCCAAACTTGTAATAGAATATGAAGGTAAGGAAAAGTACCAGGATCCTACCGTCCCTTGCAAAGTATAGGGAAATAACCTGACTACGACATCTTCGTGCTCTACTGCATTCAAATTTATAGCAAGCATAAAGTTATTGATGTGTTCTTCTCCTGGTATACCAATATCTAGACTAAAATTTGTCAGCCATTTTTCAGGATGATCAGGTAAATCATGTAAAGGTGCAGCAATATTTACAGCTCCCGGTCTAGTCCATGGTCTCTGTGCTGCTTGTGCCATTATTGGGATACCAATGGGAGGATTTGAAGAAATGACTGGTGTATGAGTAGTAAGAGCTGAAGTACTAGAAGAGACAGTTGATGTTTGGACAGATGTTGTTTGAGCAGATGATGATGATGAGATTGTCTGTTCAACTTAGTGTTCCTAAATTGATGTCATAAATTTTCAACCAAGGCTAGTAAACTGTTGAAGTGAAGTGCACTATATGTGCTTAGGTATCTTCTTTCTTCTTCGTTGTGTTTGGTGTTTTTCAGTGTTTTTAGTTTTGTGTTTTTATGTTAAGAGGAAAAGAACTAAATTTTTGGCAAAGAGAAGTTATTGATCACACTAAAACAGAACAAAACCTACTCTTAAACTATGTATGGTACTTAAAAACAGAAAATGCTAATCCACAGATTGTAAAGCTTGACAAGAAAAATAACTCATAACATTAAAATCAGTCCAATTCATTTTAGTAGAGGTATGTTGGAACAACTTGAGAAAAGGATAAGTTTGATGTAATGAAGTTCTCTATAGTAAACAACAACTTACAATATCACAGAGAAAATCTCATTCATAGTTAGAAATTTGCTGAAACTTTTTGAGAAAAGATTATCTGCAACATAGTAAGGAACCCTATGCTAAAATGACTTATGACACTAAAATTAACCCATTCTACCACTCAAAATTTTACTATTAAGCCTCATTCAAGGGTTAGAGATCTCTTGGAATAGCTTTGGAAAAAGGTTGTTTGTAAAATTATGAGAAATTGCAGAACAGTCAAGCACCCAAAATGATATAACTAATTCTTGTCCATATGATAATGATGTGTTAGAAGAGATTAAGAACAAGAGCAGCTTGTAAAACAATGAGTGTCTTTTAAATCTAATTAACAGGACTGGAATGCAATTAACTAATAAAAAAAAAACTTGAAATACAATGAACAGAACTGAACTAAAATGCAATTAACCTCCGAAGTACTACAGTTCTATCTCATTCACGTGTTAGTGATATATTGGAACAATTCATGAGAACATGATTGACTGTAATATTCGATGTAAGTAAACATAACAGAAAACTGCCTAAATTTAGAATAAACAGAGTTAAAAATCACTTATCTAGGAAATATGCACAAAGCCTCTTAGACAGTAGGGGCCCTCTACCATCAGATTAGCACACGAATCCTTAACTCCTTAACGTTGCCTCAAATCATGCATCAAAGTTGTACTTCTTTCATTAAAGGAAAAACGCTTCAGAAACAGAGTATTACGGTCTTTTGAGAAATACCAACAAAACATCAACTAACTAACTGTCTCTCGGTTCACCGAGTTATTCTTATAAGCAAAATACATAACTGACATTGAGTATAAATAGGCATAGGTGTCTTTTTCAATCAAAATCGAATTAGAACTCCTGTTGAGGACTCGTACTTTGTTGAAGACATCTACAGAGTCCTTGTCCTTGTAGAAGTCTACTTCTTAATTTTAGCTTCCTCCACGTGCATAACCACTTGCAGATTTTTGCTCAGACTTCGTAGAGGGCAATGAATGATGTAGAAGAGTTTTGGAATTTAACCATATGAGTTTTCCCTTGAAATTACACCTGTAACCTATGTAAACATGAATATGGCTACAGAATATGCGACTAGCTATAGAATGACTGCATTCTGTAGCTAAGTCTGATAAAAAATCACTATGACAACAAAACCACAAAAGTATAGTAAGTCAGTCATTGCATGCATTTTTAAAGTAACTTTAATCATTCCTATTGATCTTTTAAGCCTAGAACTAATAAAGGACAAATGGAATGAAGTGAAATTTGGTAAAAGGAAAGGACATCTTTGGGGCTCAACATACCCCCACTGCAAAGCTTTGCATGTCCTCATGCAATCAATCCATGTATTCTGAAACATCTGCTAGGACATCTAAATTCCTTTTTCTGCTTTGCTTGGTGTTCAATGGCATCCTAGGCTTCCTTATGACCAATTTGAACCTCAAATTTATAAGTTCCCTGCTCAACTTTTTGTTTTTCTTCTTCAGCTTCTCACTAGCCTTGTACAATTTTTCTATTTGCAGAGAGGGAGTTGTGTTCATATCACTTTTCAGCTTGACTTGCTCCCTTAAAATTTCATTTTCATTTTTTATATGCCTATTAAGTATTTCCAATTCATATTTATCTCTTCTCAGCACTTCAATTGGAGATTCTTGTGGGCTAGGAGTTCTTCCTTTGCTTTCTGAGGCTCTCTTTTCTAATGACTCAACATAATTATAGATTTGTTGTTGGGCTGGGTCTACCTCCGGAGTTCCTGCATCAAGATATTCTTTGTACTGGTACTCAGGAGATCTGTCAGTTGGTGTCTCTTCATCTTCAATTTTTATGATTCATGTTTGCTTAACTCCAGTCTTCTTCAATATGCCTCTAAGCCTATGGCTTCTTCTTAGTTTAGATGGTCCCTCACCTCTCTCCTTAGCATACTTTCTTATTATCTTCTCCTTTTTAAGCTGTTTCTTGATTTCAGCCAATTTTTCAGAGATAATCTCCTCACTGTCTTCTTGTATGGATTTACCAGTTTTAATTTCAACAGATTTGGAAATTTTTCTTCTCCTGCTTCTTCTTACAAGTTTTCCTTCAGATGGAGTTTCTTTAGGTTCTTCAAAATGATTCCTCAAGAGGAACTCATCCCAACTGTCTCCCACCTTTTTTAAATGATGCTCAATTAAGATTTTAACTAGGCCATGGTGATATAGGGTGGTTTCCAAGAACTAAACCCTATTTTGGACATTAGAATCCATTCTCTTTAGGCTATGGAGTAAGAAAAAGGGTAAATTGATTTCTTCATCTAAGAAATGCATCATAAGTCGAATGTGATAAACATATAGGGTACCAAACCTTCCCTCACAAGTTACAAACTTTTGCAGAATTAGCAACATATTTCGCCATTTATTCTTCAATGCTGAGCTAGGAATGCCCTTCTTAAAAACTGAAATATCCATACCTGGTGTTTTTAGCATCTGCGTCCATGCTTCATTGTGGAACTCTTTGTTTTTGAACCATCGTTCACCTTGCCTTGGTAATTCTGCTACCTCTGCTATGAAGTATTATGTGATAATGAACTTGACATCACCTATTTCAACTTCTGACCCTTTGAATGACCGGGCAAATGACTTGGTGACCTCCTTATGAAAACCATTAAACTTCTCCAAAAACTGTAGCCATCCGACCTGTTGTAACATCTCTTTAATTTGTGGGTACCCTTCTAGGTATTTGGTTCCGACTGGTTCAGACCTTACAATGAGTCCCATGGCTTTTTTTCTCAATCTTCAATTTACTGCTCTGTTACTGCTCTCCTATTCAAGGTAAAAATGACTGTAGAAGGTTTTTTTCACCCCAAAGATGACCTCTCTGTTTCTGCAGTCAGGAATTGGCTACGGAAAAAAAAATGACATGAAGTGGATATGGAATGAGTGAAATACGATGAGGGTAAATCATATGAATAAATGAGTTTGAGAGCTGTCATGAAGTAAATACCGCAGAAAAATCCCATGAGGATTTCAAAATCATCACTGAATATTTCAAGTTAGTGACGTGACCTAATAGGTCACTTCAAGTACTAACCGTTAATTGTTAATAAATTATGATTTGATATGGCGGAATAGAAGGGATTTTGTCCAAGGATTTTATGATAGGTTTTATCAATACGAATAATCAAAATAACTTTATGAAACATACATATAACTTAACTTTACTATATCTTTCATAATCTGTTATCATAATAATTTCACAATTTTACCTTACCCCTTCTTTTGATTTTTTCTTTTTCAATATGCTTGGTCTTTCCTTTGAAAATCATTGATCTTTTAGTCTTCATAATTCCTTTGATTTTGCTTGTTGACATAGGTGTGCAGGATCAATTTGCTGCTGAACACGTGGTTGCTGGATAGTTGGCTGCAAAATATCTGGCTGTAGAATGTCTAGCTGCAGAATGTACCTGTGAAAGCTTTGAAACATGGAATGAAATAATTTGAAATATGGATGGAATGAAGTATAAGATGAAAATGGATTATGAACTATAATGGAATGAAACATGAACGAAGTGGAATATGATGGAATGAAATAGATCACAAATGTGGAGTGAAATGAAATATGAAAAGTGGCCTGCAACTTATGATTTGTAATATTCAATTGCAGAAAGAGATCAATTTTGAAAATCTGAAATGAAAATGAGATGGATCATTAAATAGAGTGAATGAAGTATGGATGAATAGAGTGAATGGAATATGGATGAACTGAGATGTGATGAAGTGAAATGGATCATAAGTGGAATGTGATATCTAAAGTGGGCATGCACTTATGATTTTATGATAGCTGTTTGCAGGAAAAGAACAATTTTGAAAAGCTAAAGTGTCAGAAGGATTCTGATTTTCACTTTATCTTTTCTGTATAAACATGCTAATCAATGATTAGTTTTCATGTTTATACTTTATTTTTTTTTATTTTTTATTTTTTATTTTTTTTTAATCTGATTTCAGAAAATACAATTAAGTTGATGAAGAAGAAGGATTCTTCTTCATTAACTTCACATCACTGTTCTCTTGGAATCTCTTGACAAATTCTTCTCTTGAAAGTGGCTTATGATACAGCTTCAATCTATGACCATTTACAAGAAAAGTGACCTTCTCTTCATCTATTGTCCTAATTTTTATTGCTCCATTGTCAAAAATTTTCACAATTTCATATGGTCCAAGCCAATGTGTTTGGAATTTACCTTGAAAATATTTGAACTTTGAATCAAACAAGAGGGCCCAGTCACCTTCTTTGAATTTCTTTTCCTTAATGTACTTATCATGCCATCTAGTCCTTTGCTGCTGGACTATACTTGTTTTCTGGACTGCATCTTGTCTGATCTCATCCAATTCATTAATCTGCTCCAATTTGTGCTTTTGTGCCTCTGTTAAATCAAGTTCTAGCTGAACTGCCATTTTAAAAGTTTGAATCTGAAACTCTATGGGAAACAAGACTTGTTTTCCATAAACAAGTTCATAAGGAGTATGATATGTTGTGCTTCTCCATGTAGTTCTATAGGCCCACAAGGCTTCAGGAAACCTGTCTGCCCAATCTCTTCTATGTAAATGAACAGTCTTTGTTAGGATCCCTTCAATGACCTTGTTAGTAGATTCCACTTGGCCATTTGCTTGTGGATGATAGGGAGTAGATTTTCTGTGTCTGATTTTGTACCTCTCCACCATTTGTTCCACTAGCCTTGATGTGAATTGAGCTCCTTGATCTGTAACAATTTCTCTTGGGACACCAAAACGGGTAAAAATATCCTAAAAAACAAAATTAACTACAGATGTTTCAGTAGCAGAAAGTAATGGCTTGGCCTCTACCCATTTGGTAACATAATCAGTGAAAACTAATATATATTTCTTTTGTCTTGATGGAGGACTAATATGTCCTACAAAATCTAAAGCCCATTTCTCAAAAGGTTCAATATGTACCTGAGGCTGCAATGGAATCTCACCTGAAGGAGAAGGTTTCCCTACCCTTTGACAACTGTCACACCTTTTGAAATACTCTTTAGCATCTTTAAAAAGGGATGGCCAATAATATCCCAAATGAAGGATCTTATAAGCTGTCCTTTTATCAGCAAAGTGTCCACCACAAGGTTCATCATGACATGCTTTGAGGATCTCAGGCATCTCATCTTCTCGAACACATCTCCTAATGATAAAGTCTGGACCTGTTTTGTATAACTCATTAGCAACCCATGAATATTTTGCATTGTCATAAATTATATTTCTTTTGTCTCTTGCATTCATTATTGAAGGAAATTTTCTTGAAACTAGATAATTAGCAATGTCAGCAAACTAAGGAGTTTGAGTAGAAATTGCAAAAAGATATTCATCAGGAAATTGATCTTCAACTGGAGTATTGTCTTTGATGTTTTGGAGTCTATATAGGAAATCAGTGACTGTATTTTGTTTTCCAGGCCTATCTAGAATGGTGATGTTGAATTCCTGTAAAAGCAATAACCATCTTATGACTCTGCCATTAGTAATTTATTTGTTCATTAGATATTTAATTGCAGAGTGATCTGTGTGAACAAAAGTTTCATAGCCTATTATATAGTGTATGAATTTATTTATGGCATGGACAACAGCTAAGAACTCTTTTTCAGTTACAGTATAATTTAACTCTGAAGAAGTCAAATTTTTACTTGTATAGTAGATGGCATAAGGAATTAGGTCTTTTTGTCCCAATACAACTCCTAAAGCTGTGTCTAAGGCATCTGTTGAAATATGAAAAGGTAATTTCCAGTTAGGTCCCCTTAAAATAGGTGCTTCAGAGATTTTTGTTTTCAGGGTCTCAAAGGCTAACTGGCAATCAAGATTCCATTTGAATTCATAGTTCTTGGTAAGTAATTTGAAAAGTGGAGATGCTATCTTGGTGAAGTTTTCTATAAACCTTCGATAATATCCTGTAAATCCTAGAAAACTCCTAACATCTTTTTGACAACTTGGAACAGATAAGTTAGAGATGACTTCAAATTTTGATTCACAACTCTAATCCCATCCCCTGAAATGAGATGCCCCAAAACAATTCCTTCAGTAAACATCATAAAACACTTCTCATGACTTAGTGAAAGATTTGTTTCTTTACATCTCTTTAAAACTTTTTCCAAGTTTGCTAAGGCTTCTTCAAATGTGTTTCCATAGACTGTGAAATCATCCATATATACCTCTACACAATCATGTATTAGATCTGAAAAGATTCCTAGTACTTCCCTTTGAAATGTTGCAGGTGCATTGCATAGTCCAAATGGAAATACTTGGTAAGCATAGGTACCCCAAGGACAGGTGAATGTGGTTTTGTCTTGATCTTCAAGTTCCACTTGAATTTGATTATAACCACTAAACCCATCTAAAAATGAGAAGTACTTTTTGCCAGCTAATGTATCTAACACTTGATCTATGAAAGGTAGGGGAAAATGATCTTTAAGAGTAGCTTTGTTTAATTCCCGGTAGTCAATACATACCCTCCATTTACCATTTTTATTTAGCACAATTACCAAAGGAGAAACCCATTGACTATCTGAAATGGGATAGATATAGTTGACATTTAACAATTTCTGCAATTCTTCTTTAACAATCTCCCTAAGATTTGGATTCATTCGTCTCTGAGGTTGTCTGATTGGCTTACAATTTTCCTCTATGTAGATGTGATGAGTGCAAGTCTTAGGGCTTATCCCTTTCATATCAGTGTACTCCCATGCATATGCAGAAGAATGTCTCTGTAATATCTTGACTAGCTTTTCTTGTTGAGCTTTCTCTAGGTTCTTGTTTATATTTAAAGTTTTACCTGGAAATATCTCATATGTAGAGCTGCCAAATTTATCCATGGAGTAAAAAGACATCTGTCTTGATGATAAAAACTTAATGTTGGATTCTTCTTGAAATTGTTCATGTTTGTATTCCGAAGAGGATTCAAAGTTTTCTAAGGTATTTAGAATTTGGCTATCTTCACTAATTTCTGAAATTGTGAAGAGAGGTTGTATGTCTTCTTCATCCTCAATCCATTGAGTATCATCTAATTCTGTAATTGTTTTTGATGGAGGATACAAGGTAAATTTCTTGGTTGAACTACCATCAGAGATGTACATATCACCGGATCTACAACTAATGAAAGCATCAACTGTAGCTAACCAAGGTCTTCCTAATATAATAGGATGCCCTCCTAGATTATTCTTAGGAGTTAGGATCATAAAATCCACAGGATACTCCCAAGAATCTAGGGACACTGAAATGTCTTCTATTACCCCATCAGGTTTGATCACAGATCTGTCTGCTAATTGTAATAATGTGGGTGTAAAAATAAGATTAGGAAGTTTTAGTTTATCCATGATTTGTCTACTCATGATATTGATTGCTGCTCCTAAATCAATAAGTGTGTTTTGAATCTCAGTTCCATTGATGTGTATTTTAACAACTGGATTTCCTGGGTCTAGATACTTTGGAATATAAATCTTACCCATCATGATGTCTGCTATTTTTCCTTCCAGTTGAATTTTCTTTGTCTCTTTGATTCTTTTTCCTGTTTTTTTCATGCTCAACTCCTTTATTGTCTTTGCTAAGATTGGAATTTCCTTGATAGCTTGTAATAATGGGATCTTAATACAAACATTCCTTAGCTCATCTAGGAAATCATAATTAGCCCCCATAATTTGTTTTTCTACACCCCTACCAATTTGTAATCTTTCTGGAAAAGGAGGTGTAGAGGTGGATGTTGATGGCTGCTCTAATATAGGAGTTGAAATTATTGGTTCTTTTTGTTTTGATTTTTCAATGTTTGGGGCTTGAAAAGATGTGTTCTCTTCAAGACTTTTATTTACCCATAGAGAATCTTTCTCAGAATTGTTTTTCTCTTGTATGATTACAGAAGGTTTCTTCTTTTCAAGTATTCTTCCAGACCTAAGTTGAACATCATTAAGGTCTAAAGGAGTAATCAAATAGGTTGGAAACTGTTGGCCTTATATCATGTATGTGTTCTGAGGATTTTTATTGTTGGGGTTTGGTATGGGTTGGGCAGGTAACTGATTTTCTTTATGAGGAAATGGTAATGGAAGTGGTGGATTTTGATGATTTTGTTGAGGAGGGAAATTTGGATATGGTGGATATTGATAGTACTGAGAGTATCTTCCATAGGGATTTTGTGCTCCTTGTGCCCAAGTTTGAGATTGAATTTGGAATTGGGGCCAAGGTTGCTGCCAAGAATTCCAATTTGGCGGGGGTTGATTATACAGTTGATCATGGAATCCTTGTGTTTGAGGTCCTTGCCAAGGCCTCCTAGAGACAAAATTGAGAGATTCTGTGAAATTTGTAGGGGTTTCTTCTTGAAAGACAGCTTTAAGACCAGGAAGTGAAAGACAACTCTTGGTCTCATGCTTTTCTAAACAAATTACACAAGTATCTACAACTTTTGCATCCAAAGGGCACTCTCTCAAGGCATGCTTCTTTCTACATTTGGGACAAAAGATTGCTAAGGCATCAGATTCAACTTTTTTCTTGTTTTGTAACTTAAGGGTGTCTATTTGTTCACTAAGACTCCCTAAAATGTCAGATTTGAATTCATCAAGCATATGTCATATTTCTGCCCTACTTACTGCCCAAGAAGCAGACTTACTTTCCCTTGCAAGAGTGGGGTCTCTTGGTCCTTTTATAGTTTTAGATTTCCCTCTTGAAAGGCTAATACATAATTCAACTATTTCAGGTAATGTAAGCTGAGATAAATCCCCTTTTCCCATCATATTAAGGATGTCTAGCCATTCATCCCTAATTTTCTTTAACAAGAGAGCTTTCAAAGTATCTTGGTCTAAGTTTTCCATTTTTACTCTTTTGATGTTATAGTTAAACCTCTCCAACAAATCTTCCATATTTTCATCCTCTTTTTGTAACATTTTAAACACTTCCTCCTTATGGTTGAATGGCATACAATAGTCCAAATACCTCTCTAGAAATGCCTGTTTCATGTCTTCCCATGTCCTAATAGAACTGTTGATCAAACTCATAAACCATTTTAATGCTACTCCTTTCAATGTTGAAGGGAATAGATTAAGTTTTTGGGCATCTTGTAAGTAATCATAGGTTCTACATAGGACTTCAAATTCAAATAGGAAGGTTTCGGGATCTTCACTTTTAAGTCCATAAAAGTTTGGAAGGACAGAGGGTGAAATATTTTTCATAGTTGCATTGGTTTCTTCATCTACTATAGGAAACCCAAAAGAGCTTCCCATTTCCCTTATACCTCTTCCTTTGCCTCCTTCTTCACCTCTACCTCCTTCTCCTTCAGCACCTCTACCTCCTCCAAATAGTGTGTGTTCTCCATTAAAGACTCCTCCTCCCCCTTCTTCTGCCATAGCTGATTCTTCTGTGGAAGTGGAAAAGTTTATGTCCCTGGCAGGGGTACTTGAGTCTTCTTCTAAGACAGGCTCAGTGGATGAAGTGGAAGGTCTCTCTGATGGAATATCTGATCTTAAGCCTTCTAGAAGTCTGTGATCAGTATAGGATGGAATGTAGGTTTAAGTTGGAGGTGTGCTGCCTCTTGGTCTTGGTGAAGCAAGTGGTGTTTTAGGAATCAAACTTCTACTTCTTATGAATCTACCCCTTGAGTATCCTTCTCTATGCATATCATTGTTTTTGGGAGGTAAGAAACAAGGCTACCTAGTTACACTTCCCCGGCAACGGCGCCAAAATTTCTGTTCAACTTAGTGTTCCTAAATTGATGTCATAAATTGTCAACCAGGGCTAGTAAACTGTTGAAGTGAAGTGCACTCTATGTGCCTAGGTATCTTCTTTCTTCTTCGTTGTGTTTGGTGTTTTTCAGTGTTTTTAGTTTTGTATTTTTATGTTAAGAGGAAAAGAACTAAATTGTTGGCAAAGAGAAGTTATTGATCACACTAAAACAGAGCAAAACCTACTCTTAAACTATGTATGGTACTTAAGAACAGAAAATGCTAATCCATAGATTGTAAAGCTTGACAAGAAAAATAACTCATAACATTAAACTCAGTCCAATTCATTTCAGTAGAGGTATGTTGGAAAAAATTGAGAAAAGGATAAGTTTGATGTAATGAAGTTCTCTATAGTAAACAACAACTTACAATATCACAGAGAAAATCTCATCCATAGTTAGAAATTTGTTGGAACATTTTGAGAAAAGATTATCTGCAACATAGTAAGGAACCCTATGCTAAAATGACTTATGACACTAAAATTAACCCATTCTTCCACTTAAAATTTTACTATTAAGCCTCATTCAAGGGTTAGAGATCTCTTGGAATAACTTTGGAAAAAGGTTGTTTGTAAAATTATGAGAAATTGCAGAACAGTCAAGCACCCAAAATGATATAACTAATTCTTGTCCATATGATAATTATGTGTTAGAAGAGATTAAGAACAAGAGCAGCTTGTAAAACAATGAGTGTCTTTTAAATCTAATTAACAGGACTAGAATGCAATTAACTAATAAAAAAAAACTTGAAATACAATGAACATAACTGAACTAAAATGCAATTAACCTCCGAAGTACTACAACTCTATCTCATTCACGTGTTAGTGATATATTGGAACAATTCATGAGAACATGATTGACTGTAATATTCGATGTAAGTAAAAATAACAGAAAACTGCCTAAATTAAGAATAAACAGAGTTAAAAATCACTTATCTAGAAAATATGCACAAAGCCTCTTAGACAGTAGGGGCCCTCTACCATTAGATTAGCACACGAATCCTTAACTCCTTAACGTTGCCTCAAATCATGCATCAAAGTTGTACTTCTTACATGAAGGGAAAAATGCTTTAGAAACAGAGTATTATGGTCTTTTGAGAACTAACAACAAAACATCAACTAACTAACTGTCTCTCGGTTCACCGAGTTATTCTTATAAGAAAAATACATAACTGACATTGAGTAGAAATAGGCATAGGTGTATTTTTCAATCAAAATCGAATTAGAACTCTTGTTGAGGACTCGTACTTTGTTGAAGACATCTGCAGAGTCCTTGTCCTTGTACAAGTCTACTTCTTAATTTTAGCTTCCTCCATGTGCATAACCACTTGCAGATTTTTGCTCAGACTTCGTAGAGGGAAAGGAATGATGTAGGAGAGTTCTGGAATTTAACCATATGCGTTTTCCCTTGAAATGACACATGTAACCTATGTAAACATGAATATGGCTACGGAATATGAGATTAGCTACAAAATGGCTGCATTCTGTAGCTAAGTCTTATAAAAAATCACTATGACAACAAAACCACAAAAGTTTAGTAAGTCAGTCATTGCATGCATTCTTAAAGTAACTTTAATCATTCCTATTGATCTTTTAAGCCTAGAACTAATAAAGGACAAATGGAATGAAGTGAAATTTGGTGAAAGGAAAGGACATCTTTGGGGCTCAACAAAGACAACTACACTTTTCTGATCTGGAGCTTGGGAAACAAATGATTGAATTTGCGATGAAGAACTAATATCACTCTCTATTTCTGATGGGGTTCTTCTTGTTTTAACTCTACTAGGTAAAGGAAATTCATTTGGATGAATACCAAGTTTTTCACTCTATGACCTAGTAAGAGGTTTGGAAGAAACAAATTGTAAGGTAACACTACCTTCAAATATTTCAGATTTTTCTAATGATAATGAGAATCCTTGAAGTTTATGAACTAAAGCTTCAACTTCAGGCGATTCAGGAGGTAGATTATCTGATTGAATTGAGACTTTGGTAGTTGGTGTTTGAGTAGTTCTATCAATTTCTTCCCTAGTGATTTGTGATGTAGAAGAAATTGAAGGTGATGAGGGTGTTGTGCTCTTAGAATGGCCTGTAGGTTTGGATTTATCTGTCATTCATAGCTTGGGCCCTCCTTCTAGCGCCAAAGATGTTGAAGCCTCAAAAATCACAGCTTCAAACATTGGGGGATAACCACCCGGTCGGGACCTTGGGACAGCTCCCTTTTCGTTTGGTGTGGTGGATCTGACTGGATTGATAGGACCAGTTTCCTAAAAATTTAAATAGGTTGGTGATGGAATGATTGGATGAATGGAAAATGGGACTCAATGACTGAAATAAAACTATCTAATCTAATCTATAATTGATAAATAATTCTAAAACTAACTCAGGCATCAAATATGAATACAACTTAAAGATTGTTTAAATCAAATATATAACTATAAAAATGTATTATAGTTTAATTGAAATATGCAGTAACAAATAAAGATAACTCTATTTAAGAAATTAAATAGAGTTATAATAACACATTGCATTCATCATTTTATATATCATTTTCATATACTATAAAAGATAAATATTTCTACACACTCAGAAATGATATGTATAAAGAAATATTATAAAAACAAGTACATATAAATGATAGCAAATTCTAAAAGAGAATATCTCACAACATAAGAAATTAATGGTGAATAGATAGAAATACCATATCCATCTTGACACTTTCCGATGCAATTCGATATCCAAATCCAGCAACTTCAATGTAAAACAGATTCCAAGATACAGAAATGCAATTCTTAAAGGAAATTTTGCATAGAACCACCAGATGTGATCCTTTATAAAAATATTAGAGTTAATGGAGTACAGAAATGTAATCTCCAAGTCAAAATATTACAAATTCAGGACCCCTTTCTAAATGCATGAAAGGGATTTAAATAGGTACTTGATAAAACTAAATAACTAAAACTATTCCTACAATCTATCTAATCGGAAATCTAGAAACAAAATTGCGATCTTAAAGTGAATTGGATTCATTGATTGTCTCCTGTGTTTAATGTGCCCAGATGGCAGATCTTGAGCATGTCTTGGACTTCTATTGGCATACTCATTTTTGAATGCAACTGCCCAGTGTACGTAGAATCAGAGAATGCATGAATGATACAATGAATATCATTCAAAAGGAATTTGATGGCCATCTGTTGGCTGTGTGGCTTGATCAGATAAGTCCACATAATATCCCATGAAATTACTTGAAGTTTGCTAATCTGTTGATTTTTATTGATTATCTCTTCCTTCCACCTGGAATCAACTTCTTTTACTTCTGGTAATTTTCCTGGGGTACAATCTGAGATCAAATTAGTGGTGTACAAGATGTCATTAACCAATTGTGTTGTATTATTCATCAAACTTTTAGCTCTTGATATGGCTCTTTCTGATTTCATCAACTGTTGTTCCCATTCCACAAATACAATTTCCTTGTGTCTTTCCTCAATTCTGGGAAGACTACCTTTTCTTCCCTGCTCTGTATCTTGCCATGAAAGGAACTCAGAAATTTTATCATCAGCATCATCAATTTCTTGCCTGAGAGTGAATGATTCATCTATCAAAGATGATGTTATTTCGCACAAAGGCTCAACTTGTGCCAACTTAAGACAAAATTCATTTAACTGCTGAGATAGCAGTTTGTTTATTTCAAGAGCTTCAGTTTTGAATTGAGCTAACTTAGGATAATCTTTGAACTTGTCCAATTCTGATTGGAACATTTTCTCTTGTTCAATCTTCACATTTTTCTCACTTTGTAGAAGATTTTGTAGCTTTTCTACTTCTTGACTCAACTGTTGTTGTTTGTTCAAGGCTTGTTCATCAATTTTCTTCTTTTCAATACTAAGTTGCTCTTCTAGCTATTTAGATCTAAGCTCTTGATCTTGAAATTGTTTCTCCAGCTGAACAATGTTTTGTTGATTCCCTATGGCTTGTTCTTCCAGCATATCTATTTGTAAGTCTTTTTGTTTCATCAACTGAGAGACTTCAGAAGCTTTATCTATAGTAGTAGCACTATAGGCACCCGAGTATTGAGATAATTTAGTGAGATCCTCAAATGGATTCACCTCAGTATCTTTATAAACAATATTCATAAACTCCACCTGTGAAGTTGAAAGTGCATCCTGATCAGTTGTCCTCCTCTTTCTCTGCTTTCTCACAACAGCCCTATGCTTGGGACTGTAAAATACATCTAGAGGAGGGATTTATTTTATTTTCAACATAATTTCACCTGTGGGATGTTCAGGAATAACTTCCATATTTTGGTCTTCCAGAACATTAACTTGGGGATTATTTTGAAATCTTATTTGTTGGGAAAATTGATTATATTGGTCCAACAAATGGGAAGAACAATAAGTTCAGCAGATTCTACTACTTTATCAGTAGTTTTCTCTCTTCCAAGTTGCAAATCTGGATTATTTTTCATATTTCCTGTTATTTTTTGTACAATAGCTTCATTGCCTATGTCCTCCTTTTCAGTATTCACATTGGTATTAGTACCTGTGTTTTCTTTTCCTGTCTGGGCTGAAGACTGCTGATCAGTATGTACATCAAGTTTAGCAGCTGTTTCTTTCTTCTCAGTATCAAGTTTGCTGTTAATGTCTTCTTTCTGCACAACATGATTAGTTCCTGTTACTTCTTTCTGTGTCTGTATGATGACCTTGTTGATAGATGTTTCTGTTACTTCTTTGCCAGATGTATCCTCTTTTTCTTTTTGCTGTGGCTCAGCTTCTTGCATAGGAACTCTTAATTGATCCAGAGGAGCTTTGAGTAATCTCTGGCTTCTAAATAACATAAAATTATTCATCTCTTCAGTCTGGAATTTTGACTTGGCCAAATCATAAACTTGGGACAAATTATCTATAGAAACAAATAAATCATCGAACTCATCTGGTTCGTGTTCAAATCGAGCAATTGAAACTGAAGTGGTAAAATCAAATTCCACCTTCCTTGGGTCATATTGCCTGCCTTGGACTGTTGCAAGCTTGAGATTGGTTATTTTGCAAAATTCTTTCTCAACATGAAAAAAATTATTGAGAGTGTAATCTCCACATTTAAAAGGAAAAGTAGGCCACATTAGCTTCTTGCTATTCTTCAAAGTCCTGGACATACCTTTTACTGTTAGCTGATATGAAATTTCCTGTGCTAACAGTTTATCCGGAACATACAAAGGAAGAATGTGTGGTTCTACAATACTTCTGAAAAATCTGATATACGTGAATCTTTCTTCTTCGAACCAATCCCCAATCGAGGATAAATCAACTTTATCCTTCTCAGAAAGCCTAGGAGGGAATCAGCCAAAAATAGTTTGATAAACCGGGATGAGGAAACCGTGACAAACTTTGTAAACATGGCTTTTAAAATGCCCCTTCCACAAGAACTTGTGATATATATGAATAGGAGCAGGATCTTTAGGGGTCCATTTCCATCCTAACATGGGAAACTCAGAATTGAAACAAAGGGCATCTAGAATATAAGCACAAAAGTAAAAAGGAGTAGTATTTCCTGTGTTTTTGTCCTTCCTATACTCAAGAATCCTATTGGCTATCTTATCAGAAAGAATGATAGCCCAGTCCATTATTTCAGAGTTTATAGCATAATGAATTAAAGGTACCATTTGTATAGAGAACCTAGCTGAATTGTCATTTCTGAATAATCTGCACATCATCGCTGCGGCGTAACAATATGGAGGCGAAAGGGATTCCACTGAGTACATACCTGATGCCTCGTTTTTGTGCTTTTCGGGAGCCCTTCTCCATTCTCTAATCGGCTCCGCCTGATTTACATTATTTGCAGCAAATTCCTGGATGAAGGACTTGTTGTAGATTTTATGTGGGTCTGGAAGGTGGTACATTGCTTTAATGTCTTCTGCTTTAAATGACCTGAATGTTGCTCCAGAGGCCGAAACAAACGTCCTGTTCTGAATGGTCACATTGTCAATTACCCACCGAATCACATCATAATATGGGAAAATGTTCGCTCGAGCTGCAATTCGGTGCAGGAACGAATTTGCGAGTGCTTGAAGAGAGGTTTGTGAATCAGACTTTGAATCATCCTCGTGAGGAACTGTTGCTTTTGGCAGAGTAACTTTAGGCTTTTCCCTTTCGATGAGGTTATATACCTCTTCCTAGGATAATTTACCAAGACCTTGGCACGACGTGTCTGTAACCAACTTATTTTAGATGGTTTCTCTTTAGGTGCCATGGTGAAAATAGGGGCTTTTGCAACGACATCAGCTTTTTCTTTCCTGGATCTCTTTGACATTTCGGTATCCGGCAACGTTTCCCTTGCTCTGCGAATGAAAGAGTTGGGTGTTCTTTGGTTCTGCAAAGGAGAAACAGTTCAATCGTGGTGAAAATGCAAATGAGGAGAACAACTGTATAAACAATCTATTCATTGATTTCCATTTATTATCTCCGTGTTTAAAACTTAAATGCCCTCTAAAGAGTCACACTCACACATTCATAATAGAATAAATTGTCATTATTCATTTGATTTTATATTTAATAGTAAAAGTACAATCAGAGATCGGCGGTTTTAAAATGAGACATAAAACTTTCACTTTGAATTATGCGATTGCGATTAATACCTAATATATGCGCAATGTAAAATATAAAGATTAAACATTAATTGCATCGGTCATTTTAAAAAGAGACAACAAACAAGATTTTGCGATCTCCGCTGATTTCTGATTGCAACGATGGTATATCGCTTCGTGGTTTTAATATCATGAGTGAATGTAATATTTGTTCCTCTGAGATGCGATTGCGATTGATCGCATCGCATTGGAGTTGCGCCATTGATCAAATAAAGAGATTGCATTTGCGATTTGTGATTTGCAATGGCGGTGGGGCCCATCGCATCGGAGATTTTATAAAACAAGTGTATTCTATAATGCTTTTCCGAAATGTGATTGCGATCAATCGCATCGTATTGAAACATATATGAAAGTTTAAGGCTTTGGTGATTTGCGATTGCGATTGGTTCAATCGCATCGGAATTTTTGACAAACAAATATACAACTTATGATGTTTCCGATTTATGATTGCGATTACTGTACATCAGACTTTTTCCATTTAAATACTTTGATGTGATAAAGTCTTTATATTACATCGGATCGGAAATTATTTCAATGTTGCATTTTTTTATACACACTTGTTAATAAAGATATGCAATATGTCTTTCTAACAATGAACTCTTATTTCTAATTCAAAAATGATCGAATTGCTTCTAAATATTTTATTTCTATCTAAAAAGAAAGATAAAAAGGGGACCTATTTCTAAATGAATCTTATTCCAAAAATTTAAAAGGGGGAGGGTTGTTGTATAGTACAATAGGACCATGCGCCACATGGGCCAATCTACTGACACCTTTTCAAGCGAGCGCGAATTCAAAGGTAGAATGGTAACTTGATGACCCCTCGCTCCTGTCCACCTGTCCCTCGTCATCATCTAGTATCGTCAAGTCACGTGTCCCTCCCATGACATCATCCCACATCAGCTAACCTTTTTCCCCTCCACTTCTAAAAAACCTTTCGCACCTCATATTTTTGAAAATTCTCGCCAATTCTCGGTGCAAGCTCTCTCGCGAGTTGCCTATCTAAAATTTCGTTCGAGCTCTCATCTAGCCAAGAACCTCCTCCTGACGCCGTTTTTGACCTGCTCCATGGAAATCTAGGTAACTGGTCACCCTTGTCCACCTCTGAATTGTTTAGGTACTCATAAAATATGAATAAGGTGACTCCCGAGACCCCAAAAGCTCGTGAGGCCAAACCTCCCTTCAGCCTTGACCCCCTCATGGACACACAGACCCAAATTTCTGACCTTGCCTGTGCCTACCACCTTGTTGACCTCTATTTCAAGCTTGGAAAACATGTTAGGGGGGAAGAACCATTCCAGGTAGTTGACTCAGGCTTGTATTGCCATATTACACCCTCTGTGCACCATTTTCCTAAATTCATCTCCTGGTTGAATACAACCTACATTGAAAATATTTTTTTCTTTGTTTCTTCCTATAGGGCCAAAATCCTTGAAGTAACCCCAGAGTTGATTCAAAAGGCCCTTATTTACCGCACCTATCCTGAACCCCAAAAATTTACTGACACCACCCTATTCTATCATTACTTTACCCTCCTAAAAATAAGCAACAATATTTCCTGCAAATGGTCTTGGCCCCTGGCGTACAATATGTTCCCGTGGCTGAAAATTTCCCCATCACCCTCTTTGCCGAACCCATCCAACCCATTATGTCTCTAATTTCTCATCTGCTAGGGGATGATGATGCTAATATAGAAAACAAAGCCACCTTGGGCTTATTAAGGCAAATGATGTAGCCTGAAAATTTATTTGATATTCTGGCTTACCTGTCTGAGGCCATAATATTCCAGTTGCAACATTTTCCTACCACATCCTTTTTCAGATACTATTCACTACTATTTTTTTTGTTTTTGTACTCACATGTGGATGAGTTCAAGTGTGAGTTCGAGTGCCTGGGCCTCAATTTGGTTGCCGGTAACAAACAGAGGAACTTTGTGTTCGACTGGGATGTTGCTGTTAGGAAGAGGCCAAACTATGATGGTTAGTCATAGTTTATATCAACTTATATGACCATTTCATATAAGGTTATCCGTGGTTTTTATCCCTCGATAGTTCTCCCCAAAAAAAAAAAAAATTCTCCAGCTTAGCAAAGACACCAGGCAAGGGATTGGTACCTTTTTGAGGATCACACAGATATTAGGGTTTATGGGTGTGAAACCCCCCCTTACCACTTACACGTGTTCATGCCCATGAGGATATTTTCTCTGGAATCAATTAGGTAGAGCCTCAATGCAGACCAACTCCACATTTTCCCTGCAACGAAGATAAATTTTTTTAAATTGGGAAGGTTCATGGGGCCCTTATTGTTAATTCCAGGAAGGCCTTCAAGGCAATTCGAGCATTACTCAAAAAGATGAATTTTGACCTAGGGGACGTCTGGCACTATGACCCTTAGGGTATCATTTCCTGAAGGAGGGAGAAGATAAAAGCTTCAACTTATGAACATGAGCATAGGACTGAGATCAAATGGAAATATAAGATTGATTCATGGCCTCTGAATACATATATGGAGATCGAGATTCCAGCAGCCAAGGAAAAAGCACAAAATAGGACCATGGAAAAAACTTGAGATACAATGATGGAGGGTGTACATGCAAGAAAAAGGGAAAAAACTTAGGATACTGATCGAGGTGGATCTTCAGACACCAGTAGCTTGGAAAAAGGCTCAAAATTCAAAGTGTTAGGAAGGTGAAAAACTCAACTTCAGATTGAATATCTCATCGCCCTGATCGCAACGGTGTGAACATCGCTTCAATCCGAGCTTGTATGAGGAAGTTAGAGTAGTTTGAAGTTTTGTAAAACAAGGGAAGTGGGGCCCACAACATGCCACATGGCATCCCAGTGAGCATGTGGGACCCACATAGCAGCCTACCAGGCCCTGACAAATGGCGCCTCTACATTGGTCCTCAACCTGCACAAAAGGACAAAAAAGAAAAAAAATCATTAAAAAAAACAAATCATTTAAAATGATTACTAATAAACCATATAACAAATTAAAAAAATTCATATAAAACAAAACCATATAATATATGGTTATTCCACCTAAAAATGATTTGAACGAATGGTACATAAGGTTTTTTATGGTTATGTATCTCATAACCAACCCACATTGTTTATATATAATACAAATAGATGCCACCATGTAATATGTTAGGCTGACCGTGGGTTGTTGGGTGGGCCGCCCAAGGCGGGCCTGACCTATCCACATTAAACTGAAAGGCGCCCAAAAATTTAATGTGTTGGCATTAAAAAACAAAAACAATCCCAAAATAACAATCATGGGATTCGAACCGTGTTTGATGGGCTGGAGGTGTGCCTTAAGGCCTCTGCCTTAACCAACAAGTACAACGGGCTCATGTTGAAGAATCTGCCGGCGCAGGAGTATTTGAAAAAAAGCCTCAGATGCGCCCAAGGGAGTAGGCCAAGGTGGCATAAGTGAGAGCATGAATTTCAAGTTAGAGACCAGACCAATGCAAATGCAGGCATGCAGTTCGAGACAGATTCCTTCTTGGTGCCAAGGGAATCTTTTGATCCCAAGGAGGTAAAATTCCAAAATGTATCAAAATTTATATGCATTTTAACCATAATTTCATAGGGAATGCGATGGTGCACCCAAATTTTCCAGTGGAGCAGTGGTTTTGCAGATTCCATGTGGAGGAGAATCTTCAGGAATCTTGAGGGATTCTTTCAGATTCCTTAGAGGGCGAAATTTGCTAGTGTCAGAATGAAGTCAACCTTATACTAATTCTTCTCGAAATTTCACAAGGATCTCAATGGTGAGATCAGATTCTTGTTTTGAGTTGCAGTTTTCTAGATTCCCTGTGGAGCAACACCTTTGAGGAATCTAGGGAGAATCCAAAAGATTCCCTAAGGCCTAGATTTTCACTTTGTCAGAATTCAGCAAACTGACACTCAATCCTACACCTCTCGGCAACACGATTTTAGCAGTGCAGTCATATTTTCCATCTGAGCCTTATGTTTTTCGGCCACTTTTCAAAGTGAAGTTGCAGGTGTCAACATTCAATGTGTAAGCAGTCGTTTTCAGGATATTTGACGCCACAAGATTGATGGTACAAGACAGATCACAACAATTTATCATCCTTGTCTTTAGATAGCTCCAGGATGTGAGGTATATGCATTGTGATCATGTACTTCTTTGTCTTTTTGCTTTGAGATGAATTGTGTTGTGTAGATCCCTGTTGATGTTTGATGTGGGATCTTGTTTTTGTTCTTGATGTGAGATGTGATTTCTATCATGGATTGTTTCATGTTTGAGATCCCTTTATTACCATGTTGGTGGGATACTTACTGTCACATGTACGTTTGATTGAGATCCCTTTGTTGCCATGCTAGCGGGATACTCATAGTCATTATGTGTGAGTCATTGTCGTACTAATATGAGCCCTTTTTGTGAATGAGAGTTCTGTAGCGGAACATCTCGTGGATAGATCCAACCACTCTTGCATGAGGGAATTTTCCTTGTATGAAAGATAAAACACCATCCATGTACATATACACTATTTCCAACACTTAATGCAGTGACCTACACCATCTTGACACCGAGGCCCGGAGACGTAGTCCCTCTTGGATGAAATCCATTATCAATGTCGTACGTTGCTAATGCTTGTTATGTTCCTCTTCTTTACATCATGCAGATGTTCATTTATGTTCATTAACACTTTGATTAAATGAAATTCTGACACATCAGCTGAAGTAAAAGGTCTTGGTTAAGAGTATCAGGAATTTACCCGGATTAGAGACAGAAGAAGAAGAAATTAAAACCAAGTTGGTGGAAATAAGGGCAGATCAACCGCGTTTCCAAGTGACCTTGGGAGATCCATCACAGACTTCCGCCTCCTCCTCTTAAGAGGTAGCTATTTTAGGTGCAAAGAGAATCACAACTGTTACTAGGTCAAGTTGGCCTATTGGAAAGGCCATTGAAGATAGAAATAAGAAGGTGAGGGAAGATATGCAACAAAAAATGGAATCTCACTCAGTTTCATACTAGACCATACTGTTGGCTGCTATGAATTTAGAAAGAAATCAAATGATTTTTTCACTACAACATCCATTGTCACAATCTTTTCCTTCAGGTTCTCATTTCAAAGCTTTGGATGTTTCACTAGATTTGGAAAGTGTTACCCTTCTAGATAAGATAAATTTCCATAGGAAGGTTGGAGAGATGTTATATAACGAGCTTAATAAGAACACAATGACTATCAACAAGGACGAGAAGCTATTGGAAAATCCTGCAACCAAGTTGAAGCGAGATAGAGCCAACTCCAGGGTTTTCCATATGCAGAATGAGAGCTTCAAGGAGATGGTCATGAAGCTAGGTGTGAATATAGAGGATAAAACTACTTTCAAAGTGTTTAGTCAATTTAGTGTTCTAAATTGATAGCATAAATTATCGACCAAGGCTAGTAAACTTTTGAAGTGAAGTGCACCATATGTGCCTAAGTATCCTCTTCCTACTTCATTGTGTTTAGTGTTTTTCCAATGTTTTTGGCTTTATGTCTAATGTTACTTTATGCTAAGAAGGAAAAACTAAATTAATAGCAAAGAGGAAGAAAATGAAATGTTACTGAATGCACTAAAACATAATTTAATTGCAAGATCTACTCTAAACTAGGAATGATAAAAAAATAGAGAATGCTAATCCATGGATTGTAAAGCTGCTAAGAAAGTAACTCATAACATTAAACTTAGTCCAATTCGTTTCATTAGAGATATATTGGAACAAACTGAGAAAAGGATTAGTTCTGATGTGATGAGGATCTCCTAGAAAACAATAACTTAACACATTACAGAGAAATCTTATTCATTGTTAGAGATTTGTTGGAACAACTTGAGAAAAAGATCATCTGTAACATAGTAAGGATCCCTATGCTAAAATAACTTATGACACTAGAACTAGATCTCATTCATGAATTAGAGATTTGTTGCAACATTTTATGAAAGAGATGAAGCCTAATGTAACAAGGATCTCCTACAAACAAATAATCTGCAACTCACAATATTACTATTAAGTCTCATTCAGGAATTAGAGATTTCTTGGAACAACTTGAGAAAAAGACTGTTTGTAATAATATGAGGATATCTTATCTAATTGCAGAACAGAAAATGCCAATAACTCAAAATAATATAACTAATTCTCGTTCATACAATAGTGATATATTGGAAAAGCTGAAGAACAAGAATAGCTTATAAAATAATGAGGATCTTTTAAATCTAACTAACAGAACTGAAATGCAATTAACTCAAAGTACTACAGCTAGATCTCATTCATGTAATAGAGATATATTGGAACAGCTTATGAGAACAAGATTGACTGTAATATTATGAGGATCTTCGACATAAGTAAACGACATAAAACATAATGCAAAAAGATGAACTCAGAAAACTGCCTAAGTAAGGAATATAACAAAACATAATTAAAGGTTACTTATCTAGAAAGCATGTAAAAGCCTCTTCAGATAGCAGGGGCCCTCTACTATCAGATTGGCATACGAATCTTTAACTCCTTAAATTTGTCTTCAGAACAACATCAAAGTTATGCTTCTTTAATTAAAATGCTCATAAACAGAGTGTCACAGTATTTGAAAACTAAAATATCAACTGTATTTCTCGATTCACCGAGTTATTTTTATAGGAAATTACATAGATGATATTGAATAAAAATAGGCATAGGTGTCTTCTATAGTCAAAATCAAACTAAAACTCCTATTGAGGACTCGTGATTTGTTGAAGGAAAATCAAGAGTCCTTATCCTTATAGAAATCTGCTTCTTAGATTTTAGCTTTGACCACGTGCATAATCACTTCCAGTTTTTTACTCAACCTTCGTAGATGACAAGGAATGATGCAGGAGAGTTTTGGAGTCTAACCATATACGTCTTTCCCTCAGATGATACCTGTAACCTGTTTAAACACCAAGATAGCTACAGAACATATGACTAGCTACAGAATGACTGCATTTTGTAGCTAAAACTGCTCAGAAATAATTAAGACAACAAAATAAAAAAATTACAACAAGTTAGTCATTGCATGTATACTTAAAGTGTTTTTAATCATTCTTATTGATCTTTTAGGCCTATTAATGATAAAGGATTGATTGAATGAAGTGGAGTTTGGTGAAAAGAAAAGACATTTTTAGGGCTCAACACAAAGTTCCCCTTCAAAGTTCCCAAACAGAAATCCAGGAGCTAAGGCATAAACTAAAGATTCCAAGTAGTGATCATGTTCAATATAAAGAGCTTTCACATGTAGAGGACGAGAAGGAGATCTTAGCCAAGGAGACCATTGAAAGGAATAATGAAATAGTGGCCCTTAAGCAACAAGAAACATAATTGAAAATGATAATAGATTCTCATATATGTGCAGTGATCGTACCTGAATATCCTCAAAACCCAACTGAAAAACTCACTAAGACCCTTTTGAGGCCTCAAAATTCATTGCAACAACATGGGGATGACCACCTGGTCTGGACTTTAAAGCAGTTCATTTTCCGTTTGGAATGGTGGTTCTGACTAGTTTAACTAGGTCTAGTTACCTTCTCTCAATATCCAATGGCCTAAAATATAACTTTTGTATACCAATGGAGAAGAGACATCATATCATCCCTCTTGCTGATCAGGAAAGAAAGTGATTCTTAAGATAATTTTGGGCTCAACCAAGCCACAACTAAAGTTTTTGCCTCTTTGGGAAGAGGACTTCTAGCAATGTAGAATTAAATCTAAATGCAAAATTATTCTACAATGGAAGAAAAAGGAACTTTATTCTAATCCTATCTCAATTAGGAATATATATATATATATATATATATATATATATATATATATATATATATATATATATATATATATATATATATATATATATATATATATATATATATATATAAACCTAAATTTGAGAGTAAGATAGATAATGATTGTAATTTTAATATGTCTATTAATAATGACTTTACACAAATAGCTCAATTAATCGATATTATAAATGCTAAGAATGCCAAAACACATCCTATTCAGAGATTTCTTAACTAAGATAATCAACCAACAACATTTAGGAAATAGTTCAAAAAAATGATATTGATTGTTAAATCAGTATTAAAAGACAGATTTCTGAGTAAATAGTTACTCAGAAATCAGAATTTTACTTATAAGAGCAGAGATAAATAATAACATATAATTGAGACACATTATTCATCAAGACAATAGTGCATCAGGGATAATTTTAGGGGCGAATAATAGCCCAAAGGCGAATTTTAAGGGTTTTAAATTTTAATAGGGCGAATTTTTTATATAAACCCTATTTTCTATAGTTTTATAAAATTAGCCCAATAATTATTTTAAAAATAATTAATTATAATATATTAGCCTCATCGAAAAATGCGCATAAAACCGAAAATGTACCCACTCCGCCTCGATTTTCTTTGTTGGAGCACATTTCAATGCAATTCGCTTCGCATTTACAACGTCCAAGGAAAGGGGTTGGAGCGATTCCGCCCCATTTTTTTCACCGGTTCGAGGCGTCGTTGGGGCTTGCAAGTTGAATGTTGGTCCTTGATGCGTGCTGGCCGATCTTCTTGCTAGCTGAGCGAGGGTAATGGCTTACTGAGAACATCAAATCCTCCATTATTGGGAAATGGGTTACACATTGGAGAGCCTGCTCATGTCGACTATATCATCAAGCTCGACTATATCATCAACCTATTTCATTAATGGGACTCTCCAAGGAGACCTGACGGTCGTTCTGGATTCAATAACATCAATACAAGATGCCATCAATGCAGATTACCTTCTATTCTCAGCGTACCTGGTGTTTTCCATGTAGCTGGGGTTTGCCATGTTGTGCACAGGATCGGCGAGGGAAAAAAAGAGGATGAACATAATGCTCACCAACATCAAACTGCAAACCGGTTCCTTATTCCAAATCCTGACCACGCAAACCATAATATTAAGAGATAATGCTCATCAGGGACTTGTTTAGAGGCTTTGGAATAGTTATTGTATTTTTTTTATAAATGGAGAGAGTTGGGGTTTCTGCTGCTTCATTCCATGTGGGTTCTATATTTTTATTTTGTATTCTGTATTTTACAGCTGTTGAAGCCTGGCCGCCATGGCCTTCCAACTTCAACACAAAAAAAGCTGCAGATGTATCCATGGGAAATGAATTTGGGAGCTCAAAGAGATATGAAGGCTCCTCAGAATTTGTCCACCTGAGATACCACAATGGTCCTGTGCTCAAGCCTCACAAAAAATATCACCATTCACACAATCTGGTATGGCAACTAGACTTTCAATGACAAGAGGATCATAAAGGCTTTCTTTCTTTCCCTCTCAGACAACAATAGAGCGTCAGGAGCAGTAAAACCCCCTCTGTTGCAGAATGGTGGAGGACTATGCAGCTTTACATAGACCAGACTGGGTCCAACATTAGCAAGAATATTGTGGTGGGATCTGAAGTGAATGATCGCTATTACTCTCATGGAAAGTCACTCACTCGCCTCTCAATCCAGGCTGTGATTAAGAGTGCAGTAACAACCCTTCGCCATCCCTTGCCCATTGATCCCAAGACTGGTCCTATCTCTTGCTCACTTCTACTGATGTAGCAGTCCAGGATTTCAGTAGGGCAGTTTGTGGGTTTCATTATTTTACCTTCCCTTCCACTGTAGGGTATACCCTTTCCTATGCTTGGGTAGGGCACTCTGGAACACAATGCCCAGATGTCTGTGGATACCCTTTCTCAATCTCTTTCATACATGACTGGTATGCAGCCCTTCAAGTCCCCTAATAGTAACGTTGGTGTGGATGGCATGATCAGTGTTATTGCCCATGAACTCTTAGAGCTTGCATCTAATCCACTCTGGTGAGGTGAATAGAAAGTGATGTTTGTGTGCAGGAGATTGCTGATGGTGAATAGAAAGTGATGTTTGTGTGCAGGAGATTGCTGATGGTCGTTGTGGGTCTGTACATTATGGCTGCTTAGATTGATGTTCAGATGAATAGAGATTCCTCTATTGCCTGTGAATCAATGTGGATTATCACTTATCATGTAGATCTTTTCTTCCTCTTTAGCTTTTTTGTGGATTATCACTCCAAGAAAAAGTTTTTGGAAAGCAGGGAGACACATAGCAAAAACAGAGAAGGATGCCCAAATTAAGTTGAGCCTCTATCAGCCATCTACGTTTCATGTGATCAATCCATCAAAGAAGACAAAGATTGGAAATCCAATGGGATATAAAGTTGTCCCAGGGGGCACTACTGCAAGCTTACTCGATCACAATGATCCTCCTCAGCACCGAGGGTCCTTCACTGACAATCAGGTTTGGATTTGGATGCCCTCAAAGTTCGACTAGTTTTTGTTGTTGAAATTCACACTAAATAATCAAATAGATTTTGTTGTTCAAACAAACTTAAAGTCTCCAGAGACTGTGAAACAGGTCAATTATAATAGATATGGCTCCATAAGTGTTCCCAGTTTGGCAAATTGGAGAAATTTCTCAATAGATATGGCTCCATAATGTACCCAGTTTGGCAAATTGGAGAAAATCTTGAGGTCCTTTTTATGAGCCAAATATCGAGGTGAAAGGGGTCTGCCTATGGTCCCTTGGCATATGTGTATCCTTTCTAAAGACAAGGACTGCAACCTAAAACTCTATAAAGCAGTAAACTAGAAACGTACAAAATTGTTGGTTTATACACCAAATCTACCAACACTTGTTACTTGACGATACGAACATCAAAAATAAATCTGTAGCACTCAAAAACACACCTCTGTTTTCTTATTAACTAAAAAAGAAAACATTACAAATAAATTTCACTCAAAATCGAATTGTTTGATCTTCACACCCTTCCTTTCTTTATGCATGAAAAGTGGTAGGAGAAAATACGGTAATAGCCCATCTTGTTCCTAAAAAAGCAACCGTTAAGTTTGTGAAGTCAACTTCTCAAAATAATGGAAGAAAGGTCTAAACTTAAACTTCCAAATCTGAAACAATAGTTAACTTACTCCTAGAATAGAATCTAATCTAACACTGAAGAAGGCATCACTTCTGATTTTATAAGAGCAACTAAAATTATATCTACTCTAAGTCTGGCACATGCATGCATCCACCCCTTCTCATTGCCCATATAATCTGTTGCTGTGCGTCATTAACTCTGCTGAAGTCCACAATCAGAAGGCACTTCTTATGCTATGCACAGACCCCAAGGCTAGGATTTGCAATAACCTACTATCTCTACTGAAGTGTGGCATCTCTGCTGGAGGAAGAGAAATGACTGAGCAATCATAGTTAAGAAATAACTCTCCTTTGTAAGGAAAGTGTTCTCCACCAAACTACTATCACAGCATCTCAAACCCCCCCTTTGCTAGGGCCTTCATCATCATGTTGACTATTTGTGAATCTGAAGTAATATAACCTTGGATGACTGCTCCCTTCCACACTCTGAAATCTCTTCGGAGTCTTCAAGGTGTGAATCCCTTGTACAAGGAAAACTTCATCAATAACTTGCCAACCTCCATTGTCCTTCATGTCGACTTTACTCATTAAAATCTTCTTACACCACAATATGAGTTGTTTGGAACAGTTACCCACTATTTTGGTTGGGTACTTAAAGGAGAAATTTATGATCAACTCGCACGAAGAGGTTGAATGTGCTAATGAATTTATTTTTTTAACTTAGTCCTTTTTCTTTCCAACTTCTGTGTAAGCTGTACCTAGAAGATTAAAATTGATTACTGTCACAAAAGTTTGTGAAAACAGAGATGACTGTCAAAGGTGTGGAAGAGTATAAGGAGAAAGCTGTAAACTTTGAAAAACTATCAAGCTTAGGTTTCTTGGATCGAATCTGTACAGATGACATAATTCAGCCTGAGAACGATTTTGAGCTTGAAAAGTGGGATGAGCTAGCTGTTTGTAAAGATGAGTTACCAACTCGTACCAGACTGATTACGGGTTTGAATCTCCATCTGGTGTTAAAGCTGCTGCAAACAAATCAGTTAAATAGGCTGTGTAGTTCAGACTGAAGTTGATGATCCTCATTGTTAAAAAAAAAACACAGAGACTTGATGAGAGAATGGGAGTAAATAAATATGATCTTGTTTGAGAGGATCCAGATCAGGGACTTGTTTAGAGGCTTTGGAATAGTTATGGAATAGTTATTGTATTTTTTTTATAAATGGAGAGAGTTGGGGTTTCTGCTGCTTCATTCCATGTGGGTTCTATATTTTTCTTCTGTATTCTGGCTTTTACAGCTGTTGAAGCCTGGAGGCCATGGCCTTCCAACTTCAACACAACAAAAGCTGCAGATGTATCCGTGGGAAATGAATTTGGGAGCTCAAAGAGATATGAAGGCTCCTCAGAATTTGTCCACATGAGATACCACAACGGTCCTGTGCTCAAGCCTCACAGAAAATATCACCATTCACACAATCTGGTATGGCAACTAGACTTTCAATGACAAGAGGATCATAAAGGCTTTCTTGCTCGCTCTCTCAGACAACAATAGAAGCGTCAGAAGCAGCAAAACCCCCTCTGTTGCAGAATGGTGGAGGACTGTGCAGCTTTACACAGACCAGACTGGGTCCAACATCAGCAAGAATATTGTGGTGGGATCTGAAGTGAATGATGGCTATTACTCTCATGGAAAGTCACTCACTCGCCTCTCAATCCAGGATGTGATTAAGAGTGCAGTAACAGCCCTTCGCCATCCCTTGCCCATTGATCCCAAGACTGGTCCCTATCTCTTGCTCACTTCTACTGATGTAGCAGTCCAGGATTTCTGTAGGGCAGTTTGTGGGTTTCATTATTTTACCTTCCCTTCCACTTTAGGGTATACCCTTTCCTATGCTTGGGTAGGGCACTCTGGAACACAATGCCCAGATGTCTGTGCATACCCTTTCTCAATCCCTTCATACATGACTGGTATGCAGCCCTTCAAGTCCCCTAATAGTAACGTTGGTGTGGATGGCATGATCAGTGTTATTGCCCATGAACTCTCAGAGCTTGCATCTAATCCACTCTGGTGAGGTGAATAGAAAGTGATGTTTGTGTGCAGGAGATTGCTGATGGTGAATAGACAGTGATGTTTGTGTGCAGGAGATTGCTGATGGTTGTTGTGGGTATGTACATTACGACTGCTTAGATTGATGTCCAGATGAATAGAGATTCCTCTATTTCCTGTGAATCAATGTGGAATATCACTTATCATGTAGATATTTTCTTCCTCTTTAGCTTTTTTGTGGATTATTACTCCAAGAAAAAGTTTTTGGAAAGCAGGGAGACACATAGCAAAAACAGAGAAGGATGCCCAAATTAAGTTGAGCCTCTATCAGCCATCTACGTTTCATGTGATCAATCCATCAAAGAAGACAAAGATTGGAAATCCAGTGGGATATAAAGTTGTCCCAGGGGGCACTACTGCAAGCTTACTCGATCACAATGATCCTCCTCAGCACCGAGGGGCCTTCACTGACAATCAGGTTTGGATTTGGATCCCTCAAAGTTCTACTAGTTTTTGGTTGCTGAAATTCACACTAAAATAATCAACAGATTTTGTTGTTCAAACAAACTAAGTTCCAGACTGTGAAACAGGTCAATTATAATAGATATGGCTCCATAAGTGTTCCCAGTTTGGCAAATTGGAGAAATTTCTCAATAGATATGGCTCCATAATGTACCCAGTTTGGCAAATTGGAGAAAATCTTGAGGTCCTTTTTATGAGCCAAATATCGAGGTGAAAGGGGTCTGCCTATGGTCCCTTGGCATATGTGTATCCTTTCTAAAGACAAGGACTGCAACCTAAAACTCTATAAAGCAGTAAACTAGAAACGTACAAAACTGTTGGTTTATACACCAAATCTACCAACACTTGTTACTTGACGATACAAACATCAAAAATAAATCTGTAGCACTCAAAAACACACCTCTATTTTCTTATTAACTAAAAAAAGAAAACATTACAACAGCTCACTCAAAACTGGAATTGTTTGATCTCTCACACCCTTCCTTTCTTTATAGATGAAAAAGGGTAGGAGAAAATACAGAATAGCCCATCTTGTTCTGAAAAAGCAAACTGCTAAGTTTGTGAAGTCAACTTCTGAAAATAATGGAAGCAAGGTCTAAACTTAAACTTCCAAATCTGAAACAATAGTTAACTTACTCCTAGAATAGAATCTAATCTAACACTGAAGAAGGCATCACTTCTGATTTTATAAGAGCAACTAAAATTATATATACTCTAAGTCTGGCACATGCATGCATGCACCCCTTCTCATTTCCCATATAATCTGTTGCTGTGCGTCATTAACTCTGCTGAAGTCCACAATCAGAAGGCACTTCTTATGCTATGCACAGACCCCAAGGCTAGGATTTGCAATAACCTACTATCTCTACTGAAGTGTGGCATCTCTGCTGGAGGAAGAGAAACGACTGAGCAATCATAGTTAAGAAATAACTCTCCTTTGTAAGGAAAGTGTTCTCCACCAAACTACTATCACAGCATCTCAAACCCCCCCTTTGCTAGGGCCTTCATCATCATGTTGACTATTTGTGAATCTGAAGTAATATAACCTTGGATGACTGCTCCCTTCCACACTCTGAAATCTCTTCGGAGTCTTCAAGGTGTGAATCCCTTGTACAAGGAAAACTTCATCAATAACTTGCCAACCTCCATTGTCCTTCATGTCGACTTTACTCATTAAAATCTTCTTACACCACAATATGAGTTGTTTGGAACAGTTACCCACTATTTTGGTTGGGTACTTAAAGGAGAAAGTTATGATCAACTCGCACGAAGAGGTTGAATGTGCTAATGAATTTATTTTTTTAACTTAGTCCTTTTTCTTTCCAACTTCTGTGTAAGCTGTACCTAGAAGATTAAAATTGATTACTGTCACAAAAGTTTGTGAAAACAGAGATGACTGTCAAAGGTGTGGAAGAGTATAAGGAGAAAGCTGTAAACTTTGCAAAACTATCAAGCTTAGGTTTCTTGGATCGAATCTGTACAGATGACATAATTCAGCCTGAGAACGATTTTGAGCTTGAAAAGTGGGATTAGCTAGCTGTTTGTAAAGACGAGTTACCAACTCGTACCAGACTGATTACGGGTTTGAATCTCCATCTGGTGTTAAAGCTGCTGCAAACAAATCAGTTAAATAGGCTGTGTAGTTCAGACTGAAGTTGATGATCCTCATTGTTCAAAAAAAAACACAGAGACTTGATGAGAGAATGGGAGTAAATAAATATGATCTTGTTTGAGAGGATCCAGATCTTTTGATTGGACTGAAAACACAAGAAAAGAGCTGCAAGAAGACTGTGAACAGAGAAGAAAACACTGATCTTTGTTGCTTAGAGCAGTGACCCCTTCATGGAATTTTCTGAAAAAATGTTCCACAGGTAGATATTTGGTTCTTCCCCTGTATTTATTATTAGCAATGATTGGTTTCAAGCCCGTGAAAAGATCCCAGCAAATGCAATTGTGGATATTGGTGAAATTTTTTCTTCTGGGGTAGATCAAGTTACAGATCAAATGCGGACTCAGGGTGACATAGAACAGAACACAAGATCTGACAGGTGCCTCTTGTTACCAAATGTAGTATGTCAAAACAGCCTGAGAGTTGTCTCCATTGTATTGGTCATGTTGGGTACCTGAGTGAATCCTCCTGGTACATGGAAAATTCTTTTGGCAGACATGATACAAATGATGTTGGGTGCTCTCAACAGAGAAGAACAGAGGCAGGACAATGCGACCTGGGGCTGAGGAAAATAGTATGCCCAACGCACTAATCTTAAGAGGAATATGGCGAACAATGTCATATATGTGTGTGTGAACGTTAGAATAAATGGTGTTGAGCTGACCTGCCAAAATATAATGGAGCTGACCTGTGTAACTGATTTTTGAGATAACTTTAAAGTACATAAATGAGGGCCGACATGAATCATGTGTTCAGCCATTTGCAAATGCATGCAAAGTGGCAGGGTTAGCCCTAGTTTGAGCTGATTCTGGTGACTTAAAAAGGGGGTTTATCATCATTAAGGTTTCTTGCTACCTTGAAGGGTGATATGTCCACATTTTGAGATGCTTGAGGGGAATGTGGGAGTCTGAATTGTTACATGTTGGAGATTTTGTTGAGCTAGACAGTCCACTTGAGGCTTCTGTGCCCACTTTGAAGGGTTGCATGGCAGTTTTGAAGAATGATTGAAGGATTCTTGCACGTTTAAGGGCTTTTGTAGGCTGGATGCTGTGCCAGAACACCCCGTATGCGCTTCATTTGTGGGGTTTGGTCGTGTTTGAGGGCTCATTCTCTTTTGATTTTGCACGTGGCAATAAAAATCCCAAATTTTATGTAATTTAGATTATTTAATTGTGCCCCTCCATAAGCTAATTTAGGGTCTTTTAGTATAGAAAATCAATATGGCTCCATACGTCTCTGTTCAAACAAACTTAAAGTCTCTAGTCAAGTTATATCAGCTAGTATCATACATTGATCAAATGCATCTGAAGCAACCTGCCTACTATTCTCTGTTTTGCATGTGCCAATGAGAAATATACCTTAAGTGTGATGATGCCTTTTTGTTCTGAAGCTTCTTGCTATCAACAGTATACCACAAGGTTTAGGCTTTTTTATGCCTTTTAGGATCCCTTCAAGTTGTTGGCCTTGTTCTGCAAACCACTCATTCAAGACAGTGTTAATGACTATTATATCATGCCAGCAAACTCTAGAAGATCTTTGTGCTTAGCGAAACTGTATGATCTTCAGAATTTACTCACCGCAGGTATACTTCAGTTAGGCCCACAGGAGGACTATCATGAACACTTTAGGATTATTGTCATATAAAAGGTTATTGTCACAAGGGTGTTGTATCAAAACACTGCAATGATAGTCTTAAGCAACTGATGCAGGGCAATGATGAACCTTGAGGCTTACTACTGCAATAAGATAAAGCTATTGTATACAGTGAGACTGCTTGACAACACAACTACTGTGGAAATGATGAGATCTTAATTTTGATGCCCTTTCACTTCTTCAACTTAAATGGTGTTGTAATGTAAATTATGTTTCCATAGTTGAAGATCTGAAGTATTTTGCGATATTGTTATTGTACCATGGCACCTAGATCGGATCCATTGTTTATCAACACTTTTTTAATAGCATGTTTTATTTTCTTCCTGTTGCTGTTCATTGGAAATTCTGAACCACTTTCTCAACTTTCAGATTAGATGGAATATTCATGCATATTCAGCTCTGTTAGTAGAAAAGAATGTAACCATTTCAGGAATTAGCAGTTGGTGATATATGGTTGAAGTTGTAATTGTGGGATGTCAGAGCTATTAGCAGTCACAAGGGTGATTGATGGAAAACGTTTTGAATGCCTCCAAGAAACTTCCTCACTTCACTTGAAAGCTTTATCACCCCTTGGTCTGGATGGCCTATGACATTATAACAATAAATCAAGTTATAAATTTCACTCCAACTACAGAGAAACACAGTATTCAGAGCATGGATGTATGAAAGGGCCAGTATGTCAGAAGAAAAACTCACCAATGCTATCCATGGCTTGCTCCAACTTGAAAAGATAGTCACGGTTATTCCCACATGGACCAGCAGCTTTTGCAATTTGCCTGCATACAAGATGATGCCATCTGTAAGTGAAATTCTATTGAAACGCTTTATACTTAAAACAAATCTCATATTTCAAACATTTGGGTCAAATATATTGTTGTAAGTTACATACCTTGCCATTTCTTGCAGTGGAGCTGGGCCCAAATAGTACTTGTTTATGTTCTTGTTTGGAGTTGATATGAACCTGCAAGAATTATAAAACCAATGATTATGATGAATCTACCAGTGATTATGATGAATTTGTCTAAAAAGCAGGAGCAAAATGTATTGCCATATAAAATAAAGCCAACAAAAAATGAGACAAGCCCAGAGAAATTAAGGCTATGAGATCAAATCTGCTTGAACTCACACTAGGACTCCAGTCAGAAATGGGGTTGCAAATTCTCTTTCCTCCTACAATAACAAATCCACCATTGAAGATCAGTCATCATATGGAAATTTCAAACACATGAATAGCTTCTATATATTTCCCAGAAATTGTTAGGCAGTTGCCATATATATGGAGCAATGCAGAGCATCTTACTGTGTAGAAATCTACAGAGGCCTTAAGATCATATTCACATTCCCTCCTTTCTAGATATTGATTATCAAATTTATTAGTAAAAACCCATCAGTGTTTTTCCCATTAATAGGCAAAGAAAAACATGCTAAACAAAACAGTGAGACTCCCCTTTCATCTCACCTCCATAGCCAATCTTTCCTTCTCTGGTTATCCTCTCACATAGTAAGCTCTACCCCATTAAGAATATCAACCAAAAATCAGTGTCAGTCCATACATAAAAAAACAATGGAGATGCAGAAAAATACCCTTCACAAGACAAATAAAAACCAATAGAGTTTAAACAGCCTTTACATGGATTGCTTATTGCAAAATATCTAGTATTCCCAACAATGTACATAGCTCAAAAATTATATGGGAATATAGACAGAAGATAAATGTAAGATAAGAATATTCTCTGTTCTTACACAAATAGCTCCCTCCTGCGCTTCCAATGTACATGTCCGAGCTGGAGACTGTGGAGTCCCACGGTGGTCAGTACAAGCTGCAAAAAGCACAAGGAGGAAGTCCCTTTAAACATCCATTCCAACAGTAACACCATTTTTCATTATTGAATGATGTGAATAACTCATCAGTATGAAAGAAATTTGAACCTAAATTAAAAAGTCTTTGGTAGCCTTTGATATATCCAACAAATTCTTCATCAACATCAACATCCACAAGCCTATACAACCCATTCTGTTTTAGCACCGATGCAATCACCTAACCATTGGTCCATTACCTTTATCTTTCACAAAAAGATTTTCAACACTAAATGAGGCCTCCAAATATGGACTCTATATTGTTATCTCACTAATTGAGAGAAGATTTTTATCTATATTTGATCAATGGTATGTAATGCACATTCTCAAAAATACACTTCTTAACATCTAACAATTTCATTTGAACATCCCCACAATTTTCCACAAAATGCACCCAACCAAAACCAAAGACTGTAGTTTCTATTTTGGATTTGGCTTCAATGAAGGTAATAAACCAATCCTTCTTGATGGCCATGTGCTTTAAAGCACCAAAATCAAGGAACCAATTATGTAAAGGCCTACCTCCCACCTAAGAAGAAATTTAAATATATATATATATATGTTCTAGGGATCTTGCTGCCGGGCTGTCATAGGTTTCCTAGCTGTGCAGGTGTTTATTACTATTGTGAATTGTGTGTGGCACTGAATTGGGATTGAGTTTAATACACAGTTCAATGCTTAGATTTTTTTATAATCCAGAGCCAATTCGTACCTTTGTCTTGTCCATTCTCGCTGCATTTCATTATTGAAAGTATGATTAGGTCAAAGTTCATCAAGGGTGAAAACTGTTTCAGTCATAATTGACTTCATCACATCCACGGACAAGTTGCCAGTAATTGATATCTGCCCAGATTTGTCATGCCTATAGAACAATATGGTTCTTTGGGTTATATTTTATTTGGACTTATAAGTTATAACTACCAGATTTGAAAAGATGCATATACTAAAAACGTATCTCTCCTTGTACAAATTTAAAACAAGACAGCATTTGTAAAACAATACTAGGAGAGCATTGGCAAGTTCTAGAGTGGGCCTCCTCCCCAATCAATGGAGCTATCAGGTAAATACAAGGTGCCACTACTACTACTTGTGGGATTCTGCTACAAACAGATTCATGGCATGGCATGGGCATGACGTGGGGACTGTAGTTTTTCTAATGGTTCTCTTCATGTTGATGGTTATAATTTTAACAAATTCAGCAGGGTGGCTGCAACTGGCACATATTCCTTTCAATATCCAGATTTTGAAGGCATGAGAAGGAATAATATTTTGAAGTGAAAAGCAGTTCACCTTATTATAGTTACCATGCTAGGTCTTCCTTTAAGAGCTTCACAACATCAAATAATTTCCATAAATATGGTTGTAAGAGTCATGATGGTGTTGTAATGTAAATTATGTTTCCATAGTTGAACATTTGAAGTATTTTGCGATATTGTTATTGTACCATGGCACCTGGATCGGATCCAGTGTTTATCAACACTTTTTTTTAATAGCATGTTTTCTTTTCTTCCTGTTGCTATTCATTTCTCCTCAAACTCCTCTCCAACCTCAATATCAGTGTTAGTAGTAGCATGAGCAACAACACTACGCTGAGCAGAACTAGAAGAACGCGTTTTCCAAATTGCACGAGAACTACTTCCCTCACGAGTCACCATGTACCATGCTTGGTCTCGGTGGTTCTCTTCCTTCTACTCCTGGTTCAACTACCATATCTTCATTGGAACCAACACCCCAAAGTCCATTAGACAACGATTCACCATTTTGTAGTAGTGATTCACCATTTGTACTGGTGATTCGCCATGATTTTATAGGATAATATAATCTCGTGAGAGATTCGCCAAAAAATTATATATACATATTATATTATTAATAAAATCGCCTTCCATTTTTCCTATGTATCACGGGGATTCGCCTATTTTTTATATATATAAATTTAGGGGGTTCTTAAAATTATCCCTGTAGTGCATAAATTTGAATAAAATGACACATTCCTGCTATCATAACATGAAACCAATATTTAAAACAATAAAATTAGAAATACCAATTTATTGAATCCATTTCTCTGGCTCTGGTCTCCAACAATCCTTTACAATGCTTGAGCTTCTGCTTTTAAAACTAGAGCTACAATTGTGCAAGCTCCGTTCTCCGTACATAATTCAACATGCAAAGGAGAAATTCTCAATAATCCCAGATCTGAGTTTTCTCTCCTCTATCCTACAAATCTAAATCCTCTATACAATAGTGTCTTCAAGAATTCCTAAATTGTAGAGAAAATGAGCCCTTATTACATTCTACAATCTGCTATTTATAATATTTACAAAAGAATTCTTCAATAGAAAGTTGTTGAAGAGTGGTTCTCCTCAATCAATTTCCATTGGCTCAAAATCATGTTCTTCAATTGCTGGAGCATTTTGTAAATTTTTGTATATGTTCTATGTTTGATGCAACTTTACTTTTTATCCCTAATATCAAACAACAATCACATAAACAAGAAAGTAAAATGTTGATAGAACATACCGGTAGATCGACATAAGACAAGCCAAAAATATATATGTGTGTTGGTGCATTATGATGGTCAACAAGATGCTTCAACCAGCAAAGTCTCAATATGGTCAACCAACAAGAAGTGTCACACAACCCTCTCAGACAACTACAGTCAACCCAAAGTCAATGAAATTTAACGTTGTCACAGTCAATGGTCAACACAAAACATCAACAACAAAAATTCAATGCATCCAAGTCAAACTCAATGGTCAACCTCGATTTTTGTGCTAGAAAATGTGGATTGCAGAAATCAGAATTTTGACCAAGGTTCGGGTCAGTTTGACCATGCATTGACCAAAATCAACGTTGGTCAACTCTGCACTGAAAACCCTAGGTCGAAAACATAAATTCTCCTTGATGCATTTTTCCATGTATGAGAGAAGAAGAGACTCCAATAGATGATCGAACCAATCAGATGAGGAGAGAGAATGTGACGTGATGATGGATGAGTGAAAATGACCTCCAACGTTGACCTATATATATCCATCAGTGACAGTGTGTGACACAACTGCTGGGGCTTCAAGCCTACATTTCATTTCACGCTGACCTACACATATTTTGAATAAATTCAAAATAAATGTTCTGCTCGTCCGATCAAGATGATCTTTCGATTGATCTTGCACCTCTCCTAAAGAGGAATCCAATAAAAATATTGGAATCTTCATCTGAGCATCACAACATGGAGTTTGGACCTAGTTGTCTAAAATTAACACATTTTCATTGATTACGATATTGTTTTCCTCAACTCTTCAATTATTTTCTTGCAAAAACAAATCAAAACAAAATTAAAATGTAAAAATAAAATCAAAATGCCGAATCTTGAATTTAAAACAAATCCAATTAAAACTTAATTACATAATTAAAATAAAAGAAATCTAAGCTTTCAATTGATGCATGTGATGATATAATAGGCCAAGGATAACATAAACAAATGGATCTTCACTCAAAATAAGTCGTGGGCAAATGAAAATGCAGAAAATTAAACTCAGAAATTAGTTTTATTAAAAAAAATTGAAGCTTGATCTTCTGCTACATTTTAGTCCCAATAAATGATCAAATCTGGAAATGAAACCACTTCAGGAATAATCTCCGTGATTTTATCTATTCAATGAGCCATCTCGGGCCTCATTTGGCCAAGTAAAATTCAATCTATGAGCTTCTAAAGTTGGTATATAAAAATGGACATAATTCTGGAATTTCTGTTGCTTGGGCTAAAAATCAGCAACTTTAAATTAAATTCCAATTCTAAATTAGATAATAATATTTAATTACTTAATACTAATTAATTACAATTATATTATTAATCTAATTTAGTTAAAAATTAATTATTAACCTAATTGAATTAATTAAAAAAATTAATTTATTGATTAATTAAAATATTATTATATTAATATTATAATTGTATTATATAAAAATTATAATATATATATATTAAAATTACAAAACATTATGAATGGTTCACGTATTATGTGTGGAGAGTATGGAGTGGTAGGTGGAAGTATAAATGGTGAGGGAGGATGGAGTGATAAGGAGGATGAGTGGAATAGTGAGGCGGATGGATAAGGCAAATGGGTCGGGAGGTATAAGGAGGTCAACCAAATTTTATGTTAAAAAATTAACCTCTTGCATAAAATCGTAATTGGAGTTTGAAATTTTTAATACAAGTGTATAAAACAAATATCAAATATCCGCGACATGCGATTTGCGATGTATAACAATCGCAATATCACATCACAAAATTGTTTCAGATCGCATATTTGAAATCACAATTTTTTTTAGATCGAGATTTTGGAAGGAAGGATGTATTATGAAGTGGGGCCCACGTGAATTAACAATCCTACAAATTGAATTGCAACTACTTTGCAATTTTGAGATTCTGAGTTTGGAAATTTATTTTAAAATAACAAGTTGGAGTAAATTACCAAGATCCCGAAACATGTTTTCGTCTATTATATAATTTAGCTGGGTCATTTTGTAGGACTGTTAGTGAAAAATGAAAAAAATAGTAAAAATTTAACTGAGAACTAATATTTATAATGAATGACTATTTTAACAATAAAAATTGAAATATCATACACTTTATACATTTTTTAACCCTAGTGAGAAAATTATCAAACTTCAAAGGAGTGCCATTTACAAACCGGTTGACCAAATGAAGCAAAAAAAGTATAGTTGGAAAGCTTTTGAAAAATTGGATTCAATGAAATAATCAAAATAGAAATCTGATAAAAATGAAAAAAATGGTAAAATTTTAGGACAATTAACTTAATGAAAATCATAAAGGTGCTTAGCCAAAAATTAATAAAAAGGGTCCCCATTATTGAAGTAAAATAATTATTTACCTAGAACTATCAATCAGAGGCTTTTATGTGAAGGGGTGGGAGGGATTCATTGTGTTAAACTCAAATCATTTCTTTCCTTGAAAAAGTAAACTCAATTACTTAGGAATGATGTATGTTCCTCCATGAAAAAATATTTAAATCAAGATAGCTTTATGGTTCCATAAAGATATGTCTTTAATGATAAATGAAATTCACTTAAATGGATAGAGTAAAGATTTCCCATGTATGTTAACAATTGTAAGGTAAGAAAAAGTCCTTTCACATAACTCATGGAAAAGTCACAAAAATCAAATCAAAACTGAGAGCAAAAGGAAAATAATCCCTAAACTAAAGTAAGAAAAGAAATCAGCGAATGAAAAAATAAAAATGAAGAAAGAAAAAACTAAAAGAAAAATCAAATTTAAAAGATAAAATCCAACAAGACTGCTTATATAAATTTCACAACAAAGGAATATAAAAGAAAATAAACATATGTGCATTCATTCCTATTTTGAGATTTTTATTTATTTATTTATTTATTTTTTAAAATTTATTTATTATTTTTATTTATATCTTGCAGAGTTATAAGAAATGAGACTCTCAAAATGTAGAGGGTGAATATCAATGATGATAGATAATACGTTGAATGAGAAGTCTCTGTCTGTTGCTAATTTTTCTTCTTCAAGACAAAACCTGCATAAAAGCATCTTAACTATTTTCTAATAAAAGTAATGCTTTTAAAGATATAGACTAGAGGTCCAGAAACTCCCCAATTTAGCTGATTTGATGAGGATCATTACTGTTTCTTTCAAGAATCTCAAAGAGAAAAAGAAAATGAACTTCTAAAACTGATCTGATAGAGGTGCGAAAAGTTCATGAAGACCTGAAAAATAGAGTTCGAGATCAGCAAAAACTAAACTGAAACAAAAGTGAAGAAATGAAAATAAATGAAAGTGGGCACATGAGGCTTACCATTGGAGAATGACATTTAATCTTACTCGAGAGAGATGATTTTCTCCAATACAAGTTAACTTCTTCCTTTTAATTAGAATTGAAATCGATTGAAATCTTATTGACTCAAAATCATTATTTATTGCATCTAAACTAAAACAAGAAGTAAACTAGAAGAAATGAACGTTTCTTGTTCAAGGAATAAGAAAAATTTAATCCATCAGAAATGAGGATGAAGATATCATCTTTATGAATTGCATCGATGAATGTTTTCTTTGATTCTTCCATTTTGAATTTGTAATAGCCCCATTGTGTTGAAGTTGATTCAAAATCCCAAATAATATAGCAATTATGTATATGAAGAGGATTTGAATCTTTATATGATAATTATGGAGTGATATATCAAAATAAAGGAGAATTAAAATATGAATTAACCAATGGTTTATTAGCTTTACATGTTCCAAATTACTTGTGAGTGAAGGAGATTTCCGAAAAGAGTAAAATAAGTCCATGTACATACACCATGAAGAATGCATATCCCTTTTAATCAGAAAGTCATCCCTATGAATAAATACCTTTTTGGAAAAATTATGATTGCAATATATCCAAGTTTTGGTATACCATGATAACATGAAAGTAACATATATATTCAAAAGATAATCAAACGAGACTTCATGTACACATAGTGAAATATCATAATGAATTGATCAGGAACCTGCGAAGATTATTAACCCGATATTCTGAAGTTTTAAGTTTTCGAGAAAATCAAAGAAAAATGTAAGAGCTCAAGTTTTTCAAAAGTTTGAATGGAAAAAGCTTCGATAAATAAAAATCTTTCTTTATAACGTTTCGAAAGATATTTGTTTTCAGAATTTTAATGAAATTTCACCTTTGTTACAAGACGTTTTGGCATTTAGAATATTAAGGGCAGTAGGATCCTAGAACAAAAGCTTTTGTGTAACTTTTACAATTAAAACTTACGATATTGATCATGTACGATATGAAATGCTTGATAAATGTATAATGTAAAAACATTGCTTTTTAAAACATCAAACATTCTCATATTAGAGGTAAAAATTTTGTAAGAGTATAAAATAGCTACAATGACTTTCTTTTCAATAATGAGATAATTTTAAGTTTTGTAAAATGATTGAAAGAGCACTTACATTTACCTGTAAAATAAGCTTCTAGGAGAGGAATTTGAGATTTAATAAATATGAGAATAAATCAAGAGTCAAATATCTCAAAATCATTTTCTGAAGCCAAAATCAATTTTACAAAATTTGAAACCAAAAAATTCCAATGAAGATAGAAAAATAGGGGTCATTTCCTTTGCTAAATGTGTTAGACAAGATAATGGAAAGAAAAAGAAATGTGAAACTTGGAGAAGTAATTATTAGAATTCATTTTAAATGCTTCTCATATAATACAAACCCAAGAGTCTAATAAGTGAACTACTTTGAAATTTTGAGGAAAATATCGAAAAATGAAAAGCAGAGGATCAGGATTCCAAAGTTCATCAATTAGAGGCTCTGAGTCTCTTTAGAAGAAATGAATATAACTAAAGGGAAAATAATTTGGTGAGTGTGATGCAATGGTTAAACTCTTCTTATAAAATTATAATATTTGGAACGAGCATAGATAAAATTATGGATAAGATCATTCACTGCAAGCATTTTTATGTGAAATTTCCTTGATTTGTAGCAATTTAGAGCAATAACGAGCATACAAATTTCATTCCAGCTAGACCAATGAGAGACAAAATATGAAAATGTGTATTCACATGGTTTTTCGTATAGGTCAATCCCTTGCCAAATGTTTCACATTGTGAGTTGCTTTTCCATGCATAATCTTAAAAGTTGTGACTTTCACCTTTGCCGATATGCTATCAATTTTTCTATAATAATTAAAAGACAATGGTGGAGAGTCGTATATCAGAGTTTATCGCATCAAAGGATCTTAAAGAAATACTTCATTTGATTTTCGCGATGCAATGTAAGTGTAGTAATGGAAAAGTTGCGATATAAGCATATGCGACAGGAAACTGCGATGGAACGATGGTGATATCGGTGAATAATCATATCGGTAGATTGAAGAATAGTTGTATTGGAGATAGGAAATGCCGATATTTCTTCTTGTGATAGAGATATTGCGATAAATGACGTGGCTCATTGGTGGGACTAGCTTTGGATTTTATAAGAGATCAACAATTGAAAGAGTTAAGCAATGAGATGTAACATTATTGATATGCCGATGCGTGATGAAGAATGGGCCCAATCGTTTAATTATATGGAATTAATTTTATATCAGATCCATGACATAAAAACCTTTAAACATATGCCCCTATCAAAATTGTGATTTATCAATGGACGCAACATCTTTCAGAACTGAGTTTAAATGTTGTATCGGGTCCAGGGTTGTGTGGACATCACAATATTGAAGAAGTCACTTTATCAGAAAATAAGCGAGAAGGGATATCGAAAGACTTGTATGGGAGGTTTATTATCGAGAAATGGTAAGAGATTCCTTTAATTAAATATTGCGATATAGAGGGTTTCACGATATAGACGATGTGATATTGGCAGGAAAGGTTCATCGGAGATGGAAGGGAATGGGAATATTGAGGGATTGGAGATATTTGGAGTATGCTCATTTGAGAACCTATGATACGCGAATTGCAATATATGATATTCCATAAGTGGGGCCGATGATTTCTTGTAGTATTTAATTAAAAAATAAAGTGACTAATTTAACTTTTCTTTTAAAAAAATAACCATTTAATAATTTAATTAACTGTCGGAATATCTGATCAGAAAGTAATTTTATTAGAACTTTCTTATGAAGAGAGTTATGAAATATAATGATTTGATATGATTCCTCTGAAAATTTATTAATACTTATCAGGATTGGAATGAATACAAGCAAAATTAGATAACCTTAAAATTTTTAGATGAAATAATAAATACTTCCCTGAACAGGTTGCAGATTTGAAAAGACCTGACTGCTTGCTTATCTTGATTCTTCATAGTCAAGTTAATGAAGACCTGTAAACAAAACAAAATAGAAATAAGAAACAACCTTTGAAAAGTAAAATAATCAATCTAGATGATGGTGAACATGTAAACACATACCTGGAAGAAAATTGACTGTAACGTTTACCTCATAAATCTTCAAGTTTTCCCAAATTTTCACAAAATTTGCATAAGTTCAACATCACCTACTTTTTTAGTTTTATTGGCAAGTAATGAGTTTTTTTGAATTGCATCCTTTCCAAATTTACATTAGAGGGAAAAAGTGGTGAAAATTAGCTCTTCATAAGTACTCATGAATCAAAGATTGCCAAGCTTTAACTATTCTTTGGAATTCCTTCATATATGATTTTAAATCAATCTTGTCAATATGATAGAGTTTTGGGAAAAGCAATACAATCAAGGAGTTCATAAGCTTTAGATATATTTTAAGCCACTTTGCCAACAAATGAAAGGGATGCGAAGAAAATTTTTCTGATTAAAAATATGAATAATAAAATAAACGAAAACATAAAAGAAAATTAATCTATTCCTATTTATAACTTAATGAAAGAAACATGACTAGGCATAGTCATATTTCCAGTGTAACCATGTAAGAATTTTAATCCCTACATGTATGTACATGTAAAACATTAGTAACAACAATACAAATATAACTAAACTAAGGAAAACAAATTTGAAAGAAGAATGTATAGTCATTGCTAATATATTTACAAAAAGAATTTTATTTATAATTACCTCCTCTTGAAATATCCTTTCCAGCTAAATTTCAATTAGATCATAAAAATCTGGATGGATTTCCATAATTGATTGAGAGAGGTTCAAAAGAGGGGATGATAGGCCCGATTGTGAATAAGAAATTTTAGATACAATAGCCTGCAATATTTTGTTAGTGTTATATTCAAGTCCTAAATTTTTAACGATCTTCCGTGAAGGAAAACTTTCCAAATGTCTTTCAAATGGATCAATGAAAAATGAATGGAAGTGCAATAAATCCAACAAAATATTATTAATTGAATTAGATTGCTAGTCATATTGTGAAAAAACACTCTCTTGTTGGCACTGCTTTCGAGAAGAAAGAAGTAATTGATAAGAAATGAACATCAATTGAAATTGGAAGTTTAATAGCTCTTGATGTTCACAATTATAATTTGAATCTTCATTTTTCCATTGAAGTAATGCATCAATTGAGTGTTCAAAATTGTGCTTCTCAATGTACCAGCATAAAGTATATGAAAATCTAAGACTAAAAACATAAATTAATAAATTTGAAATTAAAAATAAATGATGGAATAATAGCAAAATTGAATCATAGTTTATAATAAAGTTATAATTATTGTTACACCACAATTGTGACTGACTTAAAGAAATTTCCTCTTCACAATAATTGGGCAAAATAAGACAATTAGAATGATTGCTAATACCAACTTGTGAATTCTAGAGACGGTTATGACTATGAATAGGAATGCAAGCTTGATCATCATATAAATCATAGATTGGAATGGTTTCTTGAATGCTGAAATTATAAATATGATTGATTGTTTGAAAATGAAAACTATTTGAAACAATTTCTGAATTAAATTGTTCTTCATTTTCACATGTGATTAAACTTTGATCATGCAAATTCAGTTGTGAATAATATAAATTAATATCCTCAATGTCAAAGTAACTATCATAAATGACCTCACGACATTCATTAGAATTCCCTTTGATCTCACCTAATGTATCAAAACAAGAAGGAATATTAAGCTCATATTCATTAATTCCATAAGAATGATCAATAATTAAGTCTCTATATTGATAAAAACTAATCGGAAATTAATTTAGATCAACCTCTCTGTTTTCTAGAATATCTTTAAAGTGAAGAGTGGATAAATTGTTATTAGAAACATTATCAGGATAAAGGGAAAAATATGAATCCAAAACAATGCATTTAAAATTGTCTCTATTTGAGAACTCTTGTGCATTTTCTTCATTGCAAATTTCAGATTTAAGATTATTTACTTGGCTAATAGTGCTTTCTTGAAGAATGTTGCTTTGTTGTCCTGAATTTGGCATTTTCTCATCGTAAAAGAATTCATAAATTGGTACAATTGATTGCATGTTATTGGAAACTTTAATCGCTGCTTGTACTGGCCGACTTATGCTCTGATTTTCTGATTCTAACACATACTGATTTTCATATTTCAAAGAGGTATCTTCTTGTATTTGAATAGTGAAATTTTCTAACCTTTGTGATTGAGATTCATTGACATGTGAAGGTGCACCTTGATCATTATCAATGTTGTAGGAAGTGTGCACTAAATGAAGGAATTGATCATACATAATAGAGGACATTTCGTCATCATTTGTTTGCACCTCCATATTCGAATTCTCAATTATGCTAATGAAATTGGAAGGAGATTGAATAAAGCTTGAAATAATTTCACATATATTATGAATGAGAGGAAGAGATAAAATACGTTCAAGCCAATCTAATAATTCATTTTTCGAAGAAATTTTAAACAATTTAAATGAAATCTAATGGTAAAATCAATTAAAGGCTCATTTTGAAACCTTCGTAGACCTTCAATTTCGTCACATACTTGTTTGTAGTCATATCCATCAAATTTAAAAAGAAATATTGTAATAAATTGATTCCAACTGTGAATTGAGGCAACTGGAAGTGATTGAAAGCATCTTTTGGCTTTTTCCAAGAATGTAAGAGTAAAAGTTCTGCATAAAATTCCTTCATCAATATCATGAAAAGTAGAATTTGAAATTTTTTGAATGAATTGTAAACCATGATTAAATGCATAAGTATTCATCTTACCGTTAAACTTTACCTAAGACAAGGGTCTTACTATTTCAGGTGGAGAATTGGAAGATTCACGTTCATAAATAAAACTCCAATTTGGAAGTTTTAGAGGAGCCATTGTGATAAAAATGAAATGTTAGAATACAAAGAGTCCACAGGAAAACAAGTCTCAAGGCATCCTTCTAGCGCCAAAATGTTAAGGCCTCGAAATTTGTTGCAACAACATGGGGGATGACCAACCATTTCAGACCTTAAATAAATTCCTTTTCCGTTTGGAATGGTGGTTCCGACTGATTTAAATAGGTCCAGTTACATTCTCTTAATATCCAATGGATTAAAATATAACTTTTATGTACGAATGGAGAAGAGACATCAGATCATCCCTCTTACCAATCAGGCAAGAAAGTGATCCTTAAGCTAATTTGGGGCTCAACCAAGCCACAACTAAAATTTTTGCCTTTTTGGGAAGAGGACTTCTAGCAATGTAGAATTAAATCTAAATGCAAAATTATTCTACAATGCAAGCAAAAGGAACTTTATCCTAATCCTATCTCAATTAGACAGATATAGATTTAACCCAACCGAGAGGAATATATTTAAATGATTGAAATTTAAATATGTTTGGCTTATAATGAATATCAAGTTAACGAAATAGTTCAATTAATTGACATTATAAATGCCAAAACACATCTTATTCAGAGACGTCTTAACTAAGATAATCAACCAACAACATTTAGGAAATAGTTCAAAAAAATGATATTGATTGTTAAATCAGTATTAAAAGACAAATTAGTAAATAGTTACTCATAAATTAGAATTAAATCATAACAGGAGAGATAAATAATAACATATAATTGAGACACATTACTCATATCAACAATAGTGCACAAATATCAATAAAATGACACGTTCCTGCTATCATAAAATGAAACCAATATTTAAAACAATAATATTAGAAATACCAATTTATTGAATCCATTTCTCTGGCTCTGGTCTCCAACAATCCTTTACAATGCTTGAGCTTCTGCTTTTAAAACTAGAGTTGGAATAGTGCAAACTTTGTTCTCCATACACAATTCAACGTGCAACGAAAAAATCCTCAATAATCCCCAGATCTGAGTTTTCTCTTCTCTACCCTACTACTCTAAATCCTCTATACAATAGTGTTTTCCAGAATTCTTGAATTGCAGAGAAGAGGAGCCCTTATTACATTCTATATGCTATTTATAATATTTACAAAATAATTCTTCAATAGAAAGTTGTTGAAGAGTGGTTCTGCTCAATCAATTTCCATTGGCTCAAAATCATATTCTTCAATTGTTGGAGTGTTTTCATAGATTGAGATATTTTTTTCCTCGTCTCTTAAACTGTTTTCCTGCAAAAAAAAAATTAAAACAAAATTAAAATGTAAAAATAAAATCAAAATGCCAAATCTGGAATTTAAAAGAAATCCAATTAAAACTTAATTACATAATTAAAATAAAATAAATATAAACTTTCAATTGGTGCATGTGATGATATAATTGGCCAAGGAGAACATAGTTGAATGGATCTGCACTCAGAAGAAGTCATGGGCAAATGAAAATTCAGAAAATTAAACTCAGAAATTAGTTTAAAAATATTCAAAGTTGATATTCTGCTGCATCTTAGTCCCAATAAATGATCAAATCTGGAAATGAAATCACTTCAGGAATAATCTCCATGATTGTATCTATCCAATGAGCCATCTCGTGCCTCATTTGGCCAAGTAAAACTCAATTTATGAGCTTCCAAAGTTGGTATATAAAAATAGACAAAATTCTAGAATTTTTGTTGCTTAAGCTAAAAATCAACAATTTTAAATTGAATTCTAATTCTAAATTAGATTATAATATTTAATTAATTAATACTAATTAATTGCAATTATATTATTAACCTAATTTAATTACAAATTAATTATTAACAAAATTGAATTAATTAAAAAAATCAATTTAATGATTAATTATAATATTATAATATTAATATTATAATTGTATTATATAAAAATTATAATTAATATATATATATATATATATATATATATATATATATTAAAATTAAAAACATTATGAATGGTTCACGTATTATGTGTGGAGAGTATGGAGTGGTAGGTGGAAGTATTAATGGTGAGGGAGGATTGTGTGATAAGGAGGATGAGTGGAATATAGAGGTGGAGGGATAAGGTGACATGAGGGTGAGGTAAGGCAAATAAGTTGGGAGGTATAAGAAGGTCAACCAAATCTTATGTTAAAAAAATAACCCCTTGCATAAAATTGCAATAGGAGTTTGACATTTTTAATACAAGTGTATAAAACAAATATCAAATATTTGCGATGTATCGTAATTGCAATATTGAATCGCAAAATTATTTCGAATCACATTTTTGAAATCGCAATTTTTTTTAGATTGAGATTTTGGAAGGAAGGATGTGTTGTGAAGTGGGGCCATGTGAATTAACAATCCTACAAATTGGATTACAACTACTTTGCAATTTTGAGATTCTGGGCTTGGAAATTTATTTTAAAATAACAAGTTGGAGTAAATTACCAAGATCCCGAAACATGTTTTCGTCTATTATATAATTTAGCTGGGTCATTTTGTAGGACCGTTAGTGAAAAATGAAAAAAAATAGTAAAAATTTAATTGAGGATTGATATTTACAATGAATGGCTATTTTAACTGTAAAAATTGAAATATCATACACTTTATACATTTTTTAACCCTAGTGAGAAAATGATCAAACTTAAAACCAGTTGACCAAATGAAGTCAAACAAGTATCGTTGGAAAGCTTGTGAAAAATCGGATTCAATGAAACAATCAAAATAGAAATCTGCTAAAAATGAAAAAATGGTAAAATTAATTTAGGACAATTAACTTAATGAAAATCATAAAGGTGCTTAGCCAAAAATTAATAAAAAGGGTCCCCATTATTGAAGTAAAATAATTCAAAAATAGGGGGTGTTGGGTTTTCCCTACAACAAACCCTTACTGAACTCCAACTTTCAGAAGGGGAACTTAAAATTGTATATTAGGATTTGGATGCTGCGTATAAAATCCTAGCACAAAAAGAGAAACAAATTGAGGTTTCCAGGAAAAATGCAGACATCCTCAGTAAGAACATAAAGGAAATACACCAGGAGGTCTCTGAGGTGAAGGTAAAGGTAAAAGGAAATATGTCTGTGCTGCAAGCCAAACAACTAGTCTAGGATGAGACCATTGAAGAGATGGGAAAAGACTAGGAGTTCATAATCTTGTTGGATGAACAAAGAACTGTGATCAAAGATTATGAATACTTCATCCTATCAGCCAAAGAAGATGGAGAAAATAACTCCCAAATTTATAAAAGGTTTATTAAGTTTGTGAATGAAAGGTCACTCAGTGAGTTGAGGCCCATAGATGTGGTGGATAGAGTATGTGCTACCATGGAGATTTCTAAGGTTTTCCCAAAGGAGGAAGCTAGATTCAAAGCTAAGGATGGCCTAGAGGTGGTATCAAAGAACATGGATTCATTCAACATTGAGTTCGAGAGGATTTTAAGAGCATGATTGCCTAGCTACTGGGACTTTGTGGGGGTGTTGATCCAGTGGGAACAATAAAGTCAAAGATTGGTGGAGGCCAAAATAAAAGTAGACTCTTCCCATGAGAAGACTGCCACCATAAAGGGTAAGAATGGTAAACTATCTGAAGAGGTATTTTCAACTGCTGGGGATGGTAAATACATCGTTTCATCTTAGACTAAATTACACAGGCCCGTTCGATCTTAAAATTGCATATCAACTATTTTTTCGGGCCCTCAACTAGCTCCAACGTTGTGGCAAAGATGCGAGTAGTTTGTCAATCCCCCTATGCTCCAAATTGTCGAGCCATCGACACAACCTCCACCACCTACCTATCATGAGTAAAGATATTGCAGATAGTGTTGACCATGACATTTTAATTTCATCTTTTATGTAAATATTTTTATTTCAATAAGTCAGTTATATTTTGGTTAGTATAGTTGTGCCACGGAGCACTTTGAATTTTTTTTATGATTTTTCATTGTAATGAAATTAAGTAGAAATATTTTTGTAACGAGATGTATCTTTGAGGCCCTATAAAAACAATTTTATGATATCGAACAAGGGTTCAGAATTTTTGGTTTTCCAAGAGAGAATATTGTAAGCTTCGTATGAAATGTATGCTTTGTGGAAGATTAATACAATTTTTTTGGCGATTATAGCTCATTTGAATGTGTAATATATACTCTTTCTGTGTTTTTTCCATGTTTTCTTATCATTATTCTCAGATTACATGTAATAGTAGCTGCTGGAAGTGTTTTTCATGAATTTATGGATTCATCTAAGTCTAATGTTGATGAAAGATGTCTATATTGATATGAAATCTAATCCTTAAAATACACTCCATGTATCTTTGCATTCCATTGAATTTGTTGTTTATTCAATTTCACTTTGAATTTTGATGCATCATAGTCTTAGATTTAAGCCTCATGTATTGATTTTCCCTCCTGCTCAAGTCTTCTACCAAATATACTACAATGACTGATAAGCTACATGTTCATGTGATGTTGGTCATTGTGAATATAATATTAATTATTCTATGAGTAATAGTTTAGATTAGGCTTTCTCATTTCCCCTCTTAAGGAAGGTTCTGAATCAATTTTATCTCAAATATGTTAGATACTGAGTGTGATATAAACTCCCAGTTGATCATCAGAACACTCATCAAGATTTCCTAGGCACTGGTCTCTCCTCAATCCAGGGGTTGTCTCTAGGAGCTACAACAGATCCATTGTGACAATTAGAGTTTTATCAAACTCTCTGAGAATCTAATTTTTCATGATAGGTCCAAGCATATAGGCATACTGTGCCATCACTTGAGAGATTGTGTATAGAGGAGGATCATCATGTTACAATACATTCCTATAGAGAAGTAGGATGTAGACATTTTGACAAAGGCTTTGTCAAGAGGCAAGTTCGAGTTCCACGAGAGCAGGACAATGGTGGTTCAAAACAAATTTCTTGTTAAGAGGGAGTGTTAAATTGTAGCAAGAAAAGGCTTCATTTGACTTTTTCCTTAGTCATATGGAGAAATTCCAAATTCCACATCAACAGGATGATTTGAGTTGCAGTTAACAAAAGTGATATGTAATTGTCACTTAGTTAAATAAATCAGTTTGAGTTTGTGGACTAGAGTTAGAGTTGTGCATGAGTTGATTGCTAAGATATAGAAATCTAGTGGAGTAATTGTTAGTTAAAATCAGTTATTTGAGCTTTAGTCATGAATAGAGTTAATAGGAGTTCAGTTGAGTAGTAGTAATTTTTGTTAACTCATTGATCTCTCAGTTAGCTGATTAATTTACTAAAAATATCCCTATTCATGCATGTAGTTCGAATTTCCCATGTTGAGTGAAGGAAAAGGCACATTGTAATTATCAATTTTATACTAGTTAAGTGTACAGGTTTGGCACTAGAGCAGGTGAACAATTCCTCTAGGATTTACGCAAAGGAATAGGGAATTTCCCTATATTTTAGTAGCTACTTTCCTCAAGGATTGTGCAAGGAAATAGGAGGAAGGTTGAGGCCTATTTTGGCTAAGTGTTGGTCAGAGAAGGTTAGAGAGCAGGAGATCAATATTACAGTGCGGATTGAGCTTCATGGATTGAAGTTATCATTGTAATAGATCAATATTCTCATCTGATTTAATTAAAAAATAGAGGGGTTTTTCGCAGTTGGGTTCCCCAATAAAAACAATTTTTCCATTGTGATTGTATGGTTTCATGTTATTGCAATTTGTTTCTATCATATGTTTTCCTTTCCACAGATTGAGTAGAAGAAATTTGTGCCTATTGTTTTCAGTTTGAATTCATTAACAACTACAAATTCCAAGCTATTTCTACAGTTGTTGTGTTATTGTGTTGGCTTTATGTTTGAATTATTTGTACTGTAGGTGTTTTATTGAGATTGTAGTGCTCAACAACAAAGAAACATATATGTAATATATATTTTTGGACAAGATTTAACACAATCATTCCAACTTTCTTTTTCATAGATATTGTGTAATAATATTGCATTCTCTTTAGATATAAACATGTATATGTACTGATACTTGTTTTTCTATTTTACTGGTATAATTGTTAAATTAAAACAACAAGGGACTTTTCTCTTGTTGGCCTAGCTATCACCAACACATACCTTGTACACTTGTATCCCCCAATTCATCGTAGTTAATCCCCTACTAAAATCCTTAATGAATGGTTTATTGAATGGAGTAACGTATTTATAGCCCCATGCTTCTGTTTATCATAATATTCTATCAATTTATTATATGACCAATTAAAATTATATTCCTTAACATTTTTCTTCTTCCAACAATTGTGTTTTAGGAGATGACAATTTATCTCCTATTTGCATTTAGATCTGCACTCATTTATTAGAAGACCTAGTAGATTTTTTTTCATGTCTTCTTTGCTTCTTAATTATGTGTAATTTACACAGTAAATTTGTTAATTTTTTTGGTTGTGGGTTGGACCATAGGCCTTAATGTTATATACATCATTACAACAAGACCAAATTAACTTTTTAGAACACAACGTTTTCTGCAAAATAATTTTAGTTGTAATTTAATCCTTAGGCCTCAAATTTGAACCTACAACTGTGATACCACATGTAACATACCTCCTCCTCATGCCTATTTTTTTTTTCCTCATTGACAAAATTAATAAAAAAAAGATTCACCCAACATTATATTTGTAATATGTATACCAACCTATACAATTATAATGATCGTTATCGCTGAGAATTGTAATTACAATGAATTAACATTATCATTGTGTTTATAAACTCCATGTATATCTATATCATAGAGGATATGGTTATGGTATATTCCTCTTCCGTAACTCCAATTCCTCAACCTTATACATTATTAATAGGAGATTTAAGGAATCCTTATATGGTCTTTTTGTTTGAACCTTGATGATATAAAAGGTAACACACCTATTAATTAGTAAGTCTAATAACCTTGTATATTGGTAGGAATACAACCTTCCTTGGTAGAAAAATCTTGTTATAATTTATAATCTTCGTATTAGCTTTTTGTTTTAATTTTCATGATATGCGTGAAGAATCTTATAACCATGTTGGCCTATAATGATATACGTGACCACTAAAATTAATCCACGTTAGCTATGACCCATGTTACTTCACATGGTGCTTTTGTTCTAAGTATTATGGACGGTTTGGATGTGGAATTACAATTGGACGATGGATATTAAGTCAGGCTTATCAAAACGGTGTAAAAACCTAAAATAAGGTTCATTTTAGCATTTGGCTTTTGGTCTCGGCAACCAAGTGCCACATTTTTCTGCGATCCTTACCAAAATATTCTTGATGCCATTCAATCATTACAAAGGTGTTGGATTACATTTATACATAGAGGAATTTGTCTATCCGTTGCTACCAAACTGGTTGGTAATTTCATGGTAGTTTTCTTGCATTTGTTGTTATAATGTCAAATACTTTATTGCTTCAAATTTTTTATCTATGCTAACATGTTTAAGGTATATCGAGGTTTTACAACTGCAATTATTCAAATCCTTCTGAGCGGGGATGGTTGCAAGGGTAACTTCTCTATACCTGTTTCTTTCCATTCACTTTTTTTTTTTTGAAAGGTTACACTATCTGAGATTCACACTTTTTCGAATTTTCACTGAATTTTTCTTTTTGTTTTTCATTGTGGCTAAACACTAGTATGACCAGGGACTTATTCTACTCTTGTGAAGTTTGGGGTTTTTATGGCGTATAGGGTAAGTAATTTATCAATTACTGTTTCATCATTGTTCTCTAAATTACAGTTTGATTTTAAATTTTAGTTTATGCCTTACTCCTAACTCAGGTGGTTCAAATGTTCTTTTTAGGCTTTTGTTAATGGCTTGTAACAAGAAACTAATTTCATTAATTTTATCTGATTTGACTTCATGATCTCATGGCTCTTATTAGTATCTACTAATTTCACGAGATTATCGAGGGTTTAATATCAATCCTATTTTTTGTTGTGATTTCCCTTTGCTCTAATAGAGGTCTAGGATGATTTAACCCTAGTTCTTTGTATCATTTTCAAAATTTATATAATTATATTTTTATTTTTCTAATAATAATTTGGGTTATATGGATTTTTATAGGGCTATCTCGTTGGAGGGAATTTTGCTCGATAACCGAGGGTAAACCATCGCTCCTTACTCTTGAATATAAATTAATTCAATATGTGTCTCACTTTGTAATTTAGGACTCTGGTTTGTTCTAATTCATCTCAGGGTTCCTTTTTTTTTTCCATGGGTATGACTTCAATGAAACTATCTTCGCTCTAGATCTATAGGTCTTCAACCTTTCTCAGTTATGTGCTATACTAAATACCTCTTCTTTCTTCTACAAGTCAACTACTATTCACACGAATTTTTGAGACTTATCACATAGTACCGAGACTTATTTTGGCTTATTAAAGAGTTATTCATGCTCTTCTAGGATTTATTTTAATTGTTATGACCATTTTTGGGTTAGGGTTGTATTTAAGTTTTAAAGGCTAGGAAGCCTCAAGACCCGCTGAAATTCTTGACATTTTCCAATTCTTGTATCAATTTGAATATCTGTGTGTTACATATGGTTACATACTTCTATTTCTTCTATAAATCTTGGAACTATTGCATTGTGCATACTATAGCATGACCACAAGTTATTTTCTAGATATCTTATTATTGTATTGTATGACATTATTTATGTTTCATGATAACATGAGTATTATTTTTTGGTTATCTATGCTAATAACTTGTGTATCTATTTTTTATCTTGTTTCTATTGTAGTTAAAGTATTGTTAGATAATACATCTTAACTACTATAAACTAAGGATTTTCTTAGTTTTAAAGTATGAGGTCACTTCTTTTGATCTTAAAAACTTTAACTAATGTTCCATAATAATTAGAGTTATTTCTTATCGTAGTTCAAAATTTTGTTGTTATCCTTTTATCACTCTTTATGGGTAATAATTCAACCTTCCATTTTATTGATAACTTCTAATACTCTTCATTGTTACAAACATGACAATAATATTACACTAGGGTTCTAGTCTTATCACATTTCTCTAACTTCTTAGACTTTAACTCCACAAATGATACGTTTTCATTCATAGGGGTTCCAATATATAATATTTGTTCATAAATATGTAGTGATGTTTTAAATATATTCCAAAGTTAATTCAATTATTATAACCACAATACTAGATAACCACTAGGCTCCTTCTATCAGATTAAAATAAAATATGGAGAAGTCATTTAGTCCATAGGAATACAAGAAGTATTCCATGTATATTCCATGTTTCTTTACTCAGTAATACATACTGGTTTTCTTTAAGTAATTTTCTCACCAAATAATTTATTTATATTTTCACTCTAACCCTGATTATAAAGGGATTTAACATATTCCCAATGATCCATATTATACATATATATACAACCTTCAGTCTAGAATAACATAGCTTGAAAATTCATTCTAAAATTTTGATTAAAATCCTACTTGTTAATCAATAATTCACTCATACATAGCAACTAGGCTATTTAAATATACAATTATGTATATCTAATTGTCTCATATCCTGCATAGATTTTATTGAAATTTAAATTCACTATATCAATTAGGCTATTTAAATATACAATTATGTATATCTAATTGTCTCATATCCTGCATAAATTTTATTGAAATTTAAATTTACTATATCAATTAAAGAGATGTCATTCTAAGATGCAACTCCTATTACTTATATTTAATCTGATATATCCATTTATTCCTTAATAACCTATTCATGATTAACTGTTCTTTAGTGGTTTTTTAATAGATATTCCCAACATATTTTTCCTTAGAAATGTCTCGCTTTAAGGGTCCACATCCCTTAGTCACCTAGGATTTTCATTTTAAATTAAGAAAAAATCTTTATTTTTCTTTAAAGAAAGTCTTTATCGCCTATTATGCTTTTATTTTTGCTTTTCATTTGGTTTTTTGTGGCTAAGGAAATTGGAAAAGGCAATGGAAAATGCTTTGGAAAGGAAAAATAACATTTTTGGAAATTTATTTATGAAAATAATGGAAATTAGGAGAAAAGGAAGGTGAAAGGTTACAAGTTGCATGTGAGGAGGAAAATGAAGGAAAATAATGAAAAATTGAAGAAATTAGAGGCATCATTAATAAAAAGGCTTCTAAGATCATTTGGTACCTTTTGTCAGTTCAGTTGTGGAGCTCTCTCTCTATTCTCTCTCTCTCTCACTCTTGGACACTTATAGTTTTATTGGAGCACTCTAGGATTGGATCAAGGAAATCAAAGGAAAGACCAAGAAGGAAAAGGAAAGAAAAGATCAAGCAAGGAAGAGCAGGATCAAGCAACTTCAACGAGATTATTTGTAGGTATCGATTTGGATGTGTGATTTCCTTGCTATATTTTGAAAGAATGGTACATGCATGTGTGTATTTGGTTCTCTTGTTGTCATTAGCATGAGATTTTTCGGGTGTGACAGTGTTCTTCAACCTAGCCTTTCCATTTCCGGATAGTCATTTTTTGGTGGGTAATCTTGTATTTGGTTGAGCTGGAATGTCGGGTGGTTTTGAAAATGAGTGAGGTGGTATCTAAAAGAAATAACACATGACCTAGGAATCCCTTGACCAGAGAAGGTGGGATTGCGATAAAGCTAGATTTTGCGTGCCTCAGTAGGCCTAGGAATCCTCGATTGGTGAATGGAGGGATATATGGTAAATCCTAGAGGTGTGTTCCCTTGATCAGGCCTAGGAATCCTTGACCAGTGAATGTAAGGATATACAGTAAATTCTGGAGGGTGGAGTCTCAATTAGACTTAGGAATCCTCGATAGGTGAATGTCGAGATATATGGTAAAGACTAGAGGGTGGAGTCTCAATTAGGCCTCAGAATCCTTGACAAGTGAATGGTGGGATATATGGTAAAGCCTAGAGACTAGGAGGCAAGAAAATTCTGCACGGTGTAAGTGGAGAAGTTTGGTGGCATCCATGCTTGTTTAAGGCCTAGTGATTTGGTGGGGATTGCAATAAAGCCTAAGGAAACCTGGTTTGCTTTGGTTTTAATTCCCACATCCATGCTTGGAATATGGCACGGGGGTGATTGGCTTAAAGAAATATTTGGTTCAACCAATCTATGGTTGGGTGGTTCATGGAAGTCCCAAACCTGGTTGGCTTTTGCATTCATTAATAATAGATTCTTCTCCTTGGTATTTCATATGTAAATGTATTGTTGAATATTTTTATTTTATTGTTGTTATATCCTTGTTATTTGTATTGGTTATATGTTGGTTATGAGTATGTTTTATGAAATAATTGATGTATGGTTCTCATCATGTTTTGATTATCAAATGAATGTACAATGAATATATGTCCTAATAGATGATAATGAAGCTATTGTGATAAGGAAATAATGTTTCTTTACAAATCTCACATAAGTATGAGACCCCTATGCTCAGATATGTTGTTAGGACCTGTATATTACATATTTGTGACATGTTTGACGAAATGTTTGTCATGGATAATAGGGGTTAGATCAAGTACTTACACTAATTATTGCATTATTATATTTGTTTCAATGTTATTATTCATTTATGGAGTTCTGGGCAATGGGTAGAGACCTAGCCCTAGAAAAGTGGCTAAGAATTCGGGGTTGCTGGCACAAAACTACTTGGAAAAGTCCATAGTCGTTGGCATGCCCTGCTGTGGGAAAAATTGGAAGGCCTCAGTCACATGCATGTCTTGTCATAGGAGCAGCTGATTTTCCATATCAGTGAAATTCAAGTTGCCTCAGGGGTTGGTCACCTAGAAGGGTTGGTTAGCTCCTGAAGGTTCTGTAGTATGTGTGGACGGTCAATTTGGTTTCGTTATCTCGGTTCAATTTTTTTAATTGTACATGGGGAGTTAAATCACATCATACTAGCCTCTCGTCACATGTTTACCCCAGTGGAACAGTTAGCTTGGGTAAATTTGAGAGGAGGGTGTTACATAGTGGTATTAGAGCATGGTTCACCTCTTTGATTGGATGGGCGGTGTGTTGGTCATGCATACATGTTAGTTGTATATGTGTTCTATATGCATGTAGTCTATGTGCTTGTTGTGTATGCATGGTAGAGGTCATCGTTGTGGTTGTGTCACCATGTGAAAGTGGATGGTTTCATTGATTGGATGTGATCGTCATGAGTAATGTCAGCTATGCATTGGTTGTGCATGTTATGTTTATATGTTGTTATCTATACATTGACATGGTGACAATTTTCATGCATGAGGTCATGGTATGTGGTCGGTATGGTCATGCATTGATAGCTAGGTAATGGTTGAAATGGTGTCTATATACTTCCATGATTATGATTATATATGTATCGTGCTAATCTAGTTGATCTTACAGACGATATATTCTACCCTCAACTATATTGAGGTATGTTGGTTACGTTTATGTTTTGGTTTAGATGATATGGTATACTTGTAGGAAAGAGATCAAAGATGACTAAGACGGTAGACTGCAATTCACGAGACTCTCCCTATGGATCAAATGAGTAGCGTGGTGGTGGGAATTATTTTGACTTAACTGACACACCGACAATTTTGAAGGAAAAAATAAGAAGTTGCAAGGAAGATAATGACAGAATCATTCAGGCACATAAGAACAAGCAGAATTCAATGCAACAATTCTTTAGAGTTTGTCAAAATTGCAAATACAGGGACCACTTTGGATTAGCCAGGGGTAGGAGGACAAGTCTAATGGGGCATATGTAAATAGGTCTCATGGTCGGCACAAGTTGGATAGAGATGACACAATCAGAGATGGCAGGCTCTTGTATACTTCAGATGGGAGAGGTGATGGACATAGGTTCGATTATAGTTTTGTTTCTCACATGCACTATGATCATCATCGTTATCATCCTTACAGGAGGAGTGACTTGGGATATTTTCCAAATGAGTTCAAGAAAGCGAAGCCACCTACATTTGATGGGGACTTGAAGAACCCAGAAAATACATAGGCATGGTTTCTTGGAATGAAAAATTATTTGAGTTGCAAGAGTACACAGAAAACATGGAGGTCAAAATAAATATCTTCGGGCTCAAAGGGAAAGCAAAAATCTTGTGGGAAGATGTGAAATGGGTTAGAGAAATCAGGACATAAGAGTTGAGTTGGCATGTGTTCAAGAGACTTTTAAGGAAAAAATACTTGTTAGAGAGGTACTAAGACAACAAATCTAAGGAATTATATGAGCTAAATGTGGGATCGATGACAGATGAAGAGTATACAACTAAGTTTCTAGATTTATTGAGGTGTGTAACATAGCTTAAGTATGAAAAGGCTAAAGTTCAGAGGTTTTTCAGTGGATTACCATTAACATTTAGAGATAAGATTGAGTATGATGAGCCTCGGTCACTTAAAGAAGTTATTGGGAGATTGAAACACTATTATGAGCAATAAAATTGCAAGAAAAAATCACAACAGGGCTGGAAAGGGAAAGATAAAGCTAAAGGTAATGGAAACTGAAAAGAACAAGGCCTCAGAATGCAAAAGAGAAAGAAAATGATGCACCTTAAAAGAATTTCAACATAGTTAGATAGGGACATGGGTCACAGTCTTGAGGACAATAGAATAAAGGTGATGGTACAAGATGGTTGCAGTGTTGGACATGTGGTAAGGAGCATCTTAAGATATATTTTCCGTAGAATCAGGGTGATAGGCCTCCGATTTACAGTGGACAAGAAGTGCAAACTGTTTGGGATGTTTGGCAAAACATTCCTAGTATCTATTCAATGTTGGATAATAGGTGAGAAGATCACTAGGAATCTATCATTGAGATGGATAGTAAGATTTGTGATCTTTTTGTTTCTATTTTGATTGATCCTGGATCTAATTATAGTTATGTTAACCCTGACTTGGTGTATAAGTGTGGTTTGAATAAATAAGTGCATGCAAAATCTTGATTAGTGTAGTTGGCTACATGTACAAAGAAGAGAGTTCATCATTGAGTAAGAACTTGTACATTCGAGTTGAATGGTATGCCTATATCAACACATTTGAATGTATTGCCATTGGGATCATATAGTATGCTATTAGGTATGGACTGGATATATCTTCACAGGACTAAGGTAGATTTCTATGATAAGCCTATTGAGTGTTTGGATGACAATGGAGAACATAGAATCTTATAGTGTAAGAAGAAAGAAACATCAGTTAGAATGGTGACAACTATGTCGGTAAAGCACAATAAAAAAAAAAAAATGTGTGTTATTTGCAATGCATATTTATAGTGATAAAGGTAAGGAGGATGAGGATGCAAAGATATTAAGCAGGTACTCGATCTTGCAGCAGTTTCAAGATGTGTTTCCAACAAATATTTAAAAGTTTCCGCCTTATAGGGAATTCGATTTTTCTATTGGTACTAGGGGTAGTGCCAACATCAAAGGCATCGTATAGGATGAGCACTCTAGAGTTAGTATAATTAAAGTTGCATCTGAAGGAAATGCTTGAAAACAAATACTTTAGGCCAAGTGTATCACCATGGGGTGCACTGGTATTGTTTGTGAAGAAAAAGGATAGTACTCTCAAGCTATGCATTGATTAAAGGTAGTTGAAAAAGGTAAAAATAAAGAATAGGTATCCATTGTCAAGGATTGATGACATGTTTGATCAGTTTAAGGGAGCAACACTTTTTTTGAAGATTAATATGTGATCAAGATATCATCAGGTACACATCAAAGAAGACGTCATTTACAAGGCATTTTCCGGACCATGTATGGGCATTATGAGTTTGTTGTAGTTCCATTTGGTTTGAATAATGCTCTAGCTACCTTTATATGCTTGATGAATTGTGTGTTACGTCCTTATCAGGACAAGTTTTTTATTGTATTCATCGATGATATCTTGATATATTCGACGAATGAGGAAGAGCATGTCAAACACTTAGCAGCAGTACAATAGTATTGATATTGTTTAGAGAGAATTAGTTGTATGCTAAGCTCAGTAAAACCAGTTTCTTTCAGAAAGAGGTACATTACTTGGGACATGTTGTTTCCAAGGAAGGCATAATAATGGATCTAGAAAAGATTAGGGTTATCATGGAATGGGTAGCTCCTAGAAATGTGGATGAGGTAAGATCATTTATGGGGCTAGTAGGATACTATAGAAGGTTCATCATGAATTTCTCTCATATTGCATATCCTATTACATCACTATAGAGGCAAGGTAATAAATTTGATTGGACAGAGGAATGTGCAATAAGTTTTGAACAATTGAAGAAACTATTCACAAATTCTCCAGTATTAAAGATTGCAGATCTAGACAAAGTGTTTTTTGTGTGCATAGATGCCTGTAAGAGAGGACTTGGTCAAATCCTTATGCAATAAGGACAAGTAGTATGCTACAAGTCACAAAAACTTAATGAGCACAAGCAGAATTATCCGACACATGATCTTGAGATGGCAACAATAATTCATGCATTGAAGATGAGGAGGAATTATCTTCTTGGAAGGAGGTTTGTATTGATGAGAAATAACAATGGATTGAGGTATTTATTTGATCAACCAAATATGAATTTCAGGCATGCTAGATGGTTTTCCACGATTAGGGATTTTGACTTTGAGATTAGGTACATCAATGGTAAAGAGAACAAGGTTGCAGATGCCCTTAGTAGGAAGATACAGGTGAATCACATAGAGACTATGAGTTCTTACGGGACAAATTTACAGGATCATATATTACAGGCAGGAAAACATGATTACAGGTACATGGAGCTTATGCACATGTTACAACAAGGTAAAAGTGATTAGGATGTGGACTATTGTCTTACAATAGATGGTTTGACCATATTTAGGGACAAGATATATGTTCCAGACAATAATGAGATCAACAAGACTATCTTGTGAGAGTTTCATGCAAAACCATATTCAGGCCATCGAGGATACCATAAGGCATTGACAACAATGAAGAATTTTTATTATTGGTTGAATCTGTAGAAGGACATGGTAGAGTTTGTGACTAGATGTTTGGATTGTCAGTAGGTAAAATAATAATGTAAGCATCCAGGTGGAATATTACAACTGATTTCAATTCCAGAGTGGAAGTGGGAGGTTATTTCCATGGAATTCATTATAGGCTTTCCGAGGACATATACACAACATGATTCTATCATGGTCATGGTAGACAAGTTGACAAAGGTAGCACACTTCATTCCAATAAAGTCTACATATTCAGCTAATGATTTAGCATAGTATTCGTCATATATGTAGTGAGTTTGCATGGTGTTCCGTGGTATATTTTTTAAATCAGGGATGCTAAGTTCACTTCCAAGTTTTGGAAGGAGTTGTTTGTAGGTTTGGGGAAAAATTTGGCCTTCAATAAAGCTTATAATCCATAGATAAATGGATAGACAGAGAGGGTCAAAAGGATATTGGAGGACATGTTGAGGATGTATGTGATGCATCAACATAGGGGATGGGAGGAGTACCTTCAGTTTCTTGAGTTTTATTACAACAATGTTTACTAGGAGTCACTGAGGATGAGTCCATTTGATGCACTCTACTAGCCGAGTTGTAATACTCCCATCATTCAGAGTGATATAGTGAACCGGGTGTTGGTAGGACCAGACATGTTGGCAAATATGGAACAAGAAATTCAGGTAATCAAGAAGAATCTAAAGACAACACAAGACAAACTGAAAATTGATGCAGATCAGAAAATGGTGTATAAGGAGTTTTAGGTTGGGGAAAATTTGTACTTGTGCATCAACCCCAATAAGAGCTCCTTGAGGACTAGATCATGTCCCATTCTGGAACCTGGGTAATGTGGACCTTTCAAGGTTCTTGAAAGGATTGGACCATTGGTCTATCGACTTGCATTGCCTCCGACAATGAAATTCCATGATGTTTAATTACATGTGTCTTTAATTAAGAAGTATGTTAAAGATGTTTATCATGCTATTGATTGGTCTATATTGTAGATGGAGCCAAAAGGATAATTCTAACCAAAATCACAGTATATTTTACAAATAAATATGATCATTCTCCGGAACCGAGAAATCAAGCGAGTTAAAGTGCATTGGAAGAAATTTGGGCCCGATTAACCTACATGGGAGATGGCGGAATAGATGCAAGCTATGTATCCTTCTTTATTTGCTAGTTGAGCGAATGTTTTTGGTATATGTTTTGGTGTGATGTTTTGGTAATACCGCCATGAGTTGTGTTATAAATATCCAATAAGCGGTATGGGTGTCATGTCATTATGGTTGTTATGTTGTTATTTTGTCATGTAAGTTTTCTTCTTAGTAGGTTGATCATTGTAAATAATGCAACGAGATAAGTTATAAAGCTCCATGGGAAATATGTTAAGATATTAGCAGTCTTGTTGATTATATGTGTCATTGAACACCAAGGATGGTGTTCCCCCAAGGGCGAGGGTTCTGTAACATCCCTGGTCAAAATTTCCATGTAAATAAAGTTAATAAAGAAAAAAATAATAACCATGGTCATGGGACATGTATTCCAAGTTGAATGTTGGAAAAAACATCTTACTGGGTGTTCATTTGGTCTATCATGGCTAAGGAAATTGGTAAACGAATTAACAAAGGCTTTGCAAAGGAAAAATGGAATTTTTGGAAATTTATTTATGAAAAAAATGGTAATTAGGAGAAAAGGAAGGTGAAGGGTCACTGGTTGCATGTGAGGAGGAAAATGAAGAAAAATAATAGAAAATTGAAGAAAATAGAGGCCTCATTAATAAAAAGGCTTCTGAAGATCAATTGGTACCTTTTGTCAGTTTAGTTTTGGAGCTCTCTCTCTATTCTCTCTCATGCACACTCTTGGACACTTAGAGTTTTCTTGGAGCACTCTAACATTGGATCAAGGAAGTAAAGGAAGGACCAAGAAGGCAATGGAAATAAATCAAGCATGGAAGAGCAGGATCAAGCAACTTCAGCAGGATTATTTGCAGGTATCAATTTTCATGTGTGATTTCCTTGCTAGATTTTGTTGAGATTCAAAAATATGATGAGCTTAGTGAAAAGAGTCGCCTTCACTAAGTGGGCCCACAGGCTATTTTTGGCGCAAGTCTATTTTTAGACTATGTCTATTTTTAGACATGGTGATCATATTCAGAAGTTGTAGGATGCTATTTGTGGACGGTTGGTCAAGTTGGAAAAATAGATGAATTTCTATTGTTAGAATATTGGGCGAAGTCTATTTATAGATTGTTGATATAAAAATAGAAGTGTCGATTATTATTAGCTCTTAATAATAATCCGACAATAAACAACAACTTATTCTCTTGGAGCACTTAGTTTCAGTGCAAAGATTTGGAAAATAAGTGGGCTGAAGGAATTACGCAATTCCTAGGGTTTACTGGTGGTTCATGCATGGAGGAATTAGTTAGAATTGAAGTGGAAAAGTTATGACAGAGTTGGAAGAGTAGTTCATGGAGTTGTTATTTAGTTTAACTCAGTTAATGGAGTTAAAATCAGTTGAGCTAGTTGTATCTAGTCTAACTAAATGATACACTAGTGAGAGTGGAGTGAATTAATTAAAAAATAATAACTCATTAATCAACTAAATAATACAATAGTTAACTACAGTGCATGTCAGTTCCAGTGGAGACCCAGTGGAGAGATAGGTGAAGGGGCAAGATGGACTATATGTTGTGACTATAGTGATGCATTGATTGCACCACACAAAAATTGGAGTTGCCAATGAGGATTGCGTAGTCAAGGCAAGGGTAATTCGAATTCATTCAGAGCTATTCTTCAGCAGGGATCGCGCAGTGGAGGCAGGCTAGTAGGTGGCAAGAAATCAGTGCATGGATTTGCAGATTTCTTCTGATTAGTGTGTGACAATTGATTGTGCTGAGAGCTTGATGTAATAAACTTTGTATGAGATTGTTACATGATCTCCATGATACATAATATATGATAGTGGGGGTTTTTCAGCTTCAAGCTTTCCCGTTAAACAAATGTGTTATGTGCGATTGTTTTTATTGCTTCATGTGTTTGCAATTGAATGTTTAATTTCTGCAAAAGATTAATAGTGGAAGGATTATGTATTTAGTAAGAAGATAAATATTGTTAGATCAGGGAATATTGATATATGCATGCTTAATGTCTATAATTTCTATATGGTATCAGAGTAGTGTTAATTCTTGAAGATTGCAATTGTGAAGAATTGTTGAGTTTGTGCTGGTGGACAATTTGAATTTGCTTCATAAAATTCTCGGTGCAGAAGTTGAGTATACATTGAAATGTCTTTCAATGGGTTGTGATTGAAGTATGCCCTTGATGGGAGCTCGAATTATATATCCTGGAAGGATAGGATGGAGGCAGTGCTGGAGGATAATAGATTGAAGGAGTTCATCGATAACAATGTTCCTAAGCCGTGATCTAGCGATGCTGCATTACTTGACACATGTAAAAAGAAGATAGAAAAGACAAGAAGAATTCTATTGGAAGGTGTGAAGGACCATATTGTGTCCAACCTTCACAGGAAATCCACTCCATTCTTAATGTGGAAGGCTTTGACAGATTTGTTCCAAAGCAGCAGCGACCAGAGGAAGTTGGCGTTGAAAGACAAGCTCTGAAAAATAAAAATGGAGAAGGGTGACAGTATTCCAAAATATCTCACGAAGTTTTTCCACTGTAGAGATGAAATGGGAAGTGTGGGGATTACTGTTGATGATGAAGACTTGGTGAGCTTGGCTCTCCTTGGGCTTCCGAAGAGTTGGAATAGCTACGAAGGCTCTTTCAATGGACGGGAGAAACTACTGGGATGGGAGAGACTTTTGTCGGATCTTGTGCAAGCGGAGATAAGGCGGGGTACTAGGGATGGCTCTTTATCGAAGAATGAAGATGAAGAGAATTGCGCTTTGGCTTCCAAAGCAAGGAAAGGGAAGGGGAATAAATTTCCTTCAAAATCCGAAGCAAAAGTCAAGAAGCAGGATTTGTCCAAAGTGAAGTGTTTTCACTGTCACGAACATGGGAATTTCGCCACTAACTTCCCACAGAAGAAGAAGAACATGAAGGCTGCTGGAGTTGCAGCTGGACAAGCCTTAGCCCCACAATTTGAACTTGATTTCTCTTTGATCGCATGCTTGGTTTCAAGCTATATGGGATCGATGTGGTATCTTGATAGTGATGCATCTTTCCATATGATAGGAGACAAAGAGTTGTTTAGTGACTTGGAGGAGAAGGACCTTCAAATGCATATAGAGATGGGCGACGATGGTCGATACAGCGACCAGCATTGGGACCATTACCTTTGAGAGGGAGTCTGGTAATCCATTCTTGTTGAAATATGTTATGCATGTTCCAGGTCTGAAGAAGAACTTGGTCTCAGTCGCAATGTTGGAAGACAAAGGTTATGATGTTGTTTTTAGTGAGGGAAAAGCCTTCCTTCGACATAAAACAATGGGTCAAACCAAGAAAATAGGGATTCGAGTTAAAAATATCTACAATTTGGAGGTAGATGGCTGCACTACAATGGTGGGCAAAGAAGAAGAAGTGGTGAGCCAGGATGAGGGCGAATTATGGCACAGGAGATTGGGCCATCTTCACCATGGTGCTTTGAAGATTTTGCAACAGATTTCTGCTAGAATTCCCAAGGGTACTCTTGTGCAGTTAGATCAGTGCAAGGGATGTACTATGGGTAAGTTTGTGAAGACCACCTTTCATGAGAAGGAGAACCGTGCTTCGGTGATCTTGGAGAGAATTCACACAGACGTGTGTGGACCTTTCTCGGTTTCTTCAAAAACAAAACACAGGTATTATGTTATATTTTTTGATGAATATTCTCATAGATGCTCTATCTTCTTCATGCAGAAGAAGAGTGAAACGTTCTCAAATTTATGTGAGTTTAAAGCATTGGTGGAGAAGGAGACGGGGAAGCAAGTGAAAGCTCTACGGAGCGATAATGGTGGTGAATACATCTCGGGAAAATTCAAAGACTTCTGTAGAAAAGAAGGAATTTGAAGAGAAATCATAGTGCCTCATAACCCACAGCAAAATGGGGTCGGGGAGAGGAAGAACATAACGATCGTGGGTGCTGCACGAGCGATGCTACATGACCAGGGCCTACCGATGCACTTGTGGGCGGAAGCATGCAACACTGCACTTTATGTGAAAAACTGTTGTCCTCATAGAGTACTTGGCATGAGTACACCTAAAGAAGCTTTTACTGGTAAGAAGCTTGATATTTCTCATTTAGATATTTTTGGCTCATTGGTTTACATTCATGTGATAAAGGACGCCAGTAAGAAGCTGGAGCTAACTGCAGAAGTTGGGATATTTTTGGGGTACACAGAAACACCCCATAATTATCATGTGTATTTTCCAGACAGTCGGATGAATGTGGTGCGACATGACATAAAATTCAATGAGGTGAAAGCCATGAAGTTGTCTCTTGAGAGGGAGCTACACTTGCATGAAAAGGAGGGACTTCTTGTTCCTAAAGATGAGCCTCTAGATGTGGATTAGCCACAGGAGGAGATTCATGGAGTGGAGGAGTCCACTCAAGCAGAACCAAACATCAGAAAAGGTAGAAAACGGACCATAGAAGCTGAGAGACTGAAGCTTGATGCAGCATAGAATGTAGGAGTCCCTATATCACAACGCAGACATAGATAATGACCTGACCGATTTACTGGATACATGGCTCTTATGAGCAAGTGTATCATGACATAGTCATCTTATTTTGAAGAAGCAGTGCAGGAGCCCACATGGGTAGATGCCATGGTGGAGGAGTATGACTCCATTGTCAGAAACAGTGCTTGGGAGATTGTTCCAAGGCCGGTGGGTAAATCAGTTGTAGGATCAAGATGGATCTACAAGGTAAAGCAAGTTGTTGATGGGAGGGTCGAGAAGTATAAGGCAAGATTTGTTTCCCGGGGCTTCTCACAGATTGAGGGGATTGATTATGAAGAAACCTTTGCACCTGTCACACGGTATTCTTCCATACGGAACATCCTTGCTCTCTCAGTGCATATGGGTTGGCACATTAATCAGATGGATGTGAAGACTGCGTTCCTTAATGGGGTCATTGAAGAAGAGGTGTACATTGAGCAGCCTGAAGGATTTGAGATCTACAACAGCGATTCGCATGTGTGTAGGCTCAAAAGAGTGCTATATGGGCTCAAGCAAGTACCTCGTGCTTGGTACACTCAGATCGATAGCTATTTCACTGGACTTGGCTTCACCAAGAGTGAGGCGGATGCAAACCTATACCAAATTGTGGTGGAGGGTAAGCTTTATGTTGATGATTTAATACTAACGGGTGATGAGTTGTTGATACACTCATGCAAGGCAGATGTTGCAAAGGAGTTTGAGATGAAGGATTTGGGCCTCCTTCATTATTTCCTTGGATTGGAAATATGGCAATGGGAAGGTGAATTGTATGTGTCTCAAGGCAAGTATGCCCAGGAGATACTAGAGAAGTTTCACATGAAAGGCTGCAAGCCTATCGACACTCCTCTTCCAGGAAATTGGAGGAAAGAGGATACTACATCGGCAGAGGTAGTGGATGCCATTGTTTATCGACAGTTGGTGGGTTCGCTCATGTATTTAGTTAATACAAGACCAAACATATGCTATGCGGTGAAACAAATTTCACAAGCGATGGTTAAGCCTACCAAGCCCTTTTGGAAGGCAGGAAAGCATGTCCTGAGATATCTCAGGGGCACATCTGAGTATGGTTTATGGTATAGATAGAACAATGAGGTGAAGTTGCATTGCTTCACAGATGTAGATTGGGCAGGCAGCCCAACAGACAGAAAGAGCATATGAGGAGGGATTTTCAGTATCGGATGTACGAAAGTTTCTTGGTACATCAGGAAACAAAGATCCATGGCACTCAGTTCAACGGAATCATAATACATGGCAGCAAGTCAAGCTGTATGTGAGGCTATCTGGATGAAGATGGTTGGTTTGTTCAGTTCACATTTATATCCTACAGTGATACATTGTGATAATCAGAGTTGCATTAAACTCTCGATTAATCCTGTGTTTCATGATAGATCTAAAAATATTAATATTCGGTATCATCATATAAGATATTGTGTGCAACAGAAGATCATGTTGCTTCAGTACATTCCTACGGAAGATTAGGTTGCAGATATTCTGACGAAGGTGCTCACCAGGAGCAAATTCGAATACCATAGAGGCAGGATCGGGGTGAAGGATAATCCCTATCTTGTTGAGAGGGAGTGTTGAGATTCAACAAGATGATGAGCTTAGTGAAAAGAGTCGCCTTCACTAAGTGGGCCCGCAGGCTATTTTTGGCGTAAGTCTATTTTTAGACATGGTGATCATATTTCAGAAGTTGCAGGATGCTATTTGTGGACGGTTGGTCAAGTTGGAAAAATAGATGAAATTCTATTTTTAGAATATTGGGCGAATTCTATTTATAGATCGTTGATCTAAAAATAGAAGTGTCGATTATTATTAGCTCTTAATAATAATTCGACAATAAACAACAACTTATTCTCTTGGAGTACTTAGTTTCAGTGCAAAGATTTGGCAAATCAGTGGGTTGAAGGAATTACACAATTCCTAGGGTTTACTGGTGGTTCATGCATGAAGGACTCAGTTATAACTGAAGTGGAAAAGCTATGACAGAGTTGGAAGAGTAGTTCATGCAGTTGTTATTTAGTTAAACTCAGTTAATGGATATAAACTCAGTTGAGCTAGTTGTATCTAGTCTAACTGAATGATACACTAGTGAGAGTGGAGTGAATTAATTCACATATAATAACTCATTAATCAAATGAACAATATAGCAGTTAACTACAGTGCATGTCAGTTCCAGTGGAGACCCAGTGGAGAGTTAGGGGGCAAGATGGACTATCTGTTGTGACTATAGTGATGCATTGATTGCACCACACACACATTGGAGTTTCCAATGAGGATTGTGTAGTCAAGGAAAGGGTAATTCGAATTCATTCAGAGCTATTCTTCAACAGGGATTGCGCAGTGGAGGCAGGCTAGCAGGTGGCAAGAAATTGGTGCATGGATTTGCAGATTTCTTCTGATTAGTGTGTGATGATTGATTGTATTGAGAGCTTGATGTACTAAGCTTTGTATGAGATTGTTACATGATCTCCATGATACAAAATATATGATAGTTGGGGTTTTCAGCTTCAGGCTTTCCCGTTAAACAACTGTGTTATGTGCGATTGTTTTTATTGCTTCATGTGTTTGCAATTGAATGTTTAATTTCTACAAAAGATTAACAGTGGAAGGATTCTGTATTTAGCAAGAAGATAAATATTGTTAGATCAGGGGAATTTGGATATATGCATGCTTAATGTATATAATTTCTACAGATTTGGCATGCATGTTACATGCATGTGCATATTTGGTTCTCTTGCTTTCATTGGCATGGGATTTTCCAGGTGTGATAGTGTTCTTCAGCCTAGTCTTGCCATTTATGAATAGCCATGGTGTGATGGGTTCTCTTGTATTTGGTTGAGCTAGAATGTCGAATGGTTTCAAAACTGAGTGAGGTGGTATTTAAAATAAATAACACATGGCCTAGGAATCCATGGACCAGAGAGGGTGGGATTGTGGTAAAGTCGATTTTTGTGTGCCTTAGTAGGCCTAGGAATCCTCGATCAGTGAATGGTGGGATAGAAGGTAAATACTAGAGGTGTGTTCCCTCGATTAGGCCTAGGAATCCTCGACCGATGAATAGCGGGATATATGGTAAATCCTAGAGGGGAGTCTCTATTAGGCCTACAAATACTCGACCGATGAATGGTGGGGCATATGGTAAATCCTAGAGACTAGGAGGCAAGAAAATTCCTCATGGTGTAGGTGGAGAAATTCAGTGGCATCCATGCTTGTTTAGGGCCTAGTGATCTGGTTGGGATTGCGGCAAAGCCTAAGGAAACCTAGTTTGTTTTTTTTTTAAGTACCACATTCATGCTTGGAATATGGCATGAGGGTGATTGGCTAAAAGAAAGATTTGGTTTATCCAATATATGGTTAGGGATTGGATTTTACATTCATTAATAAAAACTTCTTCTCCTTGGTATTTCATGTATAAATGCATTGGTTTATAGGTGCATTTTATGGCTGTTATATCCTTGTTATTTCTATTGGTTATATGTTGGTTATGAGTATGTTTTATGACATACTTGATGTATGGTTCTCATCATGTTTTGATTAATAAATGAATGTACAATGAATATATTGATGATAATGCAACTATTATGATAAGGAAACAATGATTATTTATGAATCCCAGATAAGTATGAGACTCCTATGCTCATATATGTTTTTATGACCTATAGATTGCATATTTGTGACATGTTTGATGAAATTCCTGTCATGGATAATAGGGGTCAGACCAAGTACTTGCACCAATGATTAAATTAGTATATTTGTTTCATTTTAATTATTCATTTATGGAAGTTTTATGGAGTTTTTGGAAGTTCCCTGAGACCTAGCCCTAAAAAGGTGGCTCAGAATCTGGGGTCGCTAGCACAGAACTACATAGAAAATTACATAGTTATTGGCATGCCTTGCTGTGGGAAAAATGGAAGGCCTTAGTCACATCCATGGCTTGTCATGGGAGCAGCTAAGGGTCTAGATCAGTGAAATGTCAAATTGCCTTAGGGGTTGGTCACCTGGAAGGGCGGTTGTCTCCTGAATGTTATGTAGCATGTGTGGAAGGTCAGTTGGTTTCATTATTTCGGTTCCACTTCCTTAAATGTACGTGGGGAGTTGAATCACATCATTGTATCCTCTCATCACATGTTTACCCCAGTGGACCGATTAGCTTGGGTAAATGTGGGAGGAGGGTCTTACAACACAAATCTAATAATATAATAGGGTATCATCATCATGATCACAACTAACCAAAAAAAAACATTGTAATCTAACGTAATCACCACACACGTCCTCAAATTAATATAAATATCATGTAAAATAACTATTATCATATACACATATGTCTGCAAGCACATTCAATGAACATATCTAACATGACCTAACAATATACACATCAACACCAACATATAAATTAAGTACATAAACATGAATAAAAAAAATGCACATAAGCAAGTCAAGTAAGTGCAATCAAATATCTGATAAAATAGACGTAATAGTACCAACCTGGTTTATAGTAGAAGACGATAGATGGTCAACTACTACCTCAATGTCTAGCGAGCTTAGATGAGGTGGAGAAGGAGGTGGTTGGTTTGCAATAGAAGAGAATGGATGATCAACTATTGGCTCAATGCAGTCTGTCAATATCTAAGGTAGAGGAGGAGGTGGTTGGTATGCTATATCAGGAGAAACATAAGGCACATCCTCTAGCTTTGGCATCTCATCATCAGGTGACAGACGAGGAGGTGTACTACTAGAAGGATCACCAACACCCTGACGACCATGATCCCATGGGGGGGGGGGGGGGGTAATACCAGAATCATCACAATCACCACCCTCATGATCATGATCATGATCACCACCCTCATCATCATCATCATCACCACCCTCATGATCGTGATCATGATCACCACTCTTATCTGATGTATCTTTCATTGCATGCCCTACATCCCTCGTCACTTCCAGTACCCTACTAGCTTCGATGATATGCTGCATAAGAGAAATCATCTTGTATATAAATTCCTTATACAAATCCACGAACCTAGGATTTGCGCTAATATCTTAAGCCCTCATGGGGTGGAATCCCTCATCAACCAAAAATCTGGCCAATCTCTCGTAGTATTCCATCCGAAATCACAAACCAGCCCTACAACCCTGAATGCCCATGCCCCCCTGAGGATGTTCCTCATCCTCTTGAGCCTTGCCCATCTCCTCATATCCTCCATCCGGTGGGGTAGAAGGCATGTCCGCATCAAATGTGTCGATGTCTACAAAATATATATTACACATAAATAGTTAAACAATTTAATCAAACAAGTTAAAAAAACATGCTAGAATAAATTTTATTCTAATTCATTAAAACAATAAAATGAAACTATATTAGTTTAAAGAAAACACTAATATTACCTTTATCATATAGAGGCTCAGACATTGTGAATAGGATGTTGGGACATTGTATGATCTAGAGATCAAATAGGATAAAAAATTAAAGTGCTTGGAATATCCCTAAACCAATGTCAAGTCGTAGTTTTTGTCATTCTGATTCCAACGAAATTTGAATCGCCTCCATCCAACATCATATGAAGAAGTTATGATGTTTTGAAGTTTTTCACAAAAAAGAAGAAGAAAAAAGTCAACAACATGATTGACTAGGCTGCTAACTGGGAAGTCCGTATATCTGACATCATCAACTGACTATATAGGGTACGGTTGGTAGTGAGACAATCTGGTCTCGACCTGTGGCATGTTCTTAGGGGTGACATTTTGCGTGTTTTGATTGGTTCATAAAGTGTGAAGTGCCCCAACTAGAGGTCACCTTCAGTCCCAATGAGAAGGCACCATGTGGCACCCTGTGGTTGGCCAAAAATTTGAAAAGGAAGCCCAAAGGGCTTGGCAGAGTTCGACCCCTTGACCTGCCACAACCAAACTTTGTACTTTACCATTGGGACACAACATTGGTTCTTAATACAATGTGACCGAATTATACTTAAATTCATATAGTTTTGGTGCTTAGAGGAGGGGTATGGTAGTGGCCCTGGCCCCTGGTCATGATGGGTCTCACATGCCCATGACGATAGCGGAGGGGGCAGACACTCAACCCTAGGTCCCATGGGAGAATATACGACTACACCTAAGGAGACTATGCTGGAAGGTGTAGGATGTTAGCCTCAACCCAATGGAAAATATGTGACCATGCCGATGGAGTGGGAGGCCTAATCGGCAGGGGCAAGCAGTTGGGCCTAGCCCCTGGCCACATCACCACAACATGACCACGCCTCGAAAGAAAAGGAGCCAAATCTAGTAGGGGCGGAACGTTGGCCACAACTGCCAACCTTATGGGTACCATGTCGCCCTGATCTTGCGCATAGGGTTATTGGCAAAATTAATGAGGCAACAAATTGCCCATTTTTCGTTGATAATTGTGCTAGTCCCAGGTGAAAATTTCTCTAGGCGAACTGTGTCAAGGGCGAATTTGTAGGACAATTAACATGTTTGGCCAAATCGCAGGACAAATAGCAGAGCTTGGCTTAGAGAAGCATAAATTTCTCAATTTTTAACCTTTTTGAGCTCGAGCAGAGCTTAGATGGGATTTTTGAGCATCCTGGATTCAATAACAGTCTCAGTTTTCTGATTTCAATAATTTATGATGGAATTTTTGTAGAAGAAAGTCTTTTTTGTTCCAGAGACAATCATATTTTTGAAGCAGTTTGAAGTCATTTTGAGCATGGAGAGATTCAAGTCAAAGGTTTTCCATCCTTCTAATTTTGTCTGCAATAGTTGTTACTTCAGTAGAGAAAATATTTTTATTATTTTATCAATATGTGCTCATGAGAGAAGCTCTTTTCAACACCTCATTATGGAGTTGTTATATGTCTTGTGCTTGAATTTCAGGTGGAGTACAAGGACCTGTTGTGTGAGTCCCTTTTATGTTGACATTTTCATGACTTTCTATAGGGATTCATATTTTTGGAGTGAGATTTCTTTGTAGGAGAATGTTTCTTTGTATGAGAAACAAGCCACTCTACTGTCAACAATTTGTATGTACTCATTTGCTGCTGAAATCAATAGAGCGATCTAGCTATTGGAGTAGGCCCAGAGATGTAGCCATGAAGGGGTGAAATCCATCATCAAATGCTGGTTTCTTCTCTTAATTTTTGTCATCTTGAGTTGCATGTGAATTAGTTTTTATTTTAAGTTCATGTGAAAACCATACTCACCATCTTGAAGAGTATTTGAAACTTTTTTACCTTTAAAGGCCCATTTTTTTACTTTCAAAGCATCAAACGACGATTAGTTTTGACAGGAAGTAGTTTTCCTACAAATTTCATATCATTGTCTCCAATCAATCCCCACATACGGAAAATCCAACGCAACAAATGCATGTCATCCTCACTAGCCAGTAGCGATAGTGCCTCGACGGAAATCCTGGTTGGATACTCTAGTAGGCCCTTCTTAGGCATCATCTTCCCCCACATGCGCATTCGAACCTCAGTGATCGGCCTAGGAGGGTGACGGTCAAATGTAGGTCTCCTATGTAGAAACCTCTCAAAAAATAAAAAAAATATCTCAAGCAAAATGGAAGGTCACTATCCCATGTATAAACACACGACATCTTTCTAAATCCATGCAAAACTGCCTCAAAAAAATGGAAGACCATCTAATACAACGTGGCACCTGAATCAAACAATCAACATAATACAAAAGAGGGAAACTAATTTGTTGCACATCACTATTAGAGTGTGCAATGGTGGTGAAAAATAATGAGAGGCACCTAACTTATTGTGCAACAAACTAATAAAACTGTAGTTGTCCACCACAAACCTGAAATCTGTTGGACGGATCACATGAGGCCCAACATATCTCTGAGTGTAGGAAAGTTGAGTATCAGTTGCATACCCATGGGGGAAATCATGGAATCGGGTAAAATACGCCCTCTCATGGATAAGCTAGTGATAAATTATATTTCCTCCTCAGTGGGTCTATACCATGCCCCAGGACTGACATGGAAAACCTGCTCCTAGGCACTCCATTGACGGATTAGATGTGCCAATAAGATACTGTGCTTTTAGGTATGTAGCCTCATCATAGTACTTGAGGAGGCCTACATTCCTTAAGAGAACTAAGGTCATGGCAGTAATAGGGCGAGGGGATAAATCCCTCTCCCTCTCTCTAGCCTCTCATGGTTAGACCATATTGTATGGGTTTTCCTGCTGTTATGCTCCCTATACTGACGTCTCTGCTACATGATTGAAATTTAAAATAAATCAGCCTCATATATAAAATACATTTTTTATTTATTAAATGAAACATGTATTTATAAATATGGAATCATAACTTTGAACTAAAATAAAAAAATCATCGTTGCGCTCAAAACATAGTCATGCACCGACTCTGGTGCACTGCCAAACATAACTGCACCAATATCGGTGTGCACATAAGTATGATGCACTATTGTTGGTTCACAAATTTAAATTTTCATAGTGGTGCGTCACACTTGTGCATTGGTGCACACACATAACATTTTTTCATCAGTACGAAACATTCAAGTTATCGAACACACATAGATATAGCTATATTTTTAAATATTAATTTTGCGGGGCTTTTGGTAAATCTAAATGCACTGGAAGTAATGCACCAATGCACAATTATTCATTTCTCCGATATGTTTTCACTTACGAAAATCACCATAACGATCGCGGTGCGTTATGTTCATGCACCGAAATGCGTTTCACCCTATAAATTTATAGGGTGCGCTGTTATTGGTGTGAATCAAATATATCAAGTGCACTATGTAGGGAGTTTTTTTTTTAAACAATGTAAAATCTAACCTAATTTGAAATTCTAATATGCTAAAAAATTAAATCAGAGAGAAACATAGACATTGCTTAGAAATTTGGTCGTCGAGGAGGAATTGTGGACACGTAATAGAGAGAACAAATTTTAGCATGGTTTGAAAAAATTTGAAAATCAGCCAGTGAGTATTATATGGAAGGATGGTGAGCAATAGAAGCACCGATGTCAAGGCACTTGCATGAGGGAAGAGTGGCACCAGTGCTTCAGAGCTCTCCAACATTGTAGATGGTAAAAAATAAATTTATGGATGAGAGGTTTATTTATTTAACCCTCCTCTTGTGCCTTACTCTAACCAAACTAGTGAAAATGAGATCCAAGAGCACCTCGTTTTTATTTTTATTTTTTAAAATCTATCACGATGATTTTTTTAATACTCCTCTGGTCGTTCTAATACATATACCACACTGGTGCTTCATTTGACTATAACACTATTCTATTTAAAAAAATTAAAAACCGCCTAGTGGTGGTCTTTCTAAGATGCCCCAGAGCATTTTAGTACCTTTAACACACCGGTTCATCATTGGAAAATAACACGGAAATTTTTTGAAATTAAAAACTATAGCGGTGCTAATTATCGATATGCATCGAGATGTTTTATTACATCAAGGGCACCAATGCTATCAATTATTCAAGCCTCAGTGCATTGTGTTATTTAGCACATTGTGATTTTTATGTTATCAAAATAATTTTTCCACAATGGACCATGTTATATGCAACACCGGTGCTTGCATGGATAGTAAAAGACAGACACATTTGTTTATAGTAGATGCACTGTCCAAAAAACATCAGCTCACCCACCTCTACTAGTGACCTCCGCTATAAACATATTTTATATTTTTAGGCTATTTTTATAGGGGCTTCGTAAAAAACATTCGCTAGAAGGTATTCTCCTTGTAGTGCCAAAAATAATTTCACTGAAACTAAAAAAAAAAATCCAAAAACTTAAAATGGTTAAACAAACACCTCTATTTTTTTTCATGTCACACCACGACCAAAAATTATTTCACGACAATTTAAAAAAAAAATCCAAAAAATTAAAATGGTTAAACAAACACCTAAATTTTTCTTTTTCATGTCACATCACTCCATGAACCATTTTGAACGAGGAAAAAAGTCTAAATCAAAGTCGTCAAAGTTTTTGGTGAAATTAGATATTACAAGAATCAAATGTCTGCCCCGTGCTTTCAAAGATTTGAATTCAAGTGCAATGATATTCAGAGTCATCGAGTGAGTTGAACAACATGATAAAGATAAGGTGAATACAACTTCCATCATTCCACGTAACAAATAAATCAAAATTACATGATATTCAAGAGTGAGATATAACCAATTATTCCATTATTTTTAAGTGCAGTCGACATGTTGAAAACTGGAAGTGGGAGGAACTTGCAAAGTTGGCAGGGTGTGCCATGCTTAAAATACGGTATAGTCAAGAAACTGGAGTGGTGGAACTTGATAAGTAGTAAATATAATCTATGCTTGAATTTGACAAAAATTCAAATAAAGGGCGTTCACTTTCAAAGACTTTGACTTGGCCTGTACTGATATTCAGAGCCGTTTAGTGAGTTGAGCCACATGATGAAGATAAGGTGAACATAAATTCCACATAACACATTTAGGTGATAGGATAACCTTCTATTGCAATTACAAAATTCACTCATGTTGCTAATGGACAATTCCCAAATCTTGTATTCATTTAGTGTACCTTTGCATCTTTAGGGGAAATTGCTAGTGTAACCACCCCTCCCACACTTACTCACTTTTAAAATCTCTCCAAGGTAAAAATGAGCTGAGAGTTACTATGCATGACTCGACCTCCAAGTTATAGTTATAGAAGTGGGGCCTCCAAACTGACATCCCTCAGAGACTACATATCACTCAGGAGCTTGCAAAGTACCCCAGGTGATCAATCCTTAAGCTAGATTTTTGTTCATAAGGTTTAGTCCCCAATTGCACCCATAAGACTGCATGCATGCAGTTGGAAGGCTATAACCGCACGCACAAACCTGGATTCCAACGGTTATGAACTAAAATCCCCATTTCAGAGCATGTGATCGCGAGATCTATGCCAATTTTTTAGGAAAGCCTCCAGACCACTGCCTATATCTGCTTGTAACTTTTTTAGAATAATAAAAATGATGATGATAATGCTAAACAATTAAAACTTAAGCAAGATATTGACCTAAACATGTATAATATATTAAAGAAATTTTTTCAAACATATAGTATGTTGGAATCACGATTTCTGTTAGACCAAAACCCGTAGGCATTAGTCTCCGCTACAATCACCAGAGTTAGGATCCATGAGAGGCAGTTAGTTCATGTCGCGAAACACAAGAGGAGCGTTGAACCCAATGTCCAACAATCTCCCCCCCAACGCGAGCCGGGTGAGTTTCGAGCTCGAGAATTTTCGCTCTGATACCACTTGTTGGAATCACGATTACCGTTAGACCAAAACTCGCAAGCGTTAGTCTCCACTACAATTTCCAGAGTTAGGATCCATGAGAGGCGGTTAGTCCATGTCGCGAAACACACAGGGAGCGTTGAAACCAATGTCCAACATAGTAAGCATATAAGTTACAGGTAATGAATGCATATCTGATCATAAACCTTTGAACCTCATCTGAAAATCACCAAGAAGGATCAATTCCCTCTCAATCTAGCTGCAACAACACTTGTTATCCCATGCATTCATCATCCATTCAATAACTTATCAAATCATGAACAAGAGCCATATCTAGAGCACATCATAAAACTATGCATATAACCAACATATAACCATAATAGAAACGATGACAAATCAGCCATTATATCACCATAATAACCAATACAAATTATCATGGATATCAATAGGAAAATAACTTATATTAACATATTAAATTGCCAACCAAGTAAGGGATTTCCACGTACCACCCGACCAATATTAGGTTGAAAAAAATCTCTCTTTCATCCAATCACCCCCGTGCCATATTCCAAGCATGAACGTGGGATAATAAGAATTAAACCAACATAGAACCAACCATGGCTTCCAGAAGCCAAACCACCTCAACTCTCAAGCAAAATGATCTCACTTATACAATCCAAAAATCACTAACATCAATCAGATTGGTCCTTACCCAAGTTTTCCAAGGATCCAGGAACTAGTAACTCAACCTACAACCTATAGGGAACCTGAGCTGTTTCAGGGCTCCATAGTGTTTGTCCCAACCCGCACATTCTAGAGACTAGTAACTCAACCCAAAACCTCCAAGGAACCCAAGTTATATTAGGGATCTAGAGCATTTGTTCCAACCCGCAGCCATAGGAAACTTAAGAACCAAACAAAAACCAAATAGGGAACCCACTACACCATGGTTATCCATGAAATGGAAAGGCAAGGCTGAAACCACTATCAATCCAGGAAAATATCTATGTCAATAAACATGTTTGTGCTAATAATGGAATTTATAATTCTAATATAGAGATTGATCCTTTAAAATTAATGTTAGGGCTTCTTGAAAGACTTGGTGAATGATGGGAATTCTTTCTCCCTTTTAATGAGGGAAATAATGGTTGATGCATTTTTGAGGTTTTTAAAAATTCAACGTATTTAAGTTTAAGTATCTACATGTATATATATTTAACTTTGGTGAAGTCTAATTGTTCTATTTTTTTGTCTTTTATGTTGAAATTTGAGTGATGTAGTTCTTGGTGATATCACTATTTTTGTTGCTTGAAATGTATTTTTGAATGCATAAATGGATTCATGGCTTTGAAAAGGCCATGGGGCACTCAATATATACATATTTAACAACTCAAATATGTCATTCAACAAATTTTTTTAGGAGCTTGGACAAAACTCATCAGAAAATATGCATGGGAAAGGAAAAAAACTTTTAACAACTCAATATGTCATTCCAACAATTTTTGGATAGATCTTGGAAAAAAATCATCGATTAAATTATGCTTTTATTTTTTCAAGGAAAATTTTATGATGAAACTCAAACGTTGCTTCCTCACATTATGGATGACATTCCTAATAAATTCAACAATGTAAACCAGTGCTTTTAATTTACGGGATTTGAAGTGGACACTTACTAGCACAAAATTAGTTAAATGTCCAATAACATTGATGACCACCACTTGAGCTGATCCCTTGGACTTCCATACACATAAAGAATTAATGAGTTGTGATATTAATTTTTAGGACTACTAATGAGTAACAACTTCTCAAATTTCTAGATCTTTTATTTTTTAATTGTTTTTTACTTTTTAGTTGTTTTTTATTTTTTAACAAATTTACAAAATTTTCAAAAAATTATCTCATTATTATTTTTTAGAAAAATAATAAAATCATTATAAAATAATAAATTTAACAACTATAAAATCAATTTTTCCCATAGTAATTCCTATCTCAAAACATAAATTTCCAACTAAAATTCATCTAAACTAATTTGGCTTTTAAAAATATATATAATTTTTTTTTACAAATCTAAAAACCCTATTTTCAAGAAGACAAATTAATATTTCTCTCTGGGGCACACACATATATGGAGAATTAACCTCTTTGACAAGAGGTAGACTAATCTATCTTAACTCTGGATCTACCAAGTGCCAAGAGGGATCATATCTCTTGAGATGAAAACCTCTTTTAGAGTCAAACCTATGTAATTTGATTAAGTCAAAATGTTTTATTGATAATTATAATTTTTAATTTTTTAATTTTATTTATTTTAATTAAGTCAAAAAAATTACAAGACATTAAAGCATCTCTACATATTGGTTTGGAAAGGGCATATATAGGGACTTACTTTTAACCTTTGATTATTTTTTAATTGAACCCACATGTAAACATTTACAAACATTTCCACCACTACAACATCTCCCTATAGCTTATTTCTTTGATATTTAATTTTAAAAATGTTGAAAAATAAAATATTTATAAAATATTTTGATTTTGAAATGTGTTACGATGGACAAGTAGTATTGATAAACCATGGTATTAGCCATGGTATCATAACAAAACCTATTTACAACTTAATGATATCGATAGTAAAATGGGGGTGAATATCCATGGTTAAGAATTTTGTTATATTGTATGTTTATTGTAAGTATTAAGTTTTAATTTAAAAAATGTTATAAAATTAAATTGAAATAATATATTTGTAATTTTATTTATTTATTTATTTTGAAATGCTTTATGTTTTTTGAAGTTAATATTATCCATGGTAAAATGGTGGTGAATTCATAGTTAAAAATCTTGTTATATTGTGAATACTAATTTTTTATGTGTTTATTAATTAAATTTAAATATAATTACAAAATCATCATTTTAATTTATATGGTAATATATATATATATATATATATATATATATATATATATATATATATATATATATATATATAGAGAGAGAGAGAGAGAGAGAGAGAGAGAGAGAGAGAGAGAGAGAGAGAGAGAGAGAGAGAGAGAGAGAGAGATAATTTTCCTTTAATCTAAAAAATGGTTCATAATTTCATTAATAAACGTAGAATTACAATATAAAAAAATTGAATTTCAAAAACATTTATATCTAACATTTAATGCCTATATATGTACCCTATATTAGGTTGTAGAGCGTCTCTCTATGCAAGACAAAAGGGTATAATATTATAGCTTAAGTGTGGGGTAGGTGGATAAATGATACTGGATGATTTCTATTTAACCTTAATGATGATGAAAAACATGAGATATTGGATATTTTGGGATACTATAGAGATAGAATAATTTTAGATGGCATAATTTCCTTGTATAACAATGGTGAATTAATGCACATCAATAAATATTAATCAATAATAACTATCCTCAATATCAATTAACAACTAAATTAACTACCATGAATCTCATAGTGGAAAGAGCATTTGAAAATGGGAAAATGAGATGCACCTTTATCTCCTGCTCCTGTAGGTTGCAAAGTTGGGAGGTCTTGTTTGGCCATGCTATGTGGTGGTCTATTTCAATTTAGTCTATGGGATCCCACTTGAAACTACCATAGGGTGGTCTTGAGGACATGCATATGATGTTTTGGTGGGTATAAGAGGTAGACGACGAGGCCATCCCACAACTCTATGAAATTATCGAAGTTCAAAGTCATCCTTAGGGCTAGTGGCTCTAATGGTGCAATATAAGTGGCATAGTTGTATAATATATAGATGTACTCATGGATGGCCTTATCCAAGTCCTTATAGGGTACGAGGTAGTTTTATGCATTGAAAGAGTACCTGGAAGACGATAGATGGTTTGGAGAGATGACGATTGACCAAAGAAGACAAGATGCCTTTGTACACCAACCATGAGCACGAGTAAATGTGTAGGTAGAGGTGACGGACTACGAACAAAGTGATAGGTAGGGGTGCATCTCTATAGGAAGCAACATCCTTGAAAAAACTCTCTGTAGGAAGGATAATGAACGAAAGATGGCCTCAAGATGAAAGCAATGGGGTTGAAACATTGCTTGAACAATAGGTGGGGGACAATGCATTGTGCCTAATGATGCACCTAAAAATAAGGGTTTGTACTCTCTTAGTGTTGACCTAGTCAACTTGTAGCAAACTTTGTTCCAGATCTTTAAAGCATAAAGGACCATAGGTTTAATGTTTGAATCTAGGAGGTGCGGGTTGCAACTAGTTTTGGAAACACTGAGGCTTAAAGAGGAAGGTATCCACAACCCTTGTTGTGCCATAGTTGGAGACTTGTGTTTCAGAGCTTGGAAGTAGAAGTTGAAGCTCGAGTGGGTACTTGTTAGCATGTTGAAGATCATAACTATGGTTTTCCATGAGTTGATTAACAACTATTGGATGTCAAAAAATCTGACCAAGGCATTAGTTTGTCTCTGAAGACCCGCATGTAAGGAGGAAATTAGGATTAGTTCATTGAAAAAGAGGAGGAATGAGATCAATAAATGGTGCAGGGGGTAGTCGTACCCATCTTAGATGTGCTCATGAAGGAAGGATTCCAACTCATCAATGTAGGTCCTATTGCCCACCCATATACATGGGTAACCCAAGGAGATTTATTATCAGAAGATGTAAATTTTTAGCTAGTTGACTCATTATAATCTAGAGTTAGTAGCCTCAGATGCCTCATGCACTCTTTTTTTAGCTTTCCCACTTGACTATTCTATTCATATGATTAAGATGGCATAATGTATTATGAGGTGCATTAGCCACTTTTGCATACGAATGATTTCATTTAATGTTTTTGGAATTATAGTATGAATCATGTGTGAGCCTTTTGATAATAGAACATTACTCTTAGAACGTAAACTCGTTCCCTCATTTTGCATTGTTGGTTATCATTTTATTCTAGTCTAGTGTGACCTTCCTCGGGGTTTTTCTTTCATTGTGTATGAGGGGCACAAACAAAAGGCTTTGATTCTGGTAGCTTGTCCATGTTATTCACACTAAACACTTGCCATCATTCCCTAACTCATTTGCCTATTTTTTGATTGGTTGTTTTTAGTCACGTGTACTAGTTCCTTTTATACCTCATGCTATGAGAAAAAGGGGCTAGAAGTGCCTAAGGCTGATGCACCTGTAAAAAAGGAAAAAACATAAGCCAAATGTTAAAATATAAAAGAATGGAAATCGATGTAAAGTTAACCACAAGCAAATTATAGCTTGAGCTCTACCTTAATCCTAAGTTTTGTGTATACTTTATGCTTATCCAAGTAAAATGAACTTGTAAAAGAACATCTCAACACCAATGAAGCGATAAATTTCTCATCATTAAAGGGTTATATCATCATTATTTCATGATTATTAATGAAGCTTATTAAACAAGCCAATAAAATCAAGAAAAAGGATAATCAATGGGTTTGGAAAAACAAAGGAGAGGGAATGTAACTCAAGCAATTAAGCACTCCCTCTATAGATGTGTGTATGGATGATGGTTTACATAACCTAGTATATGCTATTGTGCCCTTCATGAAGTAAATCCTAGACCATAACAAACATCACTTTCACTTTATCATTTGAAAAGGTTGATGCAAGATTGCTTTTAATACATAAAGTGTTGGAAGTACCTAATAGGGACATATGATAACCCTCTCATACCTAATTATAGAAACATGTATGTAGTCATAAGCTGGTGAGACATTTGAAGGTGATACTTGATGCAGGGTAATTTGATGACTTTAACATTAAATATGGACCACTTTGATGCTCTTATGTTTCTTGTACCTATGATGTTGATCTCACTTGATTCCTTTGAGTATGTGCCAGATGGTATTCTATGTATAGGAGAGATCCCTTCAGGGATGATGACGATGCTTCTCCAACACCTCATAGTTGATGCTCTACCACTTTTGTAGATGATGTATGGCACTTGATAGAGTACATTGGGAAACTTTTGAGGAGTGGTGCCTATGATTATGACTTGGCATGCAACTAGAGACCCTCCTCTAGGTCTAGGGTTTTAGATGTGACCTTATGAGCCAAGGTGTTGACATTATGATGTTCCTTTGAGATGATATGATGCACCATATTTGAATTTTACCTTTTTAATGCACATTTGACTTCTCTTGAGGATGATGTTGATGATGTGAGATCCCTTTGGAGGGGATTTGGCATCTCCGCCTTGATGACATCATATCTTAGCATGAGGATGTCACCTTTACCTCTACATTTGATGATGGTGTGGGTTTTAGGAGGGAAATTTTAGTGATGAGGCACTACCTTTAGATGAGGAGACATGAATTTTGGGATGATACACGCTCCTTGAGCCATTCATTTCACATTTTCATAAAGATACATGACTTTTGATGATGATGTCACCCTTGGAAGAATTTTTAACAATGTTCGACCAACTTTTTGGGATGGGGGAGTGCGGGAACTGGGAGATGCACATGGGAGACATGTGGAAGGACCCTCAAATTTTGGGGAAATTTACGGGGAACAAGGGGATGTTGGTTTCCTAGCATAGGGGTCCCCATTTCTAAAAATATAGAAATAAAAATAATAATGATAAAATATCTACAATAATAATTCATATGCAAATGCATCTTTGTACAGATTGAAATGTAAATACTAAAAAATATACAATAAAAAGTACTAAATTCAATGTTATAAATGCTATAAACATGATTTAGATTAACATTCACTAATGAAATACATTCATTCATAAACCATAAATGAAATGGAAATAGTAAAATATTGACACATAGATTTAAATTCACCATTCTATAATGTAATTAGTTCTAAGAAAAATAGTAGATATTGAAGTCTAAAGTAATGGATTGAATTACTCAAACTAAAAAATAGTAAAAACTGACAAGTAAAGGACTCGATATGAGGTCATTAGTATCTAGATTCAAGGCTCAAAAGTTAAAATTGAAAATTAAAAATAGACAATGGACAATAAACATTGAAATAAAATGAGCATCAAGGAGTGAAAGTGAATCAAAGGTAAATAAAAATGAAAGTGGGATGGGGTATATTTACATGTTATGTAATTTACTTTTATAAAAATACAAAAAACACATTATAATATTCTAAATGAGGAAGCAATTCAATGAATAAAATTTTGTAGAAACGTAACAATGAGATGCAAATAAAAAAAAATTATTCAACATACATACGCAAATTAATTCACCAAACTGATTTTTAGGTCTTCAAAAAAATTAAACCACAATCTCTGATTACAAATATTGCTTTATCTTGCAGTACAATAATTCTCTACCTCCTCTCCCATGAAGAGGGCCATATAAATAATAAAATAAAATAAAAAATTGAAAATATCAGATTTCCTTGCATATTTAAAGCAATTAATTATCTCACTATTTCTAGACATAGATAATATTCACTTTGAATGATGTTAATATTCATCCATTTGTTGTGCTAACTTCCCTATCTCTTTTTGTAAGGGTTTTTCTTCCCTTTCTTTCTCCTTAATGCATTTGGCCCATTGACTGTATTTTTCAGTTGTTTGAGTTATATAGATAGGAATGTTATTTTTTAGATCAAATAGGCATTGACCCATACATTCAAGATATATCTCCTTTTCCTTCTATACTTAGGAATTTTTTTTTAGAAATTAACTTCATATACTTGTATGGTAACTGAAAGAATTTTTGGATCTCTTTGCTACTCTATTTAATGATTTGTTGAATTTCACTGTTGTTAGCTTCTCTATTATAATTAACTCTCTAGTGCAAATTAATAGTAAAAGGAAATACTTCTTTGATTCCTCTAGGATAGGGCATATTGAAATCTTAGATAATTTCTAACGCACTATCCCAAATTGAATCACACCAATCATAGGATGATTTGAACTATTATTTAATGATGAAGAAGTTAGATTTCCTCTGATCCCATGATAGCTCCATCATTCTTTTTTCTTCCTTTGATAATTTTCAAAAAACTTCAAAATTCTCTTTGTTTTCTCACATCACAATTTTTTCAAATTGATCTAATATCACACTATCATTTGGTATTTAAACATCAACCTTATCTGTAAAGGTTATTAAGTCCTAAAAAATATTATAAATTTTATTCATTTGACTGGAGAATTTCAACTTGACTTGCTTGAGTAGATAATTAACAACAATAGCTTGCTATTTGAATACCTTTAATTCCTTAGGTTCTTTATTGAGTTGACTTATTTATTTTTCCAGAGAAATAATAGAAGCTTGAAATATTGTAGATACTTTTTGAGAATTAATCTCAAATTCTTCCGTTAGTATTTCAATTTATTTGGTATGAACTTGCCTAAGATCTTCTAATTGTTTAGTATGTCTACTCTGAGTCTTAACAAGGTGTTTCTTGTATTGTTCTTCTACTTGATTTTTTTTTTTACTTTAGTTCTTTTCTTCAAATCTATGCCATAGTTATGGCCAAACCTTCTCGTAACACAGTGGAATGGGATTTCCATTCATTATCTTGAGTAATCTTGTTGTTTTCCAATTCTGTTTATAATTCATCGATTTTATTTTGGCACTTATATAATTATTTGGATAGTTCCTGAACTAACCATTGATTAGCTAAAGTTGTTTCTATGGCTCTATCTTTAGGATCACCTGTTTCTTGACAAACCATTGTTGATGATGTTTTTGTTGTGGAAGGATCTAATTTTATTTTCCTTGATCTTTTTACAATCTCTTTTAACTGGGGAAAAAAATGTAATCTCCAAGAACCACTATTGTCTCTTTCACTGGTTCTACATCATCAATATTCATGAAAAGAGAAGAGAAATTTGTAGTATTAGTTTCCAAATAAGTCATAATAACTCTTGGATATATTACCTCAATCATTCGTGTAGAAGGATTTGGATTTGATATATTTCTTGAACTTTCTTTGTTTTATCAGTAGGGTTTTGACTAATTGATTTGTTAATTTCTTTTGCTATTTTCTCCCCTTGAGAGGTGTGTTGTTTTCATTTTTCTTTATCTTCAAATGAAGTTTCAACTTGTTTTTCTGATTGTTCTTTTTGTTCTTTAGCTTCTTGTTCCTTCTGTTGATGTTTTACTGAAATAGGTTCTTGTTGGATGGGTTTTGTTTGACCAAGATGTTGAATATCCATTCCCTAGCTTGATTGTTGAGCTTGAAATTTCTTAATCCATTTAGGTTGATTATTGTTGTTTGTAAAATAAATATTGATGCCTTATTTTATTCGTAACACATCTATAGGAATATTAGAGAACTTAATCCATTGATCTAAACTTACTCCTTTGATCTAGGTCAAACAAGTATGTGTTATTTTTGAAAACCTGTAGATTTTTTCTTTCCTCTTGTTTCATTTAATAAGACTCTGAAAACAACTTGATCAAAAGAATCAACTTTTTTAAAAACAAAATCATACAATGGATCTTGATGAATATAGTTTTTGAATACATTACTGATTTTGGATGCACATTAATGATATCATGTGGATAACATCTGTAAAAAGGAAGTAAATGTAAACAAAATCCTTGAAGTCCATTTTCTTCGACTTTTGCATGAACTTTGTCTTTAAGATTTATATGGCCAATTTTAATGGGGAAATTTGGCCACAATTTCTTGGAATTTTTGTGCACTTACTTTGTGATACTATTGTGTTTTGATTGATAAGCTATTTCTCTTATTGAAAGCCTATAAGGAATAAATTTAGGTAGAACATGAGGACCAACCTCACATCGATAAATTTTGAAATAAGAAAATATCTCTTCCACAAACTAGTCTCCAATATCTTGCAGTCCTAATTGTACTTATTTTCTAATTATAGGAGGGGACTTCCCCAAAAGAATTTGATGGAAATATGGCATGATATTGTCACAAATATCATAAAAATGATTCTTATACTGGCTTTCCTAGAGCATAGAACTAAACGGATGGATGGGTTAATCGTTGAAAGACCAGTTCCATTTTATCCATGGAAAAGGAACATAGGATACTAAATATCAATTAAATAAGTTGACATATCAAAACTTGGACCATATCCTAGCGGGGATGACTATGACAACTTAATGGCATCTGATAGATTTTGTGACAATATATTTTTCTAATTGAATCTCTTAGATTGATTTATGATTCCATAGACTAGGGAACCCATTCTAGCTTAAAATGTTTTGGATTTGATTCTCCATAAATTCTAGCTAGCATTTTAACCACAAATGTGTGAAGTTTCATAAATTCCCCAATTGGATAGAGTTTATTTGATTTGGTCTTAAATGTTACATAATCATCTATCCATTCCTTTATGCATTCAACTATATCATTCTTCTATTCTCTTAATACTTTTTGTTCAAATTTAATCATGTACTCCTTTTCAAGATACATTTTTGGAGGGCTTAATTTCTATGTTGACTGTAAAACTTCAAGCCTCTATGAAGCTATAAATTTGTTAGTTCTATTTACTATTGAACATGTTTTAACATGGTCATAAGATAGGACCCAACTTACCATATCATAATAGGGAAGCATTGTTGGTCTGGTTGCAACCTTATGCAACTCTGTATGCTTGATGAATATGAAATTGTCTGAGTTAGAGATGGAGTCTTTTTTTGAGCCACTTCCTTATGTATTTCTCTAGCTATCATTTTCGAAAAGTGCTTACATTTCCTTCAACAACATAATTCTCACGGATTGGGTCTTGTATGTGGTATCTGAGAAGAAAGCTAAATTAGGGGTTTTTCCTTTAGAAGGCTTAACTTTTGGTTCTATCACTTTAAGCTTGGCTTTGACATTGTGGATAACAAGCTTAGTTTCTTTTGTTTTTTCTTTCTGACATATTAACCCTGTGAAAAGAACAATAAAGAATTTGAGCACACGAATTCACATATTTCATAAATGGGAGATAATTTAAATCCAAATTACTTACCAAAAAATTGATAAACTTAAACAAATAGAGTCCTTTGAAAATTATAACTATTTTCAGATGTAAATAAATAATGTAGCAATTTCATTAAGCAAAAAAGTTTATTGGCTAAGTACATTAATCTTTGGCGCCTAAAGAATTATTAATGCTTGAATTTATTACTTGCCTAATTGTATTTCTAGGATGCAAATTTAGGAATTGAGGCATTCTGGAGTGTGAAATGTTAAGTAGTTGTCATGTTTTAATTTTGGCTAGATATTGTGTATATTATTCAGAAAGAAAAATAAGACAAAAAAATAAAAAATTGTAAAAAAATATTTTTTTCTTAAAAAATCTAGAAATACAGAAATCTGAGCATCCAGATATGTGAGGAATATGAACATATTGCATAGGCTTGGATATTGAATAGTTTTATTTAAAAACGAAAATTTTCAATTAAAAAAAATAAAGCAGAAAAACACAAAATAAGGAAAAGAAAAATTTATTCAATTTGGATCATCTAGGTATCTGGGAATTTTAGGTGTGGGGCAATGAAGAGCATTTGATTTCACCTGGATTCCGGTATGAGTTGAAATCATTTTTTTAATGTTAATTTATTTTTTAAAGCAAATAAATAAATGAATAGATATTCGAGAATTCAGATATTCGGGTATTTCGAAAGAGAGTAACATTGCGAACAAGGTGGATACCTAGATAAAGACTAAAGGGTATCCAAGGGATTCGAGAATCTTGGATCTTATGTGAAAAGTAACTTAAAATAGTTTCGGATTCAGATTTCTTATAAAAACTTAAAATTTTGAGATTAAAAAAAATAAATCTTAAAGGATTATTTACGATGGATAATCTAAGAATTCAATCACGATTAAAAATTTAAAAAGGTTCCCTATTTTATTTTCAATAAAATTGGATAGTGTAGTAGAGCTCACAACAAACGATGTCATAATGGGAGAAACCATTATCCTTGTCAATAAATATTTAGAATTCACTGCTAAAATTTCATAAATAAGCATATCCAATCTTAGAATACTTGATATTTATAAAATAAAGACAAGTAATTACTAGAAGTACTGATAACCTTATCCAATATTTTCAAAGAGAAAAATGATGAAGTTCATTTATTAATTCAAGACAATTAGCTTAATTAAAATAAACTTTTTACCAATATGTCCAAATATTAATACTACAAAAACAATTTGCATACATGTTTTCCTTATCTCTCTTTTACTGGGCATTTCTTCTCTATCCATGAGTGTCCATAGCCCTGATGAAGGTGCCTTAGTATCATATAAGAATTGACTTGTTTCCAGCAAACATCCATATATCCTCAATGTGTTTCTTATACTTCCCACATTTCTTTTTTATTTAGTAAATTATTTCAACTTCTCATTTATTTGATATCCTTTGGATTTGTATATTTGTATTACATTTGCAATTTTTGGATATTAAGAAGAGTGATATAAGAACTATTTTTATGAGCAAATGTTTTGGTGCATTAATGATTTTAACCTATTGGTTTCATTATTCTTCATCACTGATGACCAATTTCTTTTCTCTTTTTTTTTTTTTTTAATTTATTGAAATGGATGGAGCTCTTATAAAAATAAAAGATAGGTATTTTCCAAGACTAATGAAAACTACTAGAAGAAATGGTAAATCAAGTAAAGAAGGTTTCATATAACTAAGAATTACTCTTTTTATAATGATAGGATTTATTTAAATCCAATAGATTTACGACACATTTCTCCAAAAGTATAATCATAGTTGAAATTCTACAACCAAGTAAGTATATATATATATATATATATATATATATATATATATATATATATATATATATATATACAACAAAAAAAGGAAATTATACATAAAAATATAAATATTTACAAAAGAAAACAAAATTAAGGAAACCAACTTCCTTTAGTAAATGGTGAAAATATTTACAAGTGGTTTCATGAAATTTTAATAAAAATAATTTTTCAAACTCTGGCCATTCATAGGGAGGTTTTCAATCTCCCCTTGAAAGACCAAGTTTTGCATAAATATGAAAAAAGTCCTAGCTAGAGGTGTTGGAATTTGGAATGTCTTCCTTTATCCTCATGACTTTTATCCCATTTCAAAACCCCATTTCCAATGGTAAAAATTTTGTTAGTAACTAAATGTTTGTTAAGTAGTGCTCGATTATTTTGTTGATGCTCATGAAATTTAGCTTTTGTTTTTTGTATTTCTTCTTCCAATTTTATTAAAGTGTAAATTCTGACTTCCATGTCTTTGATTGAATTTTTATTAACAAGTTGAGCTAATTGCATGGAAGAGAGAAAAATATTTGGGGTAAGAATAGTCTCCGTATCATAGGCAAGAAAGTATGGTGAATTTTGTAATTCTTTTTCAGGTATAACCCTGTCAGCCCATAATGCATTAGGGAATTGCTTGTGCCAATTTATTTGGTGATCTTGCACGATTTTCTTAAGAATATGGATAAGGTTTTTATTAATTGACTAATACATTTCCCCAAGGATAGTAATTAGTGGAATATTTCATAATGATACTCTTATGAATACATTATTTAGTTAATTTCAAAGATGAAAAATAAGATGCATTGTAAAAACAAAAGATGAAGGAACACCGAACCTAGAAATTATATTTTGTTCAAAGAAGGAGATCATGTGATCATCATAGATTTTCTTAAGTGGAATAACTTCTCTCCATATTGTAAAATAATTTGTAGTAGTCATAATATATTTGTGAAGTTGTGAGGAATTAGGATTGATTTCACCAATTACGTCCAAACCTTGTTACTCAATAGGGATTTCTACTTCTATAAGTTGTAAAAGAAGAACATGTTTTTTATCTCTTTTCCTGAAGCTATTTGAAAAACATTTAATTTTCTTGCGTAAGAGTATGAATATTTAAAAAAATTAGGCCATCAGTAATATTCTATGTAGTGATTTCTCCACCAAAATGTCCTCCAACTGGTCCATCATCTAGTTGAGTTAAGTTCTTTTCCGCATTAGATTTCTCAAGGAATCTTAGAAAAACTTTGTCATAATTTTTATTAAACAGCACTCCAATTAATTGATATATAACACATTTTAATCTGAGATCTCTTCTTTATTTAGGTGCTAATTATTCAAGCGCAATACCATTTAGCAGAAAATATTTAATTTCGTAGTACCATGTATTATTTGACAAAGAATGTAAATAATTTCTTCCCAACTTACCTCAAATTCATATACCAACCTTCTTCATGATCATTTGGTATTCCATTAATTTTTGTTGATAGTTTGCATGGAATTTGTATTCTAATGATTTTTTATAGCTTGATTTTAAGATCATATTCTTGGAGTGTAGTCATCCAGTTGGCTCACTTTTCTCCTAAATCTTTTTTCACAAAAAGATTTCAAACAATTGGACGAGGAACACTTATATTGGTACGATATTTTATAAGAAAAGGACGAAAGTGTTTGAAAGCTTTAAAGTCAACATATACTTTCTTATCAATGTTAAGATAATTTATTTATGTTACTTATAATCTGGAACTCGTGAAAGATATCGATATTTCTATATCTCCTGGATTTTTCTAAGTCATGACAACTACATAAGACAAGTCAAAGGAAAATGTATATAATATAAATTCTCTTTCAAAACTTGGACTAATTAAATATGGAGCATTGACAATGGCTTCCTTTATCATTTTGAAAGATTCTTTTTCTTCATTTCCCCATTTAAATATATGACCTTTTTTTTACCATATCTTGCATTGGTCTCATAATCACAACAAAGCCTACCACAATTTTTCGTAAAAAAATAATTTTTCCCAAGAATGATTTCATTGATTTCTTATTGTGATGAAAGGAATTTGTAAAATAGATTTAATTATGTCTAGGTCAATTACTATCGCGACTTTTGATACTACAAATCCTAAGATTTTTCCTAATATTATAGCAAAAATTATTTTCTTAGGATTTAGGGATATTATGCCATATTTTTTGCATCCATCAAAAATCTTTTTCAATGTTTAACATGATCTTCTTTATTTTTTGAATGTACTAAGATGTCATCAAGACATACAACCATGAAATTGTTTATCAAGCCTTTAAAAGCAATGCCCATTGCTAGTTGAAAAGTTACCTTTGCGTTTATTAAGCCAAAAGGCATATTTGATAGGTGAATGTTCTCCATTTTGTTCTAAATGTAGTTTTCATTTGGTCTATTCATGAAACCAAAACTTGATTATAGGTAGAGAAACCATCTAACAAGGAAAACATTTATGAACTAGCAACATATTGTTAGATTTGCCCCATAGGAAGAACAAGGTAGTAATATTTCTCAAGGGCGTTGTTTAACTTTCAGAAATCTATACAAATCATGATATCCTCATTCTTCTTCCTAACCGGTGCTAAGTTTGATACCAATTGGGAATGTCCAACTGGAAAAATATTTCTAACGTTCAGTAATTTGTTTAATTCATCTTTTATTTGAATTTCAAGATTTGGATGTATTTTTCTCAACTCTTGTTGTACATGTTTAACATCTGCTTGAATTGGAATAACATCTTGAATTATTTTTGTATTATAAACTTTCAAATTGTCATATAAGCAAAAATGGCCTTGTATTCTTTGACAATTTTAATAAATGTTGAGCATTCAAAGGAAGTGTGATTGACTCCTAAATTGATATTTTGGTGATTTTGATCAGTTCCTAAATTAATCACCTCATATTGGATAGAGGAACTATTTGTTTTACAATATTTTCTTCCTTTGAACCGTTATTGAAAATCAAAGTGATTCTCTAGACAAACTATTGAAAGTATGGGGTTTTCTGGTTTACTTTAGGAGTCTAGAGAATCTTGTTTAATTTGTGGATCATGCTAATCTTCATCAATTATTGAGTCTTTGAAAGCGTCTTCCAAAGTGAATCTTTTTTTTCTTCAATAATTTGGTCATCATCATCAAACACTGTTTAATTGGAGATGTTTGGGATTGACGTCCAAAAGATGATCTCTATAGAAAATATTTATTGAGAGAAATTTTCCACAAAAAGTAGTTCTGAGACTACATTTGCCAGTAAATTGACAGCTACATTTTGTGATTAAGGAATGGAATTTAATTCAAAGCTGACAATTTTGAATTAAATTCCACACCTCTTGTCAGTAATTCTTTAAGTGATTTGAAATACAATGAATGGTCTTATTTACTTGTCTTATTATTATTTTAGAATCACCAATTGCTTACAATTTCTTGACATTAAAATCTATAGCTTTCCTAAAACCTTGTAACAAAGCTTCATACTTAGCTACATTATTTTCACATTGGAGTCAAGTATGAATGATAAAAGAAAGTTGTTTCCTTGAGGGTCTTGTAAAATTCATCCCACAGTAGTGCCTTCAATTGATTTTGAACCATCAAACTATAATAACCAAAAGAAGTCTTTTATGAGTAATTAGCATTGTGTGCTCTACAAAAATCATCAAGGGCATAATCCTCAATATTGATTTCTTCAGTGGAATTTTGATTTTGAGGAGGTGTAGGGTTTCTTCTAAAAAGTCTCAAAAGTCTCTTATTATATAGGCCTTCTATTGAAATGTACTTAAGATCAATAATTTCGTTTGACAACGTTTTTATTATCCTTTGGATATTATCTATATCCACAACCTATTTTTCTTTCCTTTCATTGACAATCTTGGTGGTTGTTCATTTTTTTTGGTAGAATTACAATTTTTTTCTCTTGAAATGTTGATGTAGTAGCTATGCTCATTAGTTGTTTTTATATTTTCAAAGTTTCATCAATATTTTTTGTTAAAGTGAGTTTATTTTCCCTTGTAACAAAACTAGAGATTGATGGAGGCAAAGTTCTAGGGTAAAATCTAATCAACACATTATCAATAGGTTTCGAATTATCTAGAATCATATTCAAGGGCGATGAGAATAATTGATTGAAATCATTAATTGTCTCATTAAGATTCATTTTAATTCGCAAAAATTCAATCATTAGTGATACTAGAGATTTGTCTTCATTGAATTTTAAAGAAATTTTGTCTGAAAACTATCCCAGTTGGTAATGCATCCATCAGGTAAAGTAAAGTACCAAGTTGGGGCTTTAGCCTTAGAGGTATAAGGGAGAAGATGCCAAACTATGTCTTCATTTTGAAGTCTCGTGAGGTTTATAAAGAGAATAAATTGTTTTATATGATCCTTAGGGGTTACTTTGTTTTCGGGATTGAACTCGGGAAAAAACATTTTAGGATGCTTTATTAAGTCATGCTGCAGTCCTAAGACATCAACAACACCTAAAGACAACCATGTTTTCCAAACTATGTTATTAGAATTTTTTGGTGAATAAGGTGATGATGAACCTGATGAACAACTAGTTTGAGTAGAGGGAGATGGAGGAAAATTTCCAGAACCACCACTTGCTAATATAACTTGTCTAGAAGTTACTTTTGAATTTTAGGCAACCTTTTCAAAAGGAAAAATGGGATTTATAGTTCACGAAAATTCAGGTTGTTCTTGTGGATTTGTTTGAGAGGGATATCCAACTTGACTCTGTGCTTCTTTTTACCACTCAAACTAGCAAGGGACCAAAAATAGAATCCTAAAGGGGAAACTTCTAGGTCAAGGGAAACTATGGAGACTTAGCCCACTATCACCTCGGCTAAGGCTCCCTACTCTTTATAGACTTTCACTGATGGAAGGAGTCTCGGTATATAGAGAGTAACTTATGAATGATAGATCAAGTGAAATAAATAAGAAGTGATCTCAATGATCCTTTCCTAGGAGAGGCTCCAGAATGGGACTTGCTTACTTCTTTAACAAAATTAGAAGGCTCTCTAGGACAAGGGGGTAAGGATTTAAGGGATAGATCATAGGAGTGAGACTTGTGAAGGAGATTCACAATCCCTAAACTCCTTGCACAACTTGGATTCCTAAGTTGTTTTTGAATAATTGACCTTGATGTGAATGAGACCACATGGGACCAAGTGGACCTAGGTTAGGTTAAGAGGAGGGAGTTTCAACCAATGGTGATATTAACCTAAAAAAGGAGGATAAGAGGATCAAAGAAAGTATTTCCACTTTTTAAGTTGCAAAAATGATCCTATGAGGTACTAGCCTAGGGAAACCCAGGGCAAAATTTGGTCTCAGGGTTAGGGTTTGGGATATCTAACAACCCCACCATCGAAATTTTCTCAAATTTGGAGGGGACCTTGGAGAGACACCAATGTACGATATGCCAAGAGATAAAAGTTTTTATAGGGGTATTTTGTCAGGAAAATGATGCCCTAGATGACCCATCGTGGCTAGACTTAGAGAGGAGGAGGAAAAACTGAAGAAAAATAGTTTTAGGGTGATAACCTTATGGTGTACTAGTTGTTAATTCCTTTGGGGATATTGGAATCAAGAAGAATAATGAGAATGGACTTCGTTTCTAGCTCAAGGAGGCTCTAAGGAAAAATTTGTTTGGCATTAGGGAAAAGGAGAGCGACCTTAAAGCGTTTATACTTTGTGTGCAAATCAATATGGCTTATCAAGATAAATTCAAACACAGAATTATCTCTAGGATAATTCTTTCAACATACATGGCCCATACATAGAGACATGCTATATAGAAACATAATTCCACAATTTAGCAGTAAATGCATGCAAAAATTAGCCCTAAAATAATGAAAATTCCATCATCAATGCATGTGACAAAGTAAAAGAAAATAACATTAAATTCATACTAACATGTAAGAGAATATATCCAACCATCAATAAATTTACCAATTAAGAAGCTCGAAGACAAGAAAAACATATATCCAAACATCAAAATTCATCCATGCTCCAAATCTTCATCCTCCAAGAAAGAATACAAAAAATATCAAGAGAGATAATAGTCCAATCCAAGTGTTGGTTCAAAATGAATTCACATCACTTATATTTATACACTTCTTAGGAGTTTGATTTAGCTAATTAGGCCTGTATTAGCCCCTAAAATAGAATAGAGTGAAAAATAACTAACTTTTTGTGACAAGCCCACTAAACTAGCTCATAAAAAAAATAATAAGCTTCTAAAGAGATTTAATGATGAATAATACATGTCTTTGGGCCCTTTAATATGCGTGATGAAGTGCCATAATTATGAATAGGACTCTCAAAAGTGATGGAAAATGGGTTTTCCCATTGTTCTCCAAAAAATAAACATGTGATGCTCCTAGTGGGTGTGGGGGCACACTAATAATCTCATGGGTCTCCAAGTATATAGAATGTTCCTGTAGACCATATTTTAGGGCTCAGATGATGGTGTAAGTGATGCCACATCAACATACAAGTCCTGAGTCATCTTCCAAGTGCATGGTATAGTTGTGGTGCCTACTGGGCATGGTGAGCCAGGAACATCTTCCTCATCCAATAGGTGAATCTCGAGTAATATCTTAACATATCTGGGGGCCATGGAGTGACATCTGCTGTTGTGGAGGCCCATGGCTCTCTACACACACCCTGCATGTGCTGATGTAGCCCTCTGGAGAGTTAGGGTCCAGTCTAGGGAGACCAAACTCAAAATGGAAACCATCTGCAATATTGCATAAGATCCAATGTGTCCTGGCCTAGCCCTCTGGTACAACACGTCATTAAAGTAATTGAGTACAAGAGCTTACAAACCATGGAAGACAAGTGGACACTTCATAATGGCATGCCCTTCCATAGTGGGCTTTGGCATGTGCTAATGTCTCCAAGCTCCAAAGGAGGTTAAACAAGTACCTTGTTAACTGGATTCTACCTTTAAAGGGGATAATATGGCTAAGGTACATCCTTCAAATGGTGGTGCCATGTGATAAATAGGTGAATGGAATAGGGAATGAAAGGGTCAACCCTAGGCCACATATCAGGTTACAAGGGTAGCTAGAAAAAAGGAAGCCCACACTTCGGATATAATGTATAGGAGGGATCAATCATGGTACATGAGGTTCCCCAACCTTGATTTTTACACTCTTCTTTATATGACTTTTTCCTTTTATGTTTTTTCTTTGATTAACTGCTCAGGGCTCAAAGGATAAGAGGATGATGCATAAGAGATAGCATTGGATACCACCTTTAAGGTAGGGCGGTTCATTGCTCACCAAGGGTTGGGGAAATTATGGGTTCCTGAATGATAAAGGAGGCTCATCTAGGGCCTATGGAACTAGGGTGATGGCCATGGGTATGGGGTATGTTAATTTTTGCAACTAGGGTCAAATTCCATCTTGAATAACTTAGATGACATAGATAATGATTTCATTTTATTCCTCTTTTCGAGAGGACCAAAATCTACCTAAATATCTCCTCATTTGGACAAGCAGAAGTTGGTTTTTGAATTTAAGAACCCACTCATGTACATTGGATTAGGTTGGCCTTACACACATGTGCATATTGGATCAGGTCGACCCTAAAGCATAGTGGACCCATCTGAAGGCTATAAATAAAAGTGACCTCTACCTCATTTAGACACAATGATGAGACACACCTCTATCTTATTTTTTTATTGCATAGTTCTGAGGCTCATCTACAGAGGTTCGGGTTTGCTTTGAGGTGAAACTGCAGGGCTGAAGGTCGCATCTCTGATGTAGGGTGTTGGGCCCCAGTCGCAGGCACAAAACAAGAATATTTCGACCCTAGTTTCTCCCACTCAGGCTCATGAGTGCAACTGGAGCCTTCCAGTCGCACGGATAACACTTGGTGCATGCGACCAGGAGACTGAGGGTTTTTTGCAATCCAGTTTCGGCCCCAGTTGCATGCTTTTCAAGATTAAGGGTGTGACTAGGAAGCTATAGTTGCACAAATGACTAATCTTCCATGCGATTGGGGAATAAAATATGAAATTCCAGTCTTCTGAAGATTCCACTCAGTGACCGAAGTGTTCGGAAATTGACTGCACATAGTGACAGTACATTACAGTCCTCTGGATTAGGATTTTGTGTATAAGCATAGTTGGGTTCATTTCATGGATGTTCAAGGTGTTTTGTTGGTTATTTGCATAGATGAATATATGGATCATTGTACTCTCTTTTTCTAAATCATTTTATGATAATATCAGAAGAAGAATAATTTGAAACATTTTTCCCCATAGTAGGTTTTTCCCTGGTCTCTGACCAATCTTGGTGTCTCTATGCGTGCATGATTTTCCTATATTGTTCCTTTATGTTCTGTTGCATTGATGATGATGATATTGTTCTTTCTATATAGTTGCATGTGCTGTTGAATTATGATGTAAATATGAATAATTCTATGATGCTATGGGGTGAACTTAATGTGTTAATGAAGAAATGAAATTATCAAAGCAAAGAATAATATAGCCCTATGAAAAATTAACATAGTATTGGAGCTGGGCTGAAGAAAATTCATGGAGATCACCCATATGATGACACCATTGATGGAATGGAAGCAAGAAGAGGATGGTGGAGACCTAAAAGAAATATAGGGTTTGAAGAAAACCTTAAGAAATTTGTGTATTAGGGTTTGATGGATACAATGAGGTTAGGGTTTGAGAGAAAGTCTGGTTTATGGAAAAGATATGAAACCTTGAATGGCCAATATGAAGATGCTCTTGTGAAAATTTTGATGAAGCCCTAGATGGGATAGTCCCATGTAGGCCTGGTTGGTTGATTGAAGGCAACATTGTTATATGGAACTATGTATAGTGATGGCTCTTTAAGACTGGTTCAAGAGGGAGAGGATCACCTCTCATTGAAGATAAGTATTTCTTGACTTATGATGTTTCTTTGTGTCTTTACTTTTGTTTAGACTTATTAATCATATTATTATGATTATTATTTTGATCATTACTTCATGCATGTATATTTGAGTATTTGGATGCTTCTAACCTCCTTGATGAGATATAATAAGGGGATCCTTCTTGAGTATCATTTGAGATGTCGGAAATATGGCTAGAGCTAGAAAAAGGTAAAGAGGCACCTGATGAAAAGGTGACAAAGTACTACAAAGTGCACATGTATTTGAATACTACAAGGTATGCATGGCATATTGTTTCAAAGTTATGTTTCAGCTGCAAATTGAATGGAAACGTAAGCCCTAAGGTATGATGAGAATGCCTCCTTCTCAAATGGTCAATGCATGCATATGAAAGTGATTTGAATTCATGATTCTTATGATGAAATGGTGCACTTGATATTGAACAAGTATCTTACATAATGAATTTCTTGATTCTATGAGGATACTAATGTTGATCATTGATATAATGGTATACTTGATTTTTTGCTAGCATCTATCTCTTGATATAATGGTATAATTGATGTTTTGCTAGCATCTATCTCTTGGATATTTTGATCCCATAAAGAAGGCTAGCTACTCTAGTACATGATACCCTTGACATGATGGATTTCATATAGAAGGTTTTCCCATTGGTTATTGCATATGATACTATTGATAATGCTTGTAAAAGGGTGGATACTCTTGTTGCTTTGGTGAAGTATTTTTGAATGACATAACTTGATACTATTAATATTGTTTGTAAAAAGCATGGCATCCATGATGATAGAAGGATAAAAATGAGATTAATATCTCGGGTCCTATATTGACCTTGCCTATGTCTTAATAAGCCTAGTAATTATATCATATGGTAAATCTGGTTGAATTAATTTGGTGGATTAAGCTATATTGTTTGAAGTGTGATGTCACACCTATTAGCTTCCATTATCATATGATCCTAACTCTTGATAGATTGAGTTATGCGACAAAGAAGTAATGCATGTGATCATGATTCTTGAAGTCTACTTCCATTAGCTCTTTAACTCTAACCCTTGATGATAGATTGATTTCATGATGAAGTGGATGATGTTAACATGATATAACCATAATGAATATGTGGTGTAATCTCACTATATGAACTAACATATCTGCTAATGTTTAACAACATTAGATACATGTTGATGGCATGAATGAAGATGAATAAAGTGGATTTCCATGTAGAGGGAGAATCCCTCCATACCTCCATAAGATCCCTTCTCCTATTACCTTTTGCATTATATGTATATTTTGTATTGTTGAAGTATGATTTATGTGCCTCTGACATTGTTGATCCGCAACAATGTTCGGATTTGAGGTAAGAGAGTTTTCTCTGAGTCTAAGCCTTAGTCGCACAGAAGAAAGCCTACAGGTGTGAATGTAACCTCCCAGTCGCATGGAAGCAAGCTCAAGGGTTCGAACGAGGCCATGAGATAAGTTATGGGCTGATCTGACCTCTTTTGCTCACATAACATCTTGGAGAGTGCCACTGTAGTCTCCCAACCACACATATCAGTTTCACCTGACTCGATTTCAATCCTACAGATTGTT